>CM035842.1:157563839-157960655 GCA_020510985.1 Pholidichthys leucotaenia
TGTTTCAGGCACGTCCCACTGGGAGGAGACCCCGGGGCAGACCCAGGACTCGGTGGAGAGACTATGTCTCCCAGCTAGTCTGGGAACGCCTTGGTATCCCCTCTGAAGAGCTGGAGCAGGTGGCTGGGGAGAGGGAAGTCTGGGCTTCTCTGCTTGAACTGCTGCCTCCGCAACCCGGACCTCCGGAAAAGCGGTAGAAGATGGATGGATGGATGGATGGATTCCTAAAAGGCCAATCACTGCTAGGGAATACCTGGCTGCTAGATTTATATTTCCTCCAAATGAGGAGATACTGGTTTTGTAACCACGGTGTTAAAGGCCCCTTCCACAGCATGTGGGACACCATGTGGTGTATGGGGCAGCGCCTATCTCCGTTTCATTGACCCTAGGCCACACAGCTACTGTGAATAGTGAAAGCTACAGTGGGCAGGGGGGGCGGGGGGGTCAGTCCTCTGATAGCTCTGTGCGTTAACGTTACTAACTAACTTTCCTTATGCTATTATGCTGAGCACCAAGCTGGAAGGCGGAAAGTACCATTTTTATATGATCTTCAGTATGACCCAGCCGGGATTTGAACCCACAACTTCCCAGTTGTGGAGCAGACGCCCTATCAACTAGGCCACCACTCTGGCTGTTAAAGGCCAGACCATGATAAAACATGCAAAGGCTTTCAGTTGTGAGGATGTATTGTGACATAACATTCATCTAAGAATTAATGTAAAAATCTGCTCACCCCAGGGCAGCGCGGTGGCGGAGTGGTTAGCACTGCGGCAGCACAGCAACTCATCCTTAGCCGGGGGATCCTGGGTTTGATCCCAGCCCCCGACCAACAGTGATCTGTGTGGAGTTTGCATGTTCTCCCTGTGTCTGTATGGGTTTACTCCAGGATTTCTCCGGTTTCCTCCCACATGCCAAAAACATGCAAGTTAGGTTAATTGACATCAAACTGGGGATTCTAAATTGTCCTTAGGTATGACTGTGAGAGTGAATGGTTGTCTGTCTCTCTGTGTTGGCCCTGCAATGGACTGGCAATCTGTCCAGGGTGTACCCTGCCTCTCGCCCAAAGATGCTGGGATAGGCTCCAGGCCTCTCCCCCCCCTCCCCCATACCCGAAAAGGATTAAGCGGAAGAAGATGGATGGACGGATGAATCTGCTCACCCCAGACAATTTCCTATCATGCGGTCATCCTTCAAGGTCCCATTATGAGCATTTCCAAGGCATTTATTTTAAGTTTTGTCTGTCACCAGGGCACAGATGTGTAGTTTTATTAAAGACCAAAAACTATTTGCGTTGTATTATAGCTCATTTAAAAAAAAAAATCTGTAATGCTATGCATTTCCACCCCATTCATTAACATTAATGAGTCTCTATTCTGATTGGGTAAAGGTTTGCCAAACACAAGTAAAGGGGCAGTCAGAGTCTGTTTTCCTAAATAAAGGTAGTATCTCTTTGAGCAGCAACAGTTTGCAACTAGTTGGAGATAAAAAGAATTAGTGACAATTTTCGCTTGGAATCACACTGAATTGGCACATTTGAGTATGCTACAAGAATATTCCATGAATGTCACACAAGTCAACATGAGTTTGCATACATGCCATGCACATGTTGCACAACATTCGTCTAACATGCACACCACAAAATTATGTTGTTGGTTTTTTTTGCATTTATGACTGTCTTGTTACAGCCACGCAAATCCTGTACTACACTTGCATGACAGTTGTCCATGACAATTGTAAAATTGGGACCATATCTCCCCATTCCAGCAGTTATTTTTTTCATCAGACGTCACATAAGATCGATTGCAGAGAAGTGCACAGAGTGCTGGATGAGGAGGCTACCTCCAAGTCCTCCACATCAGACACAGCAGGCCCTGTTTCCACTGTAGGGGCCCATGGGCAGGGACAACAGCCCCCCTAGCCTTGCCTTTCTTAACCTTGGGAAGCATGGCGACACTGTCAGTCGCTGCTATGTCGGTGTGTGATTGAAAATGACCGGGCTGTTCGTGTCTGTCTCACGCATGAAATGGCTTGCCCTTTTTGTCTACTTTTTGACTGTCCAATCAGTCACAGTTTAGTTTCATAGGTCCTCAACCCCTCGCAAAGTTGTCTAACTTTTCTCACACTTTCTGACTCATGGAAACTAAATTGAGAATGGTTTGAGATGGGTTTGAGACAGCTGCAATGACTATGTAACTATTTTGAGAGAAAATTTATCGCACACATTTTTTGAACACGTTCTGCGACACATGAGTGACGGCCTGCAACTCGTGGGAGGAACCTCCCACGAGCATTTGGAGAGACCTTGGAAACTCCCTTGTGAATGCTGCTCTCAAACTAGTGGCGAGCTGTCGCAGCCCAGCGAGATACTACCTTTACAGTGCACTTACACTATGGAGTTTGCCCTGATCCTAAGCCTCACTTCTTTTGAGTAGTGCGACTGCAACTGACTCTCTTGGCTTAGATCCATCTGAATATGATGGATGAATATGATGTGTAATCGGTGCCATCCTTTCTCCTGACAATCATTTTAAACAATGGCAGTGGTGTGAGAGAGCCCCTCCTGAACAAATGGGTCAAAATACACAGTCTATAAAGTTGGAGTGTTCACGATGTTGTGCTTCATTGTACTGACTGTGAGATGTTTCTCATGAACATGGAGTACTTACTGTTGATGTGAAGCCATGCGTGTGTCCTATTACAATGTGATAACGTAGCCACAATATGTACATGTACAGTACATGTGACCCATGGTTATATTTGTCAGGTTAAGCCACAATTTTTTTTTTTTCTCCCACAATATGGACCCTTTTAAGTTTCTTTATTTTAAAAAAAGTATATAAGTTTTAAGCGCTATAAGTATAACTGAAGATGCATCAGGGTTTGCTTTCTGAAGAGCACCCAAAATAATGCTTTCTTATACTTAGTACTTAAGCTTGACTTTAAGTACATTGTCCACTAGTGCTAATGTAAATTGCAGCTTTAAAAAAACCCTGCGTGAGCGTCTCCTGATTTAATATGTCCAGAAGTTTATGAATAACTCTGCAGGCAAACCAATCATGTCATATTTGATAAAGATAATAACAATATAAATACATCCATACTCAGAAGTACACAGAGGTGGCAGTGAATTTATGTTGTGACATTCAATTAGCTGCTGAGATTGCCTGGTTTATGATAAGGCGTGAAGAGTAGCCCATCTCTGATTTCACCAAACTTGCGTGCATGCACATGCGCTCAGCGTGCCTGGAAGAAAGAGTCAACGGGTTTGTGGAATTTTGCTTTGGTGGCACAACTGCGATATGAGGTCACCTCGGCCATGAGTCATTAGCAGGGAATGCATTGTGGCCGTTTTTAAGACATGGCAGTTGTCTGCATCCGCACTGGCCACACAATGAATGCAGGCCTTAGAAAGTTGACTTGAATTGGCTTCGGTGAACAATGTGAACAGCATAGTCTGGGGAACGTTTAACAGCTGGCTGCTGGACATGGATTAGAGGCACCTTAGGGGTTCAGTGTGGCTTTTCATGCAAGAGATTTTTTTCTCCCAGAGGGGGGAAAAAATACTAGGTGGGTCTTCTTTCTTATTGACATTAAAATATTTATGTGTGACAGATGAAAAGAATTCTAGAACACACTGGTTTATATTATAACTTAGTGCATCTTTAATTTTCATGATCATCCAGTACAAGTTTGTGAACAAAAATCTGAAATGATTATTCTTTACACATTTTTTCCCACGATAATAAAAGCCCTAACATTATTTTTATAGGCATTTTGTAAAGCAAAAGTTGCAACAAAATTATAGAACAATATCCAACATATAACAGCAGCACAGGTACATTTACAAAACATGCAAAAAGCTGTAAAATTAAAGTCCAAGCCAAACTAATACTGACAGGTACTGCCGAATATCTCCAGCTCCACTATGAATGATTATATCGTTTTTAGACACTTTTATTCACCTACAAACTCTAAAGATGTTGATACCACTTATATAAGTGAACAGAATAAATTTACAAGAGTATTACTAATAATGCAAAAAGGCTGAAGCACAGCACAATATTTCAGTTTTAATCAAATATCATCTACAATTCACCTCACTATCATGCACTATGAGAAATGATGACATAATACTGTCATGATTTTAAGAAATCCCAATTGTTCATTCAGCTGTACATGTCTCGTTCTCAACCTACAAGTAAGAAGATGTTTTGAACTCTTCAGGGACGTCGCTGTCCAGTTTGCAGATTACCTTGTAAATGGCCTTTTTCCAGGATGGGTCTGAATCTTTGGCTGCCAAAATGGCATTGTAGAATTCATGCAAGGTGATTTCAGCCACCTCCAGGAACCTGTCGGGAACCTGGAACAGAGAACAGGAACAGGGTGGGGGGGGGAAAAATCGTTTTATTAAGATAGTGGAAAGGCTCTTCATATAAATGCGTGCTACAAATGTTGTGAAGAGCTGTCTGAGTGGACCAATTTACCCTTTTCCTTATTATCGGTCATGGAGGCTCAAATGAGAGGTTTCTCATAGTGAGGTAGAAGCAATTCCTTTCAGAGGAAAGTCACATTTCAGACTGCTCAGAGTGTTTAAGCAGTCGGTTTCTGACAATTATGTTCTCATCCTGTATGGGTATGACTTTTAATGTTTCAGTATATCTGCCATTTTATGCGCAGAACTCCACTCACAAACACCCATGTTTAAACCTTTTTGTGTTGAGAAGGTAATCAGATTAAGGAGTTTCAAGTTTATGTTAGACTGTAGGCAAAATATGAAATTGGATATGAGCAGATATGAACATTAGCACTGGCCCACCAACCAAATGCTGGTCTGATGTTCAGTCACTTTCTGCTTATTAGTCATCTCAGAAAAGACAAATGAACTAAGACCAGGGGACGCAACTTCTCTTTCTACCTCTCTGAGGCATTTTTTTTTGGCCAAAACAGATCTGTGCAACACCACAAATCATGAACAATATATAGCAATGAATTTATTATGATTTTCTTGTAAATTTACTTTTTTCTCATCAGTTTGTGAAAATAATCCCATAAAAGTGCAACCCTTTTCTCATAAATCAATAACTTTTTTTAAAGACTTTTTTTCTCTCGTAAATCTGTAAAGTTCTTTAACAGTCACTACTTTTTCAGCAAATATGAAACCTTTTATAAACTTGAAACCTTTTCTTGGGAATTTGAGATTTTACCATTCTTGTTATTTATTTTTGCTCATAAATTTGTTTTTCCTCTAAAAATTTATTTTAAAATGTGGGATTTAAAAAAAAATTGAGTCTATTTTTTAAATTGAGTTATAGAAAACAAATTTTTATCATTATCATCAATAATCATTAATGAAACTAAATGTTACAGTAGTATGTAAAAATGCATTCAACATATATTTTTAATGTGAACAGTTTCTGTAAGATATGAAACTACAATATTACCAACAAACACAAATGTACTAATGTTACTTTTATTTCATAAATTAAGCATTAGATAAATAAATAAATAAATATGCTATATGCTATATACTGTATAAATATGCTTTTTAACAACTAGTGCCCAAATTTTTGCACAACACTGTACTTCCCAACATATGAACATGCTGAGTGGCTCGGAACTGTGCAACAAAGTTAATGTCACACCCTGGATATGTGAACATGATGCATATTTTCAGTTTTCTCAAACCCAAAAATATAAAAAGAAGACCTGTACTGCGAGTCTTCAAATGTTTAAACTGATGAAAGGGAGCTTGTCTCTTTGTTCTCTGCATGATGAGTGCAAGGCTGCAACAATTAACCATAATTAGAGGTCTTTTTGATTAACAAGGCTTGTTTTTCGTGAGCCTTAAGTAACAACTGCTGGGCTTTCTTCTCCGGGATCCTGACCAGCTCCAAACAACAAAGCCTCCTAAAAAAAACTGCACCAGCAATATGCCAAAAAACATTTTAAGTTCAGGTATAAACCCTGAGATGGGTATGATCAGCTATAAAGACGTGAGGGTTTTGGAGTTGTTTGTTTTGCAAGTTGGAGTCTGGAGTGAATAACTGGAGTCAAGAGGCAAAGGATGCTGGGAGAAACCATCCACCTGATTCCCATCCACTAGCCAGTCAGTGCAGTTGTTGGCATAACTTATTTTTCTTTCCCCCATCTCTTGCCACAAAAGCACCCCTGGGAAAGGAATGTCTTGGTCCCAAGGTAAAGAAAACGGTCTCATCCCTTTCCCACCAAGCGCCCTTCTCCCTCGGAATCCGCAGCATCTTTCTCAGCATTCCGCATCAGTAGCAATCTCTGTCTCGCTCAGGCGTGCTGGTTCTCTAATCCTGAGTTGTTTTAGTGGGATTTTGCGGCTTCCTCTTCCCACAGTTTGATAAAGCATCACTCTGGAGTTTAGATAATGGCCGCAGGGGCTGGCCAGCCGCAGGTGCAGCGTGGCACACACAGGTCAGCGTACAGGCATGAGCGCAGCTGCACAGTGGACGGCTGACCGTCACTCTTACTGTGAGCTAGTGATGGTAAAGAAAGGCCCACTTCTGATTCCTCTTATTAATGTTGATCATTTGGGAAATACTGTTTTATTTGTTTGTTTATTATGGTGGAAAGATTGTTCTCTTATATCTCTGTTGTCACAGTGGGTAGAGGAATCCGACTTCTTTACAGGTGACAAAACCCAAAATGGTGTTAAACTGGAATTTTTCTTTTAGACAAAGCCAGAATGGGAAACTACAATCTTCTGGTTTCAGTGAAGTTTTACTGTCTTAGCAATACGGATTTAACTCGGAGCCAGCAAGAAAAACTTTATTATTAACTTAACAATCAAATAGCAAATTCATTTTTACATTACTTTAAAGAAAATGAATCACTTTCTCCAAGATTTTATTTTATCAATTGTCATTAATATGATTATATTTTTGCTCTTTATTCTTTTTCTCTCCTTCAATTTTGAGGTTTGCTTTACTGTTCTGGTCTGTGTATTTGTGTAAATGTAATGAGTTTACTGCAGTGTTTTCTTGGGAAAACTAATTTTTTAATTGAGTTCGCTGGAAGACCAAATAAGAGTTATCTGTCAATCAAAGGTAAACATGATTTAGTAATGTCAGGTCAGCACCACGCCATGGCAGGACTGTTTCTTCTTCACTTCATCTTCTTCTTCTTCTTTAACTACTTGATTTTTTTTTGTTGTTGTTGTTGGTTTTATAAATAGATGGGACATATATGATTAGTCTAGATTCTTCACATCCTTCTGGGAAAAAGTTCAAATCCATTCCATCAAAGAAAACCAGATATAGAAATAGCATTTCTATATCAGCAGTTCCCCATTTAAACTGTTCCCTATTCCAACAGTGTTTAAAAGGTATAATAAATAATCAGTAATAATAATTTAATTATACTGAAATTTTGAGTGAAGGCTTTCCAAAAATTATGTGGAATATATTAAGTTAATCCCTTCCACAGCATGTGGTGGCGCCTACCTCCGTTTCACTGACCCTAGGCCACACAGCTACTGTGAGTAGTGAAAGCTACAGTGGGGGGGGGTCGGTCCTCTGGTTGCTCTGTGCGTTAACTTTCCTTTCCCCATTCTATTATGCTGAGCACCAAGCTAGAAAACACCATTTTTATATGGTCTTTGATATGACCCGGCTGGGATTTGAACCCATGACCTCCTGGTTGTGGGGTGGATGCTCTACCAACTACACCACCACTCCGGTTGTAGAACTATATAAAACAAGCTAAAAGAAAGAGTTCAACATAAACAACCTCCAGGTTCTGTTAAAGTGACATTCAGCCCACTCAGCCAAGAATCGAGGGTTTTTTTTTTCTTAACATGTCTTTTTTTTATGACTTACAAGACATATCAAGAGCAAAATCACTCAAATGTCTCATATTTCTGGTTTTTTTTGCCATAAAATTTCACTTAAGCCCCGCCCCCTGAGAAAAGTCCAGTGCAGAGGGAGTGTTTTTGGTGATGTTGTAGACGCGAGGTTAATCATCTCAGAATGGACGCAGAGGGTAAACAGATGAGGACAATAGTTATTGAGATGGGAGAGATTATGGTGATGTAGCAGGAAGGAGAGCTGGGAGACAGTGGGGGGAGAAGGGTTGAATGTATTGTGATGCGAGATGTCATGCAGATGTGAGATGGGTGGAGGATATAAAAGGAGAGACCCTGGTGTATTGAAAAAATGCTTTTTCTGTTATGACTGATATGAGAGTGAATAAAGTAGTCTGCTGCAAGAGTCTGCCTCCGTTATTTGCACTCTCCACAATGGTGACCCCTTGACAAATTATGGAACACGAGGCAAGAACCCCGGAGTCGGCCCGGATGGGAAGCCCCAGCAACGCGGCAAGCATCCCAGAGATGGCCCAGACGGGAACCCCCAGCAGCACGTGCGCTGTTTCGGTCAAACTACTGGACTTTTGGCTGCACAACCCGCGGTCTTGGTTCCACCACACCGAGGCTCAGTTCGCCCTCCGGGGAATAACGGCAGACGACACCAGATATTACTATGTGGTTGCAGCGCTGGATGCTCGCACGTCTCAGCAAGTAGTGATCCTGCTCCAACAGCCTCCAGCCCACGACAAATACGCGGCTCTTGAGGCCGTGCTGATCCAGCGCTACATGCTCTCGGACTGTGAGAGAGTAGAGAGGCTCCTGAGACGCTCCGAGTTAGGAGATGGGTTGGCGGTCGAACTGATGGAGAAGATGTTGGCGTTGATGGGCACGGACGACGGGCATTTTCTGTTTGCCCGCCTTTTCCTCCAGAACCTCCTAACAGAGGCAAGAGTGGTCCTTGCCAATTCGCCGTCGCTGGCCGGGCGTGACTACCGGGCGCTAGCCTAGGAGGCAGATCGGATCATCCTCACTACCAGAGCCCTCACAGTGAACGCGGTGGCATCGGAACCCAGTGAGACGACCAGCGGAGGCGAGGAGCCGGCGATGGTAGCGGCAGCGGGGGCAAGGAAGCGCCAGAGAGACACACTCTGCTTCTACCACTGCCGCTTTGGAGAGAATGCACGCAGATGTGTGCCACCGTGCCAATTCAAGTGCTTGGGAAACGCCAAGGCTGGCAGTCAGTAGCAGCTGTGACCGCCGGTGAAGAGAACAAGATGCTCTATGTGACGGACTCACGCTTGGGGAGACGGTTCCTCGTAGACGCCGGTTCCCAAAAGAGCTTCATCCTGCTGTCCTACGCCGACCAGCTAGTGGGAGCTAGCGGCCCCCAGCTGGTAGTTGTAAACGGCTCGGACATTAAGACTTTTGGTGAGACAACACTGACTTTATCCCTGCACGGCCGTATGTACGAGTGGACTTTTGTCACAGTGGCATTGAGTTTCCCAATCCTGGGAGCTGATTTTCTGTGCGCACACGGGTTGCTAGTCGATGTTGCTAACAGGCGCCTGGTTAATGCGATGTCTTTTGATTCTCTCCCCTGTACAGCTCGAGGGGCCGGGCCAATAACACAAGCCAACGTCACAGCTCCAGGCGGTAAGTTCCACACACTGCTCACTCAGTTCCCAGCACTCACGGTCCTGACGTTTTCGGTGGCCAGCACTAAACACGGGGTGGAACACTTTATCACCACCACTGGGCCGCTTGTTTTCGCACGACCTCGGTGCCTGGATGCAGCTAAACTGGCCATAGCGCACGAGGAGTTTGCCAACTTGGAAAGGTTGGGCATCATCAGGCGCTCAAACAGCCCATGGGCATCCCCGCTATACATGGTCCCTAAGGCCGAGGGATCGTGATGACCGTGCGGAGATTTCCGCAGGTTGAAAAATGCCACAGCGCACGACCGCTACCCAATTCCCCATATTCAGGATTTTTCTGTTCACCTCACCGGGGCACGCATTTTTTCTAAAATAGACCTGGTCCATGGTTACCACCAGGTCCCAGTGCGCGCGGAGGACATAACCAAAACAGCGGTAATAACTCCGTTTGGTTTGTTTGAGTTTTTACGCATGCCCTTCGGATTAAAAGGCGTGGCACAGACATTCCAACGCATGATGGATGCGGTGTTGCGCGATCTGCCGTTTGTGTTTGTCTACCTGGATGATATCCTGGTGGCCAGTGCGTCTGAGGACAAACACGTAACCCATCTCAGGATGGTTTTCCGGAGGTTGGAGGAGCACGGGTTAATAATCAACCCAGCGAAATGCCAGTTCAGCGTGACGGGGATTGACTTTTTGGGGCACCGCGTCTCACCGGAGGGAGTGATACCCTTGCCCGACAAGGTGTGCACCGTGGCGAATTTTCCCCGGCCTCAGACGGTTTTTGGGGATGGTTAACTTTTGTAACCGGTTCCTCCCCTGCGCAGCTCAGCTCATGCAGTCATTGTACGCCGCGCTCAAGAAACGGAAACCGGTGGACAGAGTCGAATGGACTCCGGAGCAGGAGCAGGCCTTCTCTGAGGTTAAAACAGCCCTGGCAAACGCCGCACTGTTGGCGCACCCGGACCCGGCGGCCCAGATAGCGCTCACTACCGACGCCTCGGACGTGGCCATAGGGGCCGTCGTGGAGCAACGCTTCGCCGGTTCTTGGCAGCCACTCGCTTTTTTCAGTAGGGCTTTGCGCGACAGTGAGCGTAAATACAGTGCGTTCGACAGAGAGTTGCTGGTTCTCCACCTGGCCATACGCCACTTCCAGTTCTGGCTGGAAGGGCACAGCTTCACCGCATTCGTGGACCACAAGCCGCTAACGTTCGCGATGGCCAAGGTTTTGGAACCATGGTCGGGCCGGCAGCAGAGACAGCTGGCCGCGATCTCTGAGTTTACGACCGATATTCAGCATGTGTCGGGTAAACTGAATGTGGTAGCGGACTGCCTCTCGCGCACAGTAGTGGCCCCGGTCTGCGTGGGGATAGATTATACAGCCATGGCCGCAGAGCAGATTGGCGATGCGGACGTGTGCACGCTCCAGTCTGGACCATCAGGGTTAAGGCTGGAGAGCAGAGTACTGCAAGACTGCACCCCCCCCCCCAAATCTCCGACGTCTCCATGGGACGCCCGCGCCCGGTGGTCCCGGCTGCTTGGTGCCGCCGAGTGTTTGAGTCAGTTCACGCTCTGGCGCACCCAGGAGTGCGCGCGTCAGTCAAAATGGTTGGAGCGAAGTTCGTATGGCCAGGCCTGCGCAAACAAGTGAAAGAGTGGGCTGCAGCCTGCGTAGCGTGCCAACGAGCCAAAGTACACAGACACATGAAGGCTCCTTTGGAACCATTTCGTATACCGGCTAAGAGGTTTGACCATGTTCACGTGGACCTCGTGGACTCCTTCTCACCATCGCAGGGGTGCACACACCTTCTGACAGTGGTGGACCGCACCACATGCTAGCCAGAAGCAGTCCCGCTGGCGGCAACCACATCCGCGGACGTGGCGCGCGCTTTTTTGACGACATGGGTGGCATGTTTTGGCATCCTGTTGGACATCACGTCTGATAGGGGCCCTCAGTTTGTTTCCGACCTCTGATCCGCGATGGCCCATAGCCTGGGTGATGCAATTCATCGCACAACCGCGTACAACCCACAGGCCAATGGGTTATGCGAGCTTTTCCATAGGTCACTGAAAGCAGCACTCAGGGCTTCTCTGACGGATGCAAATTGGGTAGACCGGTTGCTGTGGGTTTTATTGGGGTTGCGTTCCGCACCAAAAAAAGGATTTGGAGGCTTCCCCGGCGGAGCTTGTTTTTTCTCAGCCACTGCGGCTCCCCGGGGAATTTTTGCCAGATAATCCTGCGCCGGACAACTGTCCGTCTCAGCGTTTGCAGCATAGCGCAGATACAGGCACGCTGCCGGGCCCGGCCCACCACTGTTTTCCACGCGCTTTTGTGCCAAAAACTTTGAAGAACGCGGCGTTCGTGTTCGTCAGGCACGATGCCCACCGCCCCCCATTGCGCCCACCCTACGATGGCCTGTTCAGAGTGCTGGAACCAGGGGACAAACATTTTTTGTTAGACTTGGGGGGTTGTCGGGAGAAAATATGTATAGACAGACTTAAGCCCGCCTTTGTGGTGGCGGATGAGCAAGTGATGCTGGCTCGGGCCCCTCGGCGTGGAAGACCCCCACGGAGAACTCCCCAGGTAAACAATTCATCAGAGCAGCCACACGGGCAAGTTGAAGGTTCCCCCCCCACTCGCCATTGTCCACCCGCAGACAGACACACCCCCAGGAGCCCCCCACCGGCACAGCAGCGCCGCGGAGACGGAGAACCCCCATTACAGCAGATACGGGAGGAGACTGAAGCCAAAAGGACGTGAGGACTGAAACTCGGTCTGAGATTCTGGGGGGGGGGGGGGTGGTGTAGATGCAGGGTTAATCATCTCAGACTGGATGCTGAGGGTAAACAGATGAGGACAATAGTTATTGAGATGGGAGAGATTATGGTGATGTAGCAGGAAGGAGAGCTGGGAGACAGTGGGGGGAGAAGGGTTGAATGTATTGTGATGCGAGATGTCATGCAGATGTGAGATGGGTGGAGAATCTAAAAGGAGAGACCCTGGTGTATTGTGAAAATGCTTTTTTCTGTTATGAATGATGTGAGAGTGAATAAAGTAGTCTGCTGCAAGAGTCTGCCTCCGTTATTTGCACTCTCCACAATGTGACTGTGCATGAAGCTGGCACGTGGGTAGGTTGAGCCAGTCAGGACTCTCTGGCCTAACTAAAGTTATCCTCCAGGCTAGTTAGCATTTTAAAACAAACTACTTTGAAAACTTGACCCAAATTAAGATGAGTTTTACCATTAAACTGCTTTTAAGGACCGATGCAGTTTCAGTTATTATCCTGGGTCACCGTGCATACAACTGGGCATGCCTTTCAACTGGTTAAGTGTTTTTATCACAGGATTTATGCTGTTTAATATAGCACTATCCATGAACCTGGAAGACAATGAAAGTTATTTTTTTGTTTGTTTGTTTTTTAGAAAAGGGGCACAAGATACCATTTTAGAACATGTAGATTTGTTTTTATAGGGGATTTATAGCCACCAGAGTGTGTCTTTAAAATATGCTCTTCTAATCCAAGTAATCCTTATTTGTCTATCCTGAGTAATACAAACTGCATCATAAACTAGAAAGGAGGGTTGACTGACATGTGGAACTTACGTGAAAGTCGTTGGCTTTATTGTAGTGCATGTTCAGAGCCCGGAAGAGCTCTGAATCTCTGCTCACGGTAATGTCTTTGACATCAATGATGCCGTCGGCGATGGCCTGGCGGGCAAACTTCTCCATCTGAATGTAGTAGAATTCCCTAAAGTTGCTGAACCACTTGATAAGCTGAGAGGTGATGCAGCGATTGAACTGGGGGGAAAGCAGAGGACAGTGATTGACTTTATTACCTTTAGGCCAAGTTTACAACAACACATTAATGAACTAAAGTCCCTGCACTGGTAAGAATTCATCCAGCTGAAGTCTCCTTCAAGATGGCTAAAGAAGATGTCGCTGCTATTATTTTCCTTATTTTTGGAATTGACAATTGCTTGTTTTCTTTTAAATTGAATACACAGTATGATAGGAGGACTTCTGATGATATTATGAACAAATAGGCCGACACATTATCTTCCCTTTTATACAATTTATTTACAGCACGCTGGTAGACAGACAAAGGAAGACTGACTCAAATTCTGCCCAAACACCTGGTTCCCATTCACTCTGAGGTGGTCATCCATCCATGGTCGTGCAACGTCCCAAAGTTCATCCTATCCCAGTTAATTTTAGAATTTGATTACAGACAAACGTAGATCTTAGTGCTTTTCACAAAGAATCAAGCCATGATGTTTTCCAGGCCAAATGTCACATAATGACCCATCAATCTATGCAACATTAATTGCTGTGATTTTTTCCCACCAGTCTCAGGGATGAAAAAACATGTGTCAGGCCCCTGTATTTCCAAACTCAGTCTTGACATTAGTCTTGTTATTCTATCTCGTCATCCAGAAAGGTGGAGGGGAAAAATGCCTAAGGGCTGGGCAGGCATCAAAGACGCTTCTTCTCTCTGGTGTGGTGGGTGAGAAAGCGGCGGCGTAAGGACAGAAGGAAGCTTCCCTCTCATTGACTCAGGCTGATAGGATGGAATCAGACACTGGGATTAGGTGCGCTTTTGTCCAGTGCCACTTCCCACCACGGGAGTGTAAGCAAGGAGGAGTCGGTGGCAGGGCTGCAGCAGCAGCATCCTCCCCCATGACCTCGGGGTCAGGGCAGACTCAGGGGCAGGGGCCCGCACCAGCTTAGAGATCCCAGAGAGAAGACGAGAGAAGAGTGAAGGAAAAAGGTGAGAACAGGAATGGAGGCAGCAAAATAAGTACGAATGTGAACTTTTCCACCAAACCAAATATATGGAAAGACTGAATGACAATAGCTAACACGGGGAAGGAGATGAGAGAATACAAAAAGATGAGACAAGGATGACACAAGACCATGGCTAAAACACACAGGATGTTGTGTTTAGGACCAGTTCATCACCGCCTGGGCGCTATGCGGCACAAGTCTCTAATACCAACTCTCTGTTGACACTCAATAGCAATGCCTTTCCTACAGAGTCTTTTGTCACTCCATTTGCTGACTGGAGTGGCTTTTTTTACACAGAGAATGCCCCTGTATCTCCCTCTGCCCCCAGGACATACTAGCAGCTCAGTGGCTTTGTTATTTAAACCCTCTGCCTTTTTGTTTCTCTCCTCCAACACGCTGCTGATTGTTCCTGCCCCAAACACACACTGACAAGTAGATAGCAGCAAGTTAAACGCATAGCAAACATTAAGATATCTTAAAAGCATATGTGCACATTTTTAAAAAAAAATGAAACAAATATTACCTTGACGTCGGGGAAGAAGGTTTTCAGCACATTGGAGCTGGGGTAGCGGGTGTAGAAGAACATGAGCTTCGCCTTCTTCAGATGGCTTGGGGTGAGGCCCTCCTGGATGTTCACATTTACGTTAAGGAAAACCAGCAATTAAACACAACACGGAGCATGGAGTCCTGCGCAAAGTGATAGTCGAGCAGAGTATTGTGTTGCGCCAATCTTCAGCTAAATTGAATTTTACTAAAGGACAGCTCCACATTAACTAGGGAGTCAATAATGACCCTAACATGTGCTTATTGGCAAAACAGAATTACGAATTAGATTAGGGATTTTTAATTAGAGAGCCAAGCACTTCATGCCTGGCAGTTAAGGCCGCTTGTTTTGAAATGTTTGGCCAAAAGAACAGATTTTTTGGGGTGTGGGGTAAATTAAATTATTTTAAATACAACATATGGTGTTTCCCCCCTTGTTAAAACACAAGGAAAATGCTATACATGATGTACATTCAAAATTGTTTGTTATTTCTGAAATCAATAAAAATTTGTCACATGTCCATTATTTTTCAACCTAAATCTAACCATCTATATTTACATAAAATTCCCTTTATTGCAATAATTAATTCTTTCTCATGCTTACCCCCCGTGGTAATAAAGGGGTTCCGGATCATATTCTCTGTAGTCCAGCACCTCGCCTTAGGTCATAATATTTCCCTGTCAGGTCACCACGCCGCACATTTATTAGGGATCTCTGCCTTTGAAATAAGGAAGTTTGGATAAAAGATTTATGCCATATTGTTCAAAGAGAAGCACAGCTCTATGCACTGTAAGGAAAAAGTGAATCCTGACAGGAACCACACACTATTCCTCTGTAAAACCTCGCAACGAGATGACCAACAAAACGCTACATGTTAAAAAATATTAGAATACACATTTATCAGGTACACTAGGCAGTTAATAGAGGTATGTCAATGCTACTGTAAACATATTATTGTAGAAAAATATATTGATGTTTTCAAAAAATGCCCAATGTTTGCTTAAAACAAGACATTTTTCCTGGAGTTCCCATGAGATTAGTGCACTCTCTTTCAATCCTGTACATTCGGACAAATGTATCCAACAACAAATGCTCAAGACAAGAGCTCAAGTGTTATGGTAGGGAAGCACTTGTGGTTTCCACCAGCACTCAGATGTGACCTTTTAGATGCACCCCTATCACTCTGATGATGGAGAAATAGACCCCGCACCTTTTCAAGTCAGAAAAAGCCGCGCTTCCTGAAACAGAAACCGATGCTTTCTCTGCCTTTGAAAAATTGGCTTTTGTTCCTGGCAATTCTTATCAAAGCCTTGTATTCCTTTTTATTTGTCTTTTTCTGGACTTAAAGTCATTACTCTGCTCAGATTAAAGAAGATGCTATAATTTTCTATGGGGTTAGTGAGATCAAAGAAAAAATTCTCCTTGAAGTTTGTTACTGGAACTGCTCATGCTGCAACAAGGCTCAACCAGCCATTGTTCAAATGGAAGAGCTGCAATGTGGGTTTGTGCTTTATGAAAGGTAAATACTTTGTATAAGAAATTATCAAGCAGAGTCTGCTGCGCTGCCATATGAAAAGTGTACACAGTGTGAGTGGATATTATAGATTTTAACTGAATTTTGTAGATTTTTCTGAAAAGCAAACTGAAATAAAATCGATCTGAACGTAACTATAGTTTTAACTTGTATATGTCATAAATAAGCACATACTTATTCATTCATTAGTTGTTATGAGAGGTTTTCCCATCAAGAAAAAAAAAAGGTATTAAAGTTGTATGCAAAAATTTGGCTACCCCTTACAAATAGTGTATTTTGGTGATTTTTTTTTAATTGGTCTGTTTAACTAATTAACTATGTGGGACTGCCAAACTTCTGCACGTCACAACTGTGTACTTATTGACTCGTTTTAAAATTTTCATTTGGCCTTTTTTCCATTTTTATCTACTTCTGTTATGTTTTGTGGTAATTTGGTCATATCCTGCAGAGACTGTGTTTACATCTTTTCAGTTAGAAAATATGTAACGTGTCCAGGGCTGGTCAGATGTTTAAATACCACTGTACTTTAAAGTGAAAGGATATGTTGAGGGACATGTAGGGGCTCCGTTCGGCCATGCTCTGCAGTTCGCCGCACTCGATCTTGACGTGAGGGAGACACAGATTGTCGACAGTCATTGATCCCAGGGAGGAGGGCCGAGGGTGGTGGCCTGGCGCCACTTTGGACCTCATGGCGATGGCATCCCAGGGCAGCTCCAGTGAGTCAGGGGAGGTCCTGTCCATTGACGGGGGCATGCAAGGGAGACCACCAAAGCCGGAGTGGGGCCCATACTTGAGAAGGTGCTCTAAGATGTGGGTGTCATGCAGAGGGGTGCTGTAGAACTGAAAGGGTGTCTGGTGCATGGGGTAGGGTCTCTTCACTGTTGGGGTGACGGCACTCAGAGGTGCTACCGGCGGTTTGCGGACCACCAGCGACAGCGCCTCTGTCTGGTCTTGTGGACTCTGAGCCTCAGAGCTTTCATAATACTCTAATGACTGGGATTTTCCTGCGGCCTCCTCGGTCTGGGGATGGTCAGGGGTGGAGCAGGTTTGTTGGCTCTTCCTGTCTGCACCCATGCTGATGTGCATCTCTGGTGATGAGCATATGCGCTGCTGGGGAGACAAGACCAGCCCTGTGGAAGTCACCTTCTTGAACACTCTGTCCACACACTCATTAACAGCCCTGGAAAGCTCCAGCTTCAGGGTTTCCTGTAGGTTCTGACTTTCTCTCTGCTGTACCAGGAAATCTTTCACTTGGTCCTTACAGTCAGTGGTCATCCTGACATTTTTCCTCCCAAAATCATCTTCATTACTCACATAATGTGAGTCTTCGCTTTCTCCCATGAGGTCGTGCTCAACACACACTTCTGCCTCATCTCTGTCATACGTGGAATCATCCTGGTCGTATACTTGAAGAAACTTTTCTTGGAGCTGACGCAGGAGCCTCTGCATGCTATGGAGCTGCTCTTTCAACTTGTGACACTCGTCATCCTTGGTGTTGTGGTTATTGCCGCTGCTGCTTGGAGGTTTTTGGCCCACTTGACCCACAGCACTGTGGTCCTGATGCTGAGGTAACCTCTGCTTACGTTTGTGCTCCCTGTATGCTTCTCTGGCCTCCCTTGTGTCTCCGGTATCTGTGTCAGACCTTTCACTGTCCCCGTGCTGCCTGCTGTTAGGAGAACCTGCCATGACTCTGATAATGTTCTCAACTCTGGCCCTCTTGGCCTGCAGATGATCAGTTATGGGGTGATCTCCCTCAGGGCTGCCTCCTGTTGAGACATGACCAGTGGGGGAAGCAGCCTCCACCGTGCTGTCCTTCGAGGAGACACTGCTTTGGTCCTCCTGGCCGGAATCAGCCGCAGTGGAGCTACTGAGGTAGAAATGGGTTTCATCCAGTGCCCTTTTGCTGTGGATCGTCTTGCGGAGGAGCTGGGAAATAATGGATCCACCGGAGTACAAGGTCAGAGGCTCCTCGTACATGTTTCTGCGGAAGCAAGGCAGCATGATATCAGGCTTGTCATCCTTGAGGCATCCTTCACGGGACTTGTGCATGTTTTGGTCAGGCAGACTGAGGTTCATGCTCTATACACCCCACAGACCTTAAAGACTGATCTTTGTGATGCACGAGAATCTGAAAAGTTAGGGAACAAAAAAAGAGCAAGAAAGAGAAATGATGAATTTAAAATAATTTGGTCGTTTATTTAATATTCTTTAAAGGTTCCTCATATCCTCTAAGAAAAGTCTCTTTACTGGATGGTGGGGATATGAAGATACCGGCCTCACCGCACTGTAATGTCTCTTTATATATGCAAAGCTATGGGAACACTTGTCTAAAAACTAAGAGCATATATCGTGCAATGATAGATTTTTTTTTCAAACTTGAAATAATATTATGATTTTAGAATTCCTAAATGTATTAAATAAAATCAAAATTCACAGCTCAGTTGAAAAGGATTTAAAAAACAAAACAAAACAAACAAACAGTAGATGCAGAGCTGAAATAAAGAAGAGTATTATTTTGTATTCTTTTATCTTTGGGTTGCAATAAGGTTAAAGGATAAAAAGAATTCCAATTTAATAATGAAAGATACTGTACACCTCAGCTGATACAAGTTATAGACTGGTAAAAGAAAAGGCTGTGTCTATACATTATTTACAAGGGAAAAAGTAACATGGAAAGCTCTTTATTTTTATGGTTTCATCTTGTGGAAAAATGGCAGAATGATTCTCAGCTGTAAAGGTTAAACAGACTTTGCTGCTTAACTGCGTGTTTGTGGATTCAATCATATTCATATTGTTCAGTTAAATGATTTTGTGTTGAAACACAAATTAATCAAATTATTTAAAAATACATGAATGCTAGATTTGGTTTAAGCAAGCAGTTTTTATTTCTCTTTAATTCCTAATTGTTGCATATCGTTAAATTACTTAATGTTAAGTATATAACATTAATAAACTGCAACCCCTGTGATTGGAAAAAAAAAAAGTAGAGCTGTTTTCTCCACAATTAAAAATTTAAAATTATCACAGTTTCTTTGCAGTCTTTCTTTTACTCCTTTAAATTTGTTTATTTTTAGCAATATATCAAACTGGATTCTGGATTTTTTTAAAAAAGAAATTTAATGTTGTATTCCATTTTTAAAACAAACCAAAAACCCAGACTATTTAGCTCACATCTAAGCTGTTTTAGTTGTACACTATTCATACATACACTGACAGGAGTTGAGGGTAATGAAACATCCTCTGAACACCAAATTTTAAAAAACAAAACTTAACAGCTCCAACAGGAAGTGCAGACCTCCTTTCTGTAAAAACAACAACAACAACAACAACCACAAAGCTGCCTTCTAGCAGACCTACGGCTTAGCATATTAACCACAGTGCTCAGACAGCGAGACGCGGCAGTGATGGCTCCTACCTGTTGCGCTGCGTCCGTGCTGCTGCGCCGACGGCCTGCGCGCACTGAGTTGAGAGGAGCCGGAGCGGCGGAGCTGGCGCATCAGAGCCGGGGCGGGGCCACGTGGGAACGCCGATGGTCCAGCCGCGCCAGCTCAGGGACGGGCCCGACGCGAGGCGCGGATTTGAGGTCAAAATTCACAATATTCGAGTGTGTTTATGTATGTAAAAACTGTGCAAAGTGAAGCAACAGCTTGCATGACTTACTTTGCACGTTTTTGCAACCGCACAGCAACATTAACGGTGCACTATAGTAGTGCAATTTAAATTAATAATACAGTTTTAATAGACAGTTTATAATTATAAATGCGATGCATGATTTCAACTTATCAATTCACCTTATAACAGAAAAAAATATGCCTTATTATTATATTCAAAATACAAATAATCAAGCTCAGTGGGACTCCTTTTAAATGGCCAAAAGCCCCCCCCCTCCAAAAAAATGGGGAGGGAGTGAAAAGTCTGGATTCCATTATCCAAACAGCTCACACAGCAGGGAAAATAAGTATTTAACACATCAAAGTTTTTCTCAAACATATTTTTGATGGAGGGTGGCACGGTGGCGGAGTGGTTAGCACTGCGGCAGCACAGCAACTCACCCTTGGCCGGGGGATCCTGGGTTCGATCCCAGCCCCCGACCAACAGTGATCTGTGTGGAGTTTGCATGTTCTTCCCGTGTCTGCGTGGGTTTACTCCGGGATTTCTCTGGTTTCCTCCCACATGCCAAAAACATGCAAGTTAGGTTAATTGGCATCAAAAACTGGGGATTCTAAATTGTCCTTAGGTATGACTGTGAGAGTGAATGGTTGTCTCTCTCTGTGTTGGCCCTGCGATGGACTGGCGATCTGTCCAGGGTGTACCCTGCCTCTCGCCCAAAGATGCTGGGATAGGCTCCAGCCCCCCCGCGAGCCGAAAAGGATTAAGCGGAAGAAGATGAATGAATGAATGAATGAATATTTTTGATGGAGCCATTGACCTGAGATTTTCACCAGATTTCAGTAACTAGATAGATGTACTTTATTGATCCCAAACTAGGACATTAAGTTGTTGCATCTAAAATGCTTTCACCCCCAGTTCTTTTATACAAAGGCCAAATAACCAGACTGAGAGATGAAATATACTTTCACTTATTTTACTAAAAATGAGATATGGATACAGGCAGCGCTGGAACACCTCTTAGGTACATGCTCCGAGAGAGTTCTCCCGAATTCTGGAACTTACAGTTTTTATGAAACCTGACCACACCCTAAGCTCACCCACTCCCTTATGCAAAAGGGAGGGGTTTGTCCCTCAGTGTATCTATATTTTTTCACTATGTGATGACCCAGCTGCAGGCTGGGTCAGCTCTATCTGGTTTCAGTGGTCATGTCATAAGGTGTATGCGTGGGTGCGTGACCTCAACAAGCTGTGAGCTGTATGGCATACAGGGCAATCAGAGGATGAAGAGAGATGACATTCTTGCACAGTAACTGACATTCTAAGAAAAACAGATGCATTAGGAGATTTTCACCAGCAATACCCCCTGTTGAGGTGTCCTAACAGGGCACCTCGCACATTTGTCAACTTCATATTTTTGTTTTTTGCATCTCCCCCTGTTAGGATGGGTCTAAACCAGGGGTGGGCAATCATGTGCCATGGAGGGCCATTCTACTGCAGGTTTTCTGTTCCACCCAGTCTCTTCAGCAGGTGTTTTCAATGATTAGCAATCCTTGAAGCTGGTCAGAGCACACACCTGCTGAAGAGACTGGGTGGAACAAAAAACCTGCAGTGGAATGGCCCTCACTGCCCACCCCTGGTCTAAACCCATCTCACAACCCTATTCTAATCCCTGTGTGTGATGAGTCTAAGATCCTATATGTGCGTGATGTCCTCTTTCCGGCAATCGTATTGACCTGCCCCCCTCAGGTGGCCATATCTCCAGAGGACATCTGGTGTGGTGCAGACATCGTGGATAACCATAACAAAAGGCCTAGGTGTGTACGATGTACACTACCGTTCAAAAGTTTGGGGTCACCTCAGACAATTTTGTGTTTTCCATGAAAAGTCACACTTTTATTTACCACCATGAGTTGTAAAATGAATAGAAAATATAGTCAAGACATTGACAAGGTTAGAAATAATGATTTGTATTTGAAATAATAATTTTTTCCTTCAAACTTTGCTTTCGTCAAAGAATCCTCCATTTGCAGCAATTACAGCATTGCAGATCTAACATGATTGCACAAGGGTTTTCTAATCATCCATTAGCCTTCTGACACAATGAGTAAACACATTGTACCATTAGAACACTGGAGTGATAGTTGCTGGAAATGGGCCTCTATACACCTATGTAGATATTGCACCAAAAACCAGACATTTGCAGCTAGAATAGTCATTTACCACATTAGCAATGTATAGAGTGTATTTCTGATTAGTTTAAAGTTATCTTCATTGAAAAAAGTGCTTTTCTTTCAAAAATAAGGAAATTTCTAAGTGACCCCAAACTTTTGAACGGTAGTGTATAAAACTATACTACAAATAACCAGTGCACATATGTGGACACAGAATAAAGGCACACACATGCATGTATATGCACATGTATATGTGTTCACATGTGAGCATTACACTATATAAACACATGTATATACAAAATCAGTGGTCACAATGGAAACCTGTGGGGCCAAAGCACAGCAAAGCAAAATCTAACACCATGTAAATGTATATTGTAGACCCTATCGTAGATCCTAAACTATTTCATCCGCATTCTCTGGGTCCCCGTCAGAGTCCAGCCTTGGCACGACCTCGTCGTCATCCTGGTAGTGAGAGAGCAGGCGGACAGCTTCCTGGACATCTTGGTATGGGGGTGGGTCTTTAAAGGAGAAAGCTGCAACAATAGATCTTTCAGCAAGTCGTTTAATCATAGGAATACAACAACACCCACAGAAAGCAATAATCATTAAAGTAATACCAATGCTGACTAAGGCCCCCTGTATAATCTTCCCCCATTTACCAAACATATTGTCAAACCAGCTACCTACTGTATTATCTATGCCGGATTGAGCTTTTAATTCATCAGATAAGGCCCTTTATTTGTTTAGACTTTTAGTAAATGACCCATTGGGGGCGGTATGATTAGGGATCACGGTGCAGCACGACTCCCCAAAAATGCTGCACACGCCCCCTTTTTCAGCCAGCAGAAAATCAACTGCCACCCTATTTTGCCAAGCCACCAGGGATGTAGCACTAAGTTGCTCATGTACTGCACTAAAGGCATCTCGGGTGTAATTGGCTAATCTTTGGACATTATAGTGAATTCTATTTATGCGATTTACATTTTTGTTTACAGTAATGGGGAAAAGAGAACTAAATATGGGGAAAGACTCAAATCCTGCTGCTACCTCATCAACCAGTTTATATTCATCTGGGATGTTTCTAAACATCCCTATGGCGTCTACGAATACAGGATCAGGTGTTTCTCCCACTACTCCGATCAAGGACCGTTTATACCTTTTAAACTCAAAGTTAGCCAGTGTCTTACTCCAATCAGTACTCATAATCTGGTCTGCCCCAGGGTAGAAGTTTGTTGGCGAAAAGAGGGACACTAATGCACAGGTACCAGTCCAGTGTTTAGGCAGGGTATTGTGTAGGCTGGTTCCCCCACAGTAGCACCACACATCAGCTCTAGCCTTTTTAAGGTTACCGGCAATGGAGTTCCCTGTTAAGTTAACAGTTTTAATGCAATCTGACAATGTTCCAAGCTCGGCTACCTTAGGAGTGGTATCGTAATTTGTATAACAAGTAACTTTATGGATTGGTCCAGGAACAAAGATAGGAGGAATTGCAGATTTTGGAGACAATGGGTATATCTTATCCCATCCTGAGCAAGGTACACTTGGATTATCTTGTGATATGATATTTAAAATACAACTAGAATTGCTTCCAGTGGTCTTGGTACCGTTTATTGAATATTCCAAGGCAGTTCTTATCATTTGCAGTTGTGGTCTGGCCTGCGTACAGATTATGCAGTTAGTTTGATTAAGCTCAATTGCAATTCTTTGAACATATTCTATCCAAACATTGTGTGATTTAAATCCCAATACTAAGGACAAAACTTGAAGAAGGGTCATGCCTTGTACATTTATTTGATGAACTCTATGGTCAGACTTAGGTGAGGGGCTCACTGATTTAGTGGTGGTGGTAGTTGTGTTGGCCTTAGGTTTAGAGGCCATGATGATATAGAAAAACCCCTGTGGATATCCTTTCACATAAACTCCGAGCGTGTATGTACCATTATCTGTCATTCTGGGGTCTTTTAAGGTGATAACGAGGGGATTAACCTTCTCTGTCGATGATGAAGTTTTGGCCTTTATAATACTCAAACGAGATTTCAAATCAGGCACATTATGAGACCCAAAACTACAACTCTGCTCAGGTAGTCCAGTGCTGACTGTACAATTCTTCCATTCTGTTGCACAGTTACATCCATAAGGGAACCGCTGAGGTCGCTGGGGCTTAATGACTCCTAGACAATTACTTGTGACTATACAAATAAATTTGTCACTTTTCATGTACTCGATTCTATCATTCTGGGGGCAATCTATCATATCACATAAGTCTATTTGGGCAGCACATGTAGTTCCTTCTATGCATGTGATTATTATAGGAAAGCCTTTTGGTTTTGTAGTGATTTTCCCTATGGTAGCACGGACAATAAGAAGTAGAGCTATCAATCCCAATGAAAAGATTGGTTTTAACTTTTTTTTTTTCAGATTCTGTGTTGTTGTTAGATATAAATGTATACGTTGTTTTTTCTTGTATCCCCTATTAGTTTTGCTTTTTTTTTTGCATCTATTTAGCTTCTAGTAAATTTTGTGAAGCAATGGACTCACGGACTTCGGCTAACGTCCATGTTCCAGGTGGCACGTAAGTCTTGATGCAGTGTGATTTGTGCCAATACTTTCTCAACGTTTTTTCTGTTTCATCAAGATAGACGCGAAGGGCATGTGATGTTGAGTCGTGCACCTTATATGGACCAATGAATCGAGGGTCCTTCCAGTTCCTCGTGAAATATTTCCTGTAGATATAATCACCAGGAGCAATGGTAGGCGGCTCTGGGCCCTGGGTTTCCCGTAGAAGGTCGTCCTGTTGGAGAGGGGTGAGAAACTGAACCGCCAAACGTAATTGTTCAATGTAATCAGAGAGTTCCTGTTCCTGCATGTCCAGGTCTGGTGTACTTCCTGGCTGCAAATCTGCTGTCAATGGACAGGGCATCTTCCTCCCTGTCAACAACTCATGTGGTGTAAGACCACCCCGAGACGGGCTCTGTCTGATAGAAAATAGAGCCAATGGGAGTGCTTTTACCCAGGACAAATCAGAGTCAGCACAAATCTTGGCCAGCGTGGTCTTCAAAGTTTGGTTCATACGCTCCACTAGGCCTTGAGAAGCAGCGTGGTAGGAACATCTGAGAGCCCTGTGGATGCCAAAGTAGTTTTCCACCTCTTGCAACTGTTCAGAGGTGAAGTGGGTGCCATTGTCAGAGCGGATCACTGCTGGCACACCAAATCTGGGAATAAGGTCATAGACTAGCCAGTCTATCACCATTTGAGAGGTAGAGGCTTTACACGGCTTGGCTTCTACCCAACAGGTGAAGGAATCTACTGCTACCAGCATGTATCGGTGCCCCTGTACCCTGTTGTCCGGACCCATATCTACAAAATCAATCACAACTTCGGCCCAGGGATATGGAGGTACAGGAAAAGCTCCCATCCCTAACTTCATTGTAGGCCTTGGATTATATTCAGTACAAATAGAACAAGTATTTACAAAATATTTACAAATATCTGCAAGGTGTGGGTGCCACCAATGCTGAGAAATCTGATCATATAAGTCCTTGTGTCGTCTGTGGCCAACTGAATGAGTTTCCTTGCATAACAACAAAAGCAATGTGGCAGATGCCGCAATTTTTCCAGTGTGTGAGCGCCAGGATGCCCTCAGCATCCTTGCGTGCCCCCCCAGTGACCCAGGCCTGGCGTTCGCCACTTGATCTTGCATACCTTTCAGTTCCTCAAGAGTAGAACACCTGATGTCGGTGTCCTGAACTTGTGCAAGTTGCACGACTGCCTGTATTGGAAGAGGTTTGTTATGATACCAAGCAACCAACTTAGCAGCCGCATCTACTGCATCATTACCTTTGGTGGTAAAGGTGTCCATTTTGGAGTGACCCGCACACTTAACAATGGCAACTTTCTTTGGCAAAGATAGGGCAATCTTTAAGTGTTTTGCTAAGTCATGATGTTTGATGTTTTTGCCAGTGGTGGTTTTAAAATCAGTGTTATTCCAAAACTTGATGTGATATAATGCTGCCGTGCATGCATAGGCTGAATCGGTGTACAACGTGAATTCTTTCCCTTCATAGAGTTCACAGGCACGGACCAAAGCAAGGAGTTCCATTGACTGAGCAGAGCCACCTGGGACAACAGCAGACTCAACAGTGACAAACTCATCATTACAATGTTTCACAATGGTATAAGAAGCAACATTAGAGCCATTTGCTGCATGGCTGTGACCATCAGTGAAGACTTGGATAGAATGAGGAATGGTCTTAGTGACAACATTGTGTGTGTTTTTATGTACTTTTATATGTTTTTACGAAATCCTCTGTGTCGTTTCTGCCCTGGAGTGTTTGTGGACTGTATGGCGAAGCGCTCCCTGGTTCCTACAACATGGATTTCCTCCCCTCTCTTGCATTGCTGCTACTTTTCCTCCGGCTCTTTGTCTATGAGGTAAACGCATTCGGCACCATGGCGGGCAGAATACATTATTCCAGGGACATGTTGCTGCATTTAAACACGGTTGATGCAGCGGCTGTGATTGAGCCTAAGCCGCAACTGCCGGACTTTATTTTGAGAGATGGACATAGCGGTGAAAAGAGAGATGGCAGAAGGAAACGCGGAAAACGTGGAGGTGTGAAATTGCGCCTGAGGAGACGTCAGTTTGGTAACATTCCTCTTCCTTCAATGATTTTTGGGAACGTACAGTCTCTGAGAAACAAGGTGGATGAAATTCAAGGGAATGTACGCTACCAGAAGGACTTTAAGAACTGCTGTGTCATGGCCTTCACCAAATCTTGGCTTACTGCGCATGACCGAGATGCAGACCTGTGGATTGAAGGCTTTGGAGCCCCGCTGCGCTCAGATCGGCAGGAAGAGGTAACGGGGAAACGTCAGGGGGGCGGTGTATGGTTATACATTAATAAGCAGTACTGCACATCTGTCACGGTCAGAGAGCGCATCTGTACACCCGTTGTGGAGCTGCTGTCTGTGTCACTACGCCCCTTTTATTTGCCTCGCGAGTTCCCCCAACTTTTCATCACAATTGTGTACATTCATCCGAGGGCAGACGCTGACTCCGCCTGCAGCACAATCTTTGATGTGATCCAGCAGCTGCAATCAATTTCTCCAGAGGCGCCAAACTTCATTCTTGAGGATTTCAACCATGTTTCTTTAAAGAAGACACTTAAAAACTTTTATCAGTATGTCTCCTGCCCAACCAGGCGAAAAAAGACATTGGACCTGTGCTATGGATCCATAGAGAGGGCCTATAAATCACTCCCCCTTCTTCCTGTAGGATCCTCAGATCACAACTGTGTACATTTGCTGCCCACATATAAAACTGCTCTCAGAAGAGGCAAGGTGGAGACGAGAGACATTGATGTGTGGACAGAGGATTCAGTGCACAGCCTCCAGGAATGCTTTGACTGTACAGACTGGGAGATGTTCACACTGGCCTGCGGGGATGATTTGGACTCTTTGGTGGACGTCACATGCTCATACATGGCTTTCTGTAAAAATAAGATCATTCCACGTAAACGTGTCAAAATATATCCCAACAACAAACTATGGGTTACAAAATCAGTTAAATCCTGCTTACAGAGGAAAGCACTTGCCTTTAAACAGGGGTCTGTTTCTGAGCTACAGGTTGCCACAAAGGAGCTGAAGCCCAAAATTTTAAGAGCAAAACAGAATTATAAATCAGAGTTGGAAAGCAAGATGGCAGCAAAGAAACTTGGTTCAGCCTGGGCCAGTATGAAAACTATTGCAGGCCTTCAGAGCACAGAGCGCAGTAATCGTGTGTTTTTAGATGGTCTTAATTCAGACACAGAGCTGGCTAATGCTCTTAATTGTTTTTATGGTCGTTTTGACTCCTTTGATTTTAGCACTGAAACCCAAGATTTGAAACAGAAACTCAAAGACAATCAGCACTTTAATATTGAGGTGCAGGATGTTAAAAGGGAGTTCTGCGCTGTAAAAGTGAACAAAAGTCAAGGCCCTGATAATATATGTGGGCGCTTGGTAAAGTCCTGTGCACATGAACTGAGTCCTATATTTCATTATATTTTCAATAAGTCCTTACAGACACAACATGTGCCTAAGATCTGGAAAGAAGCCGTGGTTGTTCCCATTCCAAAATCCAGCTGTCCTAAAACGGTAAATGACTTTAGACCAGTTGCTTTGACTTCAATTTTAATGAAAATTTTTGAAAAACTGGTCAGATGTGAGGTCCTAAAGCAGACTGAGCATGCATTGGATCCTCTGCAGTTTGCCTACAGGCCTCACAGAGGAGTGGAGGATGCCACTGTCACTCTGTTTAACATGCTTTTTAAACATCTGGATTTTAATGGGACACACGCCAGACTTTTATTTGTGGACTTTTCCTCCGCCTTCAATACAATCCAACCTCATATCTTAGTTGAAAGGCTCCTGCAGCAATTTGATTTGAGCAATAATCTGGTGGGTTGGATTCTGGCTTTCTTAACCAACAGGACGCAGAGAGTAAGAGTCAATGGTACATTGTCGGACCTAAAGTGCTCTTCTACTGGCTCTCCTCAGGGGTGTGTGTTGTCACCACTACTCTTCATCCTGTACACAAACATGTGTCGGAGCAGACATGACAACAGACATATTATAAAGTATGCTGATGACTCAGTTATTGTCAGTCTCCTCCAGGATGGTGAGAGTGGCCACGGCCCAGTAGTTGATGATTTTGTTCACTGGTGTGAGGATTCCTACCTACAGCTGAATACGACAAAAACTAAAGACATGATTATTGACTTTAGGAGGAAAAATCCCAGGCACAAAGTCACCGTACTAAAAGGCCAGACCACTGAATGTGTACAATCCTACAAATATCTTGGGACGATTACTGATAGTAATTTAAACTTTGAAGAGAACTGTGAAAGGGTGTGCAAAAAGGGTCAGCAACATTTGCATTGCTTGAGAAAACTTGCACGCTTCCAAGTTGACCGAACCATAATGACACTGTTTTATTGGGCTTTTATTGAATCTGTTTTATCCTTTTCTTTAGTGTCATGGTTTGGTCAGATAAAACTGAAACAGAGGAAATCCTTGGATCAGGTAGTTAGATGGTCCAGTAGTTTGCTTGGTGAGCCACAGCTAAACATGACATCCCTGTACGCCAGACAAGTACAGAGGATGGCTACCTCCATTTTAAATGATGACTCCCACCCTTTGCACTGCCACTTTCAGCTTCTTCCCTCAAGACGGAGGTTTGCTGTTCCAAAAAGTAAAACCCAGCGCTACAAAAACAGCTTTGTCCCTGCTGCTGTCAAAGAGTTGAACAAGCTGTAAAAATATATTGCACATAATTTAGGTACCTATTTATTAACTCCATTTTATATTTACTTATTTTTGTAGGATGTCACTTGGGTTCTAAATATTTTATTGGGTTTTAGACCTCTGAGTTTTTAACCTCTTTGACTAGTTTTTAACTTTTAATATGACCCTTCTCTCTTACCTCTGGTTTTTCTCCCATCTCTTTGTCTTTTTATACCCTGATTGATGGAGCCTTGAGTATTTTTATCATGTTTATAGTCAGCTTCATGTGTGCCTGTGTTTGTGTCTATGTTGAATGTAATTTGCGGCTTGTATATATGGATGTCACCAGACTGCAAAACAAATCTACCTACAGGTACAAATAAAGTAACCTGAACCTGAACCTGAACCTGAAAACAGAAAATTCCTTGGCGACAACTTCCATACAGCAGTGAGGAACACTCAAGTTAAAAGGAGAGGTCATGTTAGTGTCTGAGGCCTGGAACTTAAGGTGTAACTGGTCAAGAACAGACAGTATTTTAGAACGTCGAGGGCCACTCAAAGTAAAGCGAACACTGTCAAGGTATGAAGCCACTGAATGAGATATGTGAACAACGGTGGGAAAACCTTGAGTAATGTGGGCAGTACCCTTGACAGCCAGCGAAATAGCACACACTGCATGTGTGCAAGAGGGGTGACCAAGCTCAGTAGGATCAAGAGCTTTGCTGTAGTAGCATAGGACAACCCGGCCTAGGTTAGATGGTTGCCATAGAATAGCAGAGGCAAAACCTCCTTTTTCAATGACATCCAGGTGAAAAGGTTTGGAATGATCAGGATGTGCCAAGGAGGTAGATGAATGCAATGCAATTTTGATGTTCTGAAAAGCTTTTTCAGCCTCTTCTGTCCATATCAAGGGAGCTGACAGATTTGTCTGTCCAGCCTCTGACATTAACTTTCTCAACGGGGCAACGGTAACGGAGAAGTCTTGGACATATTGCCTACTGTAATTAGCTATACCCAGGAATTGCATCATTTGATGAACAGTTTGGGGTTTGGCATGATTCAAAATGGAGGATCTGTCAGCTTGGGACAGAGATACAGAATGGTGTGACAAAATCCTGCCCAAAAAGTGGACACGGGAATGACAACACTGAAGTTTTTGTTGAGAGACACGGAACCCAGATTTTGCCAAGAAGCACAGAAGATCTCGTGTCAGAACAGCCGCATCATGCTCAGTCTCTGCAGCAAGAAGAAGATCATCAACATAGGTAAGAAGGACACATCTATCAAGGACAGGAGAATGGAAGTCCTTGAGAATGTTAGCAAGGACAGCATTAAACAATGATGGTGATTCAGTCAGTCTTTGTGGAAGACGTGTGTATGTGTATTGCTGACCATTGAAAGTGAAAGCAAAGAACTTCTGTGACTCTTCAGCAATGGGAACACAAAAGAAGGCGTTTGACAGGTCCATAACTGTGAACCACTGAAATTTGGCATCAGTGTTAGACATCATGGTAAAGGGATTAGGTGTGGCTGTGTTTTTGGAAATCAAATGTTGATTAATTCGCCTGAGATCATGTACTAGGCGGGCGTCTGGTTTTCCTGGCTTCTCTACAGGATTAATGGGTGTGTTGTAAGGTGAACTTGTGGTTATCAGCACACCACTTTCAACAAGTCCATTGATGGTATACGTGATCCCCTGCACTTTAGCAGGTGACAGTGGGTATTACTTTTCACAAATGAGCCTATCTGTGTCTAGTTCAAGATGAATAGGTGGGATTGAACATTTGCCCACGTCAAAGGGACCTTTGGACCAAACCTCCTCTGGCACCTCATCCAACAGCCTAAGGCCATAAGTAGAATCAGTGCCCTCTCTACCATGGTACCTAGTGCGAATGACTTCTTCCAATGTGACCTCAACTTGTCCTTGAATGTCAGTCTTGTAAATTTCAGTGGATGGCAAATACCACAAACGGTCATGCTGTGTCTTTATCCAATCTATGGCAGTCAGCCCTATAGTGGTCATTGGCCCTAAGTTTCTGGCCTCTCCCCCTGCAATGATTTTCAGTGTGATATGTGGGGCCATATCAGGTGCAAGTGCGTACAGTTCCTGCAATTCAGGTGTGAGATCAGGTGCAGCTGCGACTCCCAAATCTCCCACCAATAGGCAGCTGTACGACATGGACACCACTGGGATGTCTGACTGGTGCTTAGCCTTCAAAATTCCCAACATGTCACTCCATTTTTCCAAATAGATTTCATAAGGAACTTGGTCTTCTGGTAATCTTAAATAGTCCAATGTGACATGCAATGGGTCATGAGGATCCATATAGGAGTGCAGAGACTCAATCCACGTCTCCCAAGGGGCTGTCTGATTTTTCAGGGCCTCAACCGACTCACCAGTAAGGGCACCCCAAAATACATGGGCGGAACCCTCTCCTTCAGACAAGTCCTGCATCATTTGAATAGGTTTATCAACTACAGACCTACACACCTGATCATTAGGGAAGATCACATCCGAGTAATTTGTTCCACACACAACCACTGCATTAACGGCAGCAATCAAATCTCTTGCCATTAAACTTATGGGACAGTCTTTGCTCACCAAAAATGAATGTTCAAATGTCAATTTGTCCTTCCCCAACACAATTTCGCATGGCATCCTGGTCGACAAGGGGCATCGTTGTTTTATTCTGGCAAACCCTACTACCTCACTGAAGTTTGGAGAGAGTGGTAGATCACATTTCACAGTGCAAAATTTTGCCCCTGTGTCTACCAAAAATGTAATCTTTTGACCGCCTAGACTGACAATTATCTCTGGTGCAGGATAACCTAGTCTCCCTCCAGTAGGGTTCCGGCCCCCCTAATGGTAGTTAACCATCTGTTGGGGGAGGAGAGCAGCATTCAGAGTTTGGTGTTGTTGTTGCTGTTGAGCTGGCTGCATTGCTTGCATATTTTGAACAGGCTGCGTAAGCTGCACAGGTGGTAGCATTGGTTGTTGGGGCATCACAGATTGATACTGTGATGACATGTAGGGCACTGATTGTTGCAGCATCGGAGGCATGTAGGATGGAGCTCCCTGTCCATATGAGTTATAACTATTATAATTGGATCTGTTTTGTCCACAATTGTGTGACATGTGTCCTGGTCGACCACAAGTATAGCATATTACAGGGTTCCCATAACCACGTCCCCTGCCACGACCACGTCCACCACCTCTGGTGGACATAGGTTGCTGCTGATAGGCCTGCATAGCTTGACACTGAGGCTCCTCCTCAGCCTGAACGAGCTGAGCACTCGATTTTTGCTTACCTTTGTCTTTTGTTTTCTCCTCAATCACCTGATCCTTCAACATCTTCAACTGCATTGACTTTAGCTGAAGTTCGATGTCAGCTAATTTATCTGATTTTTGAGTATTGGCCTGATCATAGTTGTTCATGTGATGTATCACATGCTCTTTCCACTCCACATATGGTTTAGTCATGAGGCCCACGGTGGCTTTTAATGGGGTCCTCACTGCTTGGGGCAGAGATGTTATCACGACATTCTAAAAGAGACACGTTTCCATCATCTAACTTCTTACCTAACATTCCTTCCCACACTGACATGATTAGGGACCCAGGAGACAGACGCTGACACGAGTAGATATAAGACAATTATTCTTTATTAAGTTTAAGTGTGTGTAGTGCGTGAGTGAGTGAGTGCGTGGCTGTCTGGTCACTGGAGCTGAGCGTATCCTGCGGCGACCTGGCAACCCTGGAACACACAAGCACAAACAATTACTACTGTTCGCTTAGGATGAGTGACGTGAAGCTTGTGATGCTCACTTGCAGGCGCCACAGAGTAGATCTTGCTGGCTTCGAGTGCCCGTGCGGCGTGGTGCTCGTGGTGCTTGATGTAGCGGAGGTGAGGAGGATCTCCGAGGTGGAGGAGATGGCGTCCCGTCAGCTGGGGAGGTTAGTCCACCACCAGGGAGGTCCACCTGTGCACAGGGGAAAAGGCTAGGAGAGGATGAGTGCTGAGGTTGCTTACTTGGCTTGGCTTGACGTGATGTCTTGATCTTGGCTTTGGCTTGAGGTCGTATTCTCGGCGCATTGCTGGGCAAAGGCGACAGACGACTCCATGCCGAGCAGTCTGCGGATCTTGCTTTTAAGGCCCGCTGATTACCACCTGCCGGTGTGTGCGCAGCTGATGATGATGATGACGGCCCAGCGGCCGCCATGACACACACACTCATGCACCGGTTAACATATATCCCTGGTGCTTCATCAGGCTTTCGTGTTATCGATTGTAATGTAGTCATATCCACCTTTGTTGGCCATTTCTTTCTCACCTCCGGACAAAGGTGATCTGCCACACTAGACAGTCTCACATGGTCAGCAAGCTGATAAGTTTTAGCCTTCTTTTCTACTTCCACTAATTCAGAATGAGGAACTTCGCACGCAGAAAAGCATCTCCTGAAATCTCCTAACGCAGCTGTATCAGTAGGTACACCCTGGATGAATTCTTTAATCCAGTTTGCTTCCCCTTTCTCTATTGGTGGGAGTGTGTTTTTCAACAACTCCATGTCTTTCAAAGCCAATGGTTTATATTCTGTTTTGGATAGCTGCCCACTTGCACCATAAGATAAGACCAGTGGGAAGGCTCCTATACAATCTGAGTTATTGTAGCATGCTGCCTGTTCTTCTAAACTGCCCCAGTCTATCTGATCCCCATCTTCTCCATCATCACCATCTTCTCTCTGGGCGCAATTCCCAACTAGTGCCGCTCCCTGATGAAACCCAGAACCAGTTGGCACGCGTGATACCTCAGAGCATGAATGTCTTCTTAGAACCTGTTGAGAACGCCCCCTGTGTGTAACATTTCTCCTTGTAACATTAGCCGGTACATCTGTTAGATCATCTTCATTCACAGTGGCAGTAAAGGGAGGAGTCCCCGTTGTTTGAACCAAATATTGTCTTTGTGAACTTGGGCCTTCCAAAATTTCTTGTATCACCACTAAAGTATTTGAAGCCGTTCCAAACATGGCTGGTCTTACTGTAAACACTGTCTGACCTACTCGGAACTTTCCATGCTGTGTTACTCTGGGGCCATGATGTTTATATTGCCTGTGTCTGACTGGTGACGTAGAGGGAGAGGACTCCCTCCCCTCACCAGCAGAGGAGTCAGTCCTGCTCAGCCTTCTTCCTTCTCTACCACTTCCTCTGTTCGCCTCCGTGTCTATGCTACCAACATTTCCCCTCTGACTCGCTGTACTGTCACTATCTGAATTCTCACTTCCTCGTCTAGACGAACTATCCCTACTGTGATTGCGTTCTCTCTGCCTTTCTTCCGTCATTAACACTGCCAATTCAGTAATTTGTTGTTGCATGCTCAAAAGCGTACTGGTAAGATCAGCCTGTTCTTTCGCCCTTTCAACTTTCTCTGCTGTGGTAGGAACTGTCCCACAATCTAACATGTACATGCAGTGCTGGAGCTTGAATTCCTCCCTGATTGTGCACTGCCTGTGCTTCCTGCAATAATCTCTGTGGCTCAGTGTAGGGACTCAGGGCGGGCTTTAACGCTGTGCCTGAGGTATAAGGCGGTGGTTGGTCATTTTTTTTCAGATTTTTCAATCCCTCCATGTGTGTGTGTCATGGTGGTCTTACCGTCACCCATCTCGTTTTCTGGTTTACTGCTTTCTCCCGTCTCCGTTTGGTTCACTTGGACCCCACAAGGCACCTGTTTAAATGGAGATTCGCTAAAATGCCGTTGTATTAATGCCAGTTTATCTTGTATGATTATTTTCACTGCGTGTTTTTTACTCCTCTGAAAAGGTCCTGCCTCATGCTCCTCTCTTTTTGCCTGTTCTTGTTGACGGTGTAATCTTTCCACATACTCATTTTTGCAGGATTTATTTGGTAGGGGATCCCCTAAATCGCCAAATAGTCCGTCCCTTTGCAACCACTTCACACAGTTTTTAAACTGTTTTCATTCCTCATTTAATTTTTCCCGTCGTACGATTGCTTTTAATTTTTCCTCCATTTCCTTCATTGCATGCCCTAAACTCCCCAAAGAGTATTCAGAACTATTTTTATCGTCATCCATTTTATCATTATCCTTATTACAGTCCGATTTCATAGCCATTTTAGTCCAATCTGTATTAATTAACTTCACAAGATTAATTTCTGATCAGTTCACACAAATAATAATGAAATATTAATATATATAGATAAAAAAGTTTGTTTTTTTTAATGCAGTAATACTAACTTATAGTTTTAGGGACGCGCCCGTTGCAGTCCCACGGAGTTACAACCTCTTAGTCTGAGCAAAAAATGAGCTAGAGGTGCCAACTCTACTTTTTGAAATTAAGCAATAATTTCAAGGGGTTTAAACCTTTTGGCAAAGCTACGTATGTACCAGCCGAATAACACCTCTTTTTTGGTGACCCTTTATCAGTCACCCCGGGGTTTGAACCTTTTATCCGGACTGCACAATGCGCAACGGGGTAACTCTACTTTTCAGTGGATTCCCATAAATATTTTCCACTGCGGGGTTTAAACCGTTTACCCAAGCTATCTCCAACTCTACTTTTAGGGACAGTGTTAACGCGTCTGACTGATCCCACGTGGTTTAAACCGTTTGGAGATTTCACTTTCTCTCTCTTAAACTCAGTTAATATTCTTCTCAATTCAACACATTAATCATTTAAATCAAGACCATATCTCAGTTCCATTCCACAAATAAAATCACACGTGCATGAGTATTTAATCTTCACAGAAAGGACTGTCCCCGAAGGGACAGGCAGAAATTTGTAGAAAAAGGTTTTCTGCCTACCTTATGTTTATGCGGCCACCAGACTGTGGAGAAAAAATCTTCACACCGTTCTCAAAACAAACTAAAAAATTTTCAGCTTCGTAACCGGGCGGAAACACCAAATTGTTGCGTCTAAAATGCTTTCACCCCCAGTTCTTTTATACGAAGGCCAAATAACCAGACTGAGACGAAATATACTTTCACTTATTTTACTGAAAATGAGATATGGATACAGGCAGCGCTGGAACACCTCTTAGGTACATGCCTTGAGAGAGTGCTCCCGAATTCTGGAACTTACAGTTTTTATGAAACCTGACCACACCCTAAGCTCACCCGCTCCCTTATGCAAAAGGGAAGGGTTTGTCCCTCAGTGTATCTATATTTTTTCACTATGTGATGACCCAGCTGCAGGTTGGGTCAGCTCTATCTGGTTTCAGTGGTCATGTCATAAGGTGTATGCGTGGGTGTGTGACCTCTACAAGCTGTGAGCTGTGTGGCATGCAGGGCAAGCAGAGGATGAAGAGAGATAACATTCTTGCACAGTAACTGACATTCTAAGAAAAACAGATGCATTAGGAGATTTTCACCAGCAAAGTGTAACAGCAACAGCATGGCAGTAGACAACCTAAACGACAAGAACACACACAGCATAAGAGGAAAAAGGGATTACCCATGGAAAGTAAACTACCCAAGTAATCCATACATACAAAGAAATCAAGGTAGCTATGTTCACAAAACAAGTTATATTTAATAACGTGGAATGACCCAGGAAATATGTATTGAACACGCTTGGTGAAATTCATTTATTATTTAGTAGAAAAGCCTTTGTTGGTAATAACAGCTTCCAGATGCCTCCTGTATGGAGAAACTAGGCGCAGGCATTGCTCCGGAGTGATTTTAGCCCATTCTTCCACACAAACTATCTTCAAATCTTGAAGGTTCTGCGGGTGTCTTCTATGAACTCTGATCTTCAGTTCGTTCCATAGATTTTCAATTGGATTCAGGTCAGGTGACTGACTGGGCCATTCTAGCAGCTTTATTTTCCTTCTCTGGAGCCAGCTGAGAGTTTCCTTGGCTCTGTGTTTGGGATCATTGTCTTGCTGAAATGTCCACCCTTGTTTCATCTTCAGCATCTTGACAGATGGCAACAGATTCTTATCAAGGATGTCTCTGTACATTTGTACATTCAGCTTTCCTTCAGTTATATGAAGTCTGCCTGTACCATGTGCTGAAAAACATCCCCACACCATGATGCTCCCACCTCCAAACTTCACTGATGGTATGGGGTTTTTGAGCTCATGTGCAGTGCCATTTCTCCTCCAAACATGTTGCGTATTGTGCCATCCAAAAAGTTCAGTTTTGGTGTCATCTGACAAGACTATATTCTCCCACTATTTTACTGGCTTGCCCAAATGTTGTGTAGCAAAAGAGCTTCAACTTGCTTTTTCTTCAGCAATGGTATCTTGCAAGGTGAGTGAGCATAGAGCCCATGTCGGTTGAATGCAATGCTTATTGTTTTCTTTGAAATAGCAGTACCTGCTAACTCTAGGTCTTTCTGGAGCTCTCCAGGAGTGGTCTTTAGATCTTGGATAGCTCTTCTGATAATCCTCTCTCAGAAATCTTGTGAGGAGCTCCTGGTCATGGCCCGTTTATGGTAAAATGATGTTCTTTCCACTTCTGAACGATGGCTCCAACTGTGCTAACTGGAACATTCAGCAGTTTAGAAATGCACCTGTAACCAGTGCCATCATTATGTTTTGCTGGTGGGGTGCCTGGGGGCTGGCCCATGCCCCAGGCGCGAGCCGGTCTCCATCCCGGTGGGTGGGATTGCTACCCTCCTGGCGCCTGGGGCCCGGGGGCTGGCGTTGGCCCCGCTGGGGAGGGGGGGGTGATTGACAGGCTCGGGGGCATGGGCCCGTGGCGCTAGCCTCCCTCGGCTGTCCCTCCTGGGGCAGATGCCTGGCTTTCCTGGGGCTTGTTGATCTTAGGCATTTGTGGTCTGTAGGGGTTGGTGGTGCTGCCTTGCCTGCTCGGGACGGGGGGGGGGAGGTTCTGTGACCAGCCGCCCTCTTCGTATGTTCCATGACAAACCACTTACATGCCCACACTCATTTTGTGTGCGCTTTCATATACATGCACACGGACATACACGCACAAATGTCTCCCCTTTAACAGGTGCAGATACCAGACTCGTGTTGAGACCTCTTCAGTGGAAGAAGCAGTCTGTCTTCTGTTTGTTTTAGTTGTTGGTTTATTTGTTTTTTTTGTCTGTTCCTCTCCCTTTTCTTTCCCCCTCCCCACACTTCCTTTCTCCATTCCCCATCCTGCCGGGCCCTTCATGGGTAAAATAATTTAAATAAAGTATTAAAAGTTACTACAGGAGGAGTTTACAACAATATACAGTACATAGATAGGTACTGCATAAAGCTCCTTTTGGCAAAGTAAATCTGTTTTGGCACAATAAGGGTAGCAGATTTCTGTTCTACTCACCTAACTGCCTGACAGGACAAGGAGGAAAAAAAAAAAAAAAATCCTGCAAGAATCTGATATTCATAGACTTTTTTGAAGGCTATCAATCAGAAAACGTTTGACCTCTGTCATTGCCAACAAAGGGTATATAACAAAGTACTGAGATGAACTTTTGTTATTGACCAAATACTTATTTTACCGAGGAATTTACCAGTTATTCATTAAAAATCCTTCAATGTGATTTTCTGGATTTTTTTTTCTTATTTTGTCTCTCATAGTTGAGGTATACCTATGATGAAAATTGGAGACCTCTCTCATCTTTTACGTGGGAGAACTTGCACAATTGGCAGCTGACTAAATACTTTTTTACCCCACTGTATATATATGTGTGTGTGTGTGTGTGTGTGTGTGTGTGTGTGTGTGTGTGTGTGCGCGCGTGCAGTGGTGTGAAAAAGTGTTTGCCTCCTTCCTGATTTCTCTTTTCTTTTGTATGTTTGTCACACTTAAATGTTTCAGACCATAAAACAAATTTGAATATTAGACAAAGATAACCCAAATAAACACAAAATGAAGCTTTTAAATGAAGGTGTTTATTATTAAGGGCAAAAAAAAATATCCAAACCTACATGGCCCTGTGTGAAAAAGTGACTCCCCCTCATTAAAATATAAATTAACTGTGGTTTACCACATCTTTAGAAAGCTGAGTTCAATTTCTCTAGCCACACCCAGGCCTGATTACTGCCACATCTGTTCTCAATCAAGAAATCACTGAAATAAGACCAGCCTGATAAAGTGAAGTAGACCAAAAGATCCTCAAAAGCAAGACATCATGCTGCAATCCAAAGAAATTTAGGAACAAATCAGATCTATCAGCCTGGAAAAGGTTATAAAGCCATTTCTAAAGCTTTGGGACTCCAGTGAACCACGGTGAGAGCCATTATCCACAAATGGCGAAAACATGTAACAGTGGTGAACCTTCCCAGGAGTGGCCGGCCAGCCAAAATTACCCCAAGAGCGCAGCGACAACTCATCCAAGAGGTCACAAAAGACCCCATAACAACATTCAAAGAACTGCAGGCCTCACTTGCCTCAATTAAGGTCAGTATTCATGACCCCACCATAAGAAAGAGACTGGGCAAAAATGGCCTGCATGGCAGAGTTCCAAGACAAAAACCAACGCTGAGCAAAAAGAACATAAAGGCTTATCTCAGTTTTGCCAGAAAACATCTTGATTATCCCCAAGACTTTTGGGAAAATACTCTGTGGACTGACGACAAAACAGATGAACTTTTTGGAAGGTGTGTGTCCCATTACATCTGGCATAAAAGTAACACAGCATTTCAGAAAAGGAACTTCATACCAGCAGTAAAATATGGTGGTGGTATTGTGATGGTCTGGGGCTGTTTTGCTGCTTCAGGACTTGGAAGACTTGTTGTGGTAAATGGAATCATGAATTCTGCTGTCTACCAAAAAATCCTAAAGGAGAATGTCATCTGTCAGTGACCTCAAGCTGAAGTGCAGTTGGGTTCTGCAGTAGGACAATGATCCAAAACACACCAGCAAGTCCACCTCTGAATGGCTCAAGAAAAACAAAATGAAGACTTTGGAGTGGCCTAGTCAAAGTCCTGACCTGAATCCGATTAAGATGCTGTGGCATGACCTTAAAAAGGTGGTTCATGCTCGAAAACCCTCCAATGTGGCTTAATTACAACAATTCTGTAAAGATGAGTGTTCCAAAATTCCTCCACAGTGCTGTAAAAGACTCATTGTCAGTTACTGCAAACACGTGACTTCAGTTGTTGCTTCTAAGGGTGGCCCAATCAGTTATTAGCTTTAGGGTACAATCACTTTTTGACATGGGGCTTTGTAGGTTTGGATTTTTTTCCCCTTAACCACTTGTGCTCCGTTGTTCCGCGGGCAGGAAAGTCTCTGCGTCCTATGACGCACGAGGGCGCACGAGAGCGCGCTCGTGCGCCCTCGTGCGCATGACGCATGATAAGGATATTGATGGTGATGGTGTAGGTGGTGTGCCCTCCAAGCGCCACTGAAAAAAAAATCTGCAAACACAGCCGCGAACAATAAGAGCCTTGAATTGGGTTTCTGAAACCTTGAGGAGCCAATGAATGAAAATCTAGGAAGGAGGACCCGCCTACTGTGAACGCAGGAGCCAATTGAAGCACAGAAATTCAGGCTGGGTGAAGCGATATTTACTGCTGCAGAAGGACTCTGTACGAATCTACTACAGACCCAGGCTCACCCAGCAGCATGGAGAACACCCACAAGTGGGACCTGCACTCATTCCAGCAGAATAGACGGAGGCCGACGACAAAAGTCGTAAATCATTCGCCAAAACGGCAATAATGGAATTATGTTGATCGGGATCCACGAGCAGAGTAGCGTCGCGTTCGTCTGACAATGGGGGAAGAGCTGTTCGCCGCGACTCTGCTGCTTTGAAGAGGTAAGGTGTTATAAGCTAAATTATTATTTATCCCTGAAAACTGTAATCCAAAAATGACTTTTGACCGATCAGTAAATTACAACTGTACTGCGCACAAAGTACGTGCGCCGCGATAAACGGTTCATTTGCCGTGTTCGGACCGTGAACGCCCGCCCCCCCCGCTGCAGAAGAGGAGCGGGGGGGGCCACGGTCCGAACACCCCCCGGTCCGCGGGAGGAAGCATATCAGTCTATTCCATCATGTAGCAATGGCCCTCTTCTGTAGCGAGGGGGGGGGGGCGTTCACGGTCCGTTCACGGTTCCCCCCCCCACACACACACACAGTAGCGAGGGGGGGGGGGGAGCCGCTGTGAAAGCATGCAAGGAGTGTAATCCGTCATGTAGAGGGCCGAATTTGGTCCTTGGTAGCGGGGGGGGGGGGGGGAACGACCCCCCGCCCACACACACACACACACAGACACAGCCCTGAGTGTGACCTTTCATTAGAGCCTAAAATGAAGATTCTACATTGAATTATTCAAAAGTTACAGACGTTTTTCCAAACTGTGCCATTTGGCACAATTTGGCACAGTCCGCCTGAGAACAAAGCTGTGTAAAATATTCATTTTTTGTGGTATTGTTACCAAATTTGGATCTCAGCTGGATAACACTTGGTTCTACATTTCTGTTGCATTTTCCAGCCGGATCGGACAGCTGTGTGTTATTTACAAGCATTTGTATCCAAAAAAACACTGTGTCCAATTTTTTTTTCTTCAAGTTCAGTATGTTTAGATGACTGTAACTCAGTGGCCGGAGCACGTAGAGAGATTATGTTTTTTTTGCCAAAAAATTCAAAGTGTTTTCTTTTAAATGAGACCAACCCCATGAAGATGCTGCAAAGGGTTGAATAACAGCTTTCGATTTACTTTGGGCACGTTATTTTTTGGCATTTTTAGGAAAATTGCCCGGAGTGCAAGTGGTTAATAATAAACACCATCATTTAAAAACTGCATTTTGTGTTTACTTGTGTTATCTTTGTCTAATATTTAAATTTGTTTGATGATCTGTGTCATGGTTGGTGAGCGTGCGCCCGCTCCTTCCCGTTGTTTTCCTCCCTGTCATCAGTGCACCTGGGTGAGGAGACGCACCTGCTACTTCTCATCAGCCAGCATTTAAAAGGATTGACTCTTCAGTGCGTGAACGCTGGCTCGTCTGGGTATACTGCCTAGTAGACTGCTCTCAGCTAGCTCAATTTCATTACAGGTGTAACTGTTAACTCACCTGTTTCTCTCCTTATCTCTCCTCAGGTTGCTGCCACTGTGCGGGTGAGTCTCTGGGGCCTGCGCGCACTCGCCTGTCCCATCATCTCCGTTCAGCAGCTTCATCTTCACCCTGTCAGACACCCTCAGCTCACCAACCCTCATCCTGCTGGTTCGTCTCTCTCTCCCCGCTGGGGTCCTGCCGGTTCTTCCATTATTCCACGTGAGTGGTTATTTGGCTCGCCCATTCTCCCTGTCTCCTTTCCTCTACTCACGGCTCTCGTTTTCTCTCCACAGGCCTGTTCCTCTGGCGAATGAGGCTGTTTCCTCTAGCCGTGCTGTGTTTTTGCTATTTAATAAAATCCTCAAATGTGTACCCGGTGTCCAAGTGTTCCTCTGTTGTTGTACTGTGTGTGGGGGCTAGTCTGAGTTGTAATCATGACAATCTGAAACATTTACTGTCATGAATGCCCTTTGAGGCAAGAGGATGAGACCCACACGCTGAACTGTGAGATTGGCCAATTTATTGAAAAAAGAGACAACAGACAAAAAAAATTCAACACAGGGCTCAGAACAAAAAAACAAGTGAAGGAGAAAAAACTTACAGATTTTACACACCAGCGCGAGGCAGGGCTCTGGTGGAGACGAGACAAATCCAAACCAAGACAGCAGCAGTGGGAAATGAAAATAACTCTCTTTAAATAGGGATCAAATAGGGATCAAATAGGGATCAAACCCTTTACATAATTAATAACCGGTGTGGGTCTCTGAATGGGCAGGAGAAAGCAATGGCAATTTGGACCAGCTTGGAAAAATGAGGAAATTATCGGAGCTGACAGCTGACAGGACCATGCCCACGCAGGGCAAAACCCCTGAAAGCCATTGACAGCTGTCAGCCCCGAGGGAGTGAACACAGAGAATACAAATATAATGATATAACAAAAAATGGAGACAGGTAAACTCAAAAATACAATAAACAGATTATAATGAAAGGAAAATCATACTGAGAAACAAAATAGGATAAGTGACAACTCAAAAAATGACAACACAGTACAAATATGAAAAAAGGCAGACAACCTGAGCCCGGTGGAATCCTTCCGCGCTCAGAATGTGACATTTAGATAGATAGATAGATAGATAGATCGATTGATCGATTGATCGATCGATCAATCGATAGATAGATAGATAGATAGATAGATAGATAGATGTACTTTATTGATCCCAAACTGGGAAATTACAGTGTAACAACAGCATGACAGTAGACAACCAAACAACAGAAGCACACACATGGCAGACAAAGGGATTACCCATGGAAAGTAAAACTAACACGACTATAAAACCTATATACAGTACATCATAGCTTAATATATGATGACCTGTATAAACACATGAATCATCCCATTGCACAAAGAAGGACTATCAGGAGCAGAGTGAAAATGTGAGGTACCAGTTAGTCTGTAAGGTGCAGTGTGGCAGCATAGCTATGACCAGAATACAACATCATAGTGAGTTATTGTACAGTGAAATTGCATGTGGCAGGAAAGATTTCCTGTACCTGGCCATACGACAACGAAGCTGTAGTAGTCTACTGGAAAAAGTGCTTCGCTGTCTATCTAGTGTGTGGTGGAGGGGGTGATCAGGACTGTCCATGATGGATCGCAGTTTATTTAGTGTTCTCCTCTCCACTACTGTCTCAAAGGTCTCCGGTCTGAGACCAATTACAGAGCCAGCCCTCTTGATAATCTTGTCAAGTCTGTTGGTGTCTCTGGCCCTGATACTGCTACCCCAACAGACAGCAGCAAAGAAGATGGCGCTGGCAACAACGGCCTTGCAGAAAAGCTCCAGCATCCTGCTGCACACGTTGAGGGATCTCAGCTTTCTCAGGAAGTAGAGTGTGCTCATCCCCTTCTTGTGCGCAGCATCGGTGTTGGATCTCCAGTCCAACCCGCTGCTGATCCTGACACCCAGATATTTGTAGTCCTCAACCACTCCCACATCCTCCCCACTAATCTGCAGTGGCTGAGAAGGAGTCTTCCTCTTCCTGAAGTCAATCACCATCTCTCTGGTCTTGCTGACATTCAACCTCAGGTGATTCTGCTCTGTCCACTCCACAAATCTGTCTACCAGTGCCCTGTACTCCCCTTCCTCTCCTCCTCTTATACACCCCACAACAGCTGAGTAATCAGAGAATTTCTGCAGGTGGCATGACTCAGTGTTGTACTGAAAGTCAGTAGTGTATAAGGTAAAAAGAAAAGGAGAGAGCACAGTCCCCTGTGGAGCTCCCGTATCACTAGCCACCACTCCAGACAAGACCTTGCCCAGCCGGACAAACTGTGGTCTGCCTGTCAGGTAGTCAGTAATCCAGGAGATCACAGAGCTGTCAACCCCCATCACCCGCAGCTTCTCACCCAGCAGCAGTGGCTGGATGGTGTTAAAGGCACTGGAGAAATAAAAAAAAGTGATTCTCACAGTATCTCCTCCACCATCCAGGTGCAGATGCGCTTGTTGCAGCAGGTAGATGACAACATCTTCAACTCCTAAATGGGGCTGATATGCAAACTGCAGAGGGTCCAGCCACGTCTTCACCTGCTGCCTCAGGTGGGCTAAGACCAGTCTCTCAAGGACCTTCATCACATGAGATGTGAGGGCAACTGGTCGGTAGTCATTCAAATCCAATGGAGATGACTTCTTGGGGACAGGAACCAGGCAGGATGTCTTCCACAGCACTGGTACTCTCCCCAGACTCAGGCTGAGGTTGTACAGGTGTTTCAGTACCGGAGCTAGTTGGTTGGCACAGGTCCTCAGGGTCCTTGCGGAGATGCCATCAGGGCCCGAAGCCTTCCGCTGACAGAGTCTTTCCAGCTGTTTCTCCACCTGATCTGTAGTCATCGTGAAGGGAGGGAGGGTCCTGGTGCCCCCTGAGGAGGAGGAGGGGGGAGATGGAGAGAGGTTCTGCACAGGAGGGTGGGTGGGGATGGGTGCGTGGGGGTCTGGTTGTGTTGCTCAGGTGACAGACTGTGAGTTGAACCTATTAAAAAACAGATTCAGTTCCTCAGCTCTCTCCTGGCTCCCAGATGGCTGCCCGACTCTCCCCTTGCACCCAGTTATTTGTTTCATTCCCTTCCACACATCTTTAGTGTTGTTTTGCCTGAGTTTATCTTCCAACTTCCTCCTATAATTGTCCTTGCACCTCCTCAGCATCTCTCTCAGCTCATGCTGCACTCCCCTCAGCTTCTCCTTGTCTCCAGTCCTAAAAGCTCTCTTCTTTTTGTTCAGAAGTGCTTTCAGGTCAGGGCGGCACGGTGGTGGAGTGGTTAGCACTGCGGCAGCACAGTAACTCACCCCTGGCCGGGGGATCCTGGGTACGATCCCAGCCCCCGACCAACAGTGATCTGTGTGGAATTTGCATGTTCTCCCCGTCTCTGCATGGTAGTTTACTCCGGGATTTCTCCGGTTTCCTCCCACATGCCAAAAACATGCAAGTTAGGTTAATTGGCATCAAAACTGGGGATTCTAAATTGTCCTTAGGTATGACTGTGAGAGTGAAAGGTTGTCTGTCTCTTTGTGTTGCCCCTGCGATGGACTGGCGATCTGTCCAGGGTGTACCCTGCCTCTCGCCCAAAGATGCTGGGATAGGCTCCAGCCCCCCCGCGACCTGAAAAGGATCAAGCGGAAGAAGATGAATGAATGAATGAATGAATGAATGCTTTCAGGTCACTGGTGACCCATGGTCTGTTGTTGGAGAAGCAGTGTACAGTCTGAGCTGGCATGGTCATGTCTTCACAGAATCTAATGTATTCTGTGATGCAGTCAGTCATATTGTCTATGTCCACCCCATGTGGTTCACAGAGTATGCTCCAGTCTTTCGTCTCGAAGCAGTCCTGTAGTGCATCAGCAGCCTTCTGTGTCCACCTCCTCACAGTCCGTGTATAAGCAGGCTGCCTTTGCACAAGGGGGACATACCTGGGTGTTAACATGACCATGCAGTGATCCGATTTGCCAATGGGGGAGTAGAGCTGTGGCACTATATGCATCACTGACATTGGCATACAGTAAATCCAGTGTTTTGTTCTCTCTGGTGGGACAGTCAACAAACTGGTGAAAGTTTGGTAGTGTTTTTCCCACTGAGACATGGTTAAAATCACCTGTGATGGCCATGAATGCATCCGGGTGCTTCTCCAGTAATGTGGCCGCAGTGGAGCTGATGATGTCAATGATGATGTCAATTTACATGTATACAAAAAAATTTATATACAAAAAAAATGAGGAATCAGGAAGGGGGCAAACACTTTTTCACACCACTGTCTCTCTCTCTCTCTCTCTCTCTCTAAATATATATATATACTGTATATACAGTATATATATAGTGGAGGAAAAGGATCAGGCGAGATGCAACGGGCTGGAAGGTTGCAAGGTTTTATTTCCTCCATCAAAATGAGACACACATCGTAGCTCAGTGAACTACTGTGCTGTTGAGACATATCACACAAGCTCTTTTATACAGTGATACAGAAAGAGAGAATGCATGGCACATTAGCATATCAGTCAATACACATGATTAGCATGACATTGGTTGGCTCTAGGACGCATGCATGCAGTCCCGTCTGACTGCCTCCTGTGGCTCTTTGTCCGTCTATGCATTGTCCTCTGTATGCAAATTGACTTCCGTTTCCTCCAGCACTGCTGAGTGTGAAATAAGAGTCAATCTGCAGTGTGCTGGGTCACCACAATACACACACACACACACGTATATATATATATATATATACAGTGATCCCTCGCTACTTCGCGCCTCACCTTTCGCGCCCTCAGTGCATCGCAGATTTTTCAAAAATATTCATCAAAAATTCAAAATTGAGAAAAAATGGGCGGGCGCTAGCAGAAGGCAGGGAGACTACATTAGAACATCAGTTATCAACACGGAGAGCCCGCACAACTCAAAATCCACCTCTCTGTTCGCTGTTCTCGTGTTGGCTCGACTCGGGAATCTCGCAAGCTGATTGGCCGAGACGTTTTACCCAGCTTCTCTCCCTGCCAAGCGCCCATACCCAGCGAAGGAAGACCGCATTCATTGTTCTTTATCGCTCGTGTTGCTTAGTCTCGCCGAGTGGAACTTTTCGCTGTTCTCTTGTGCCTTTTTGTGCGAAATAGTCTTCCCGTCGAGCAGCTACGCCGCCTCCTGCAGCTTCTCCAGCTCTATTGGAAGCTGCCCTCGACGATCCTGCGCCTCTAGCACCTGACGATGAGGCGTCACCTGAGGAGCAGTAAAGCTCTCATTAACCTGTGCAGTAAATCATCTTCATCTTGAGTAACATATCTTGTTATAAGAATAAAAGAGTTCTAAGAACATATTTATGTACACTTTATTTACATCTACGTATGTATGTACACTTACACACACACACACACACACACACGTATCGTATGAGAGAGAGAGTGAGAGAATGAACGTACGTATTGTTTATGGGTGACGTCATTAGGGGTAACGCTACTTCGCGGTTTTTCACTTATCGCGGTCGGTTCTGGAACCCATTAACCGCGATAAGTGAGGGATCATATATATATATATATATATATATATATACAGTATATATATATAGTATATGCACTGTATATATACACATATACAGACACACACATATATATAGTGGAGGTGGTGGTGGTGGGGGGGGGGGGGTTGTGTGCCCTAGTCATCCCATTCAGTGTACCCCGGCCGGTATGGGGTTACCGGGGCCCCACCCTGGAGCTAGGCCTGGGGGAGGGGCTCGATGGCTTGCACCTGGTGGCCGGGTTTCTGCCCATGGGACCCGGCTGGGCTCAACCTGAAGGAGTTACATGGGTCTGCCCTCCAGTGGGCTCACCACCTGCAGGAGGGACCATGGGGGTCCTGTGCTATGTGGATCAGGTGGCGGTTGAAGGCAGAGACCTTGGCGGTCTGATCCCAGGCTTCCTAAACGGGCTTTTGGGACATGGAATGTCACTTCTCTGGTGGGGGAGGAACCTGAGCTGGTGCATGAGATTGAGAGATACCGGCTAGATATAGTCGGCCTCACCTCAACACACAGCTCTGGTTCTGGAACCAGTCTCCTAGAGAGGGGCTGGAGCTTGGCCTACTCTGGAGTTGCCCTGGGTGAGAAGTGGCAAGCAGGGGTGGGTATTCTAGTATCCCTCCACCTTGCTGCCTCTATATTGGAGTTTTCCCTAGTGGATGTAAGAGTTGTTTCCCTGCGCCTTCGGGTTGGGAAATGGGTCCTGACCATCATTTGTGCCTATACACCAAATGATGGTTCAGAGTCTCTGACTAGGGTGCTGGAGGGTGCTCCTCTTGGAGACTCCATTGTCCTACTGGGGGACTTCAATGCACACGGGAACAGCGACAGTTTAACCTGGAGAGGGGTGACTGGGAGGAATGGCCTGCCCGATCTGAACCTGAGTGGTGTTCAGTTATTGGACTTCTGTGCTAACCACAGTTTGTCCATAACGAACACCATGTTCAAGCATAAGGGTGTCCATATGTGCACCTAGCACCAGGACACCCTAAATCGCAGGTCGATGATCGATTTTGTTATCGTGTCATCAGATCTGTGACCGTATGTCTTGGACACTCGGGTAAAGATAGGTGCAGAGCTGTCAACTGATCACCACGTGGTGGTGAATTGGATCCAATTGCATGGGAGAATGCCATTCAGACCTGGTAGACCCAAACATATAGTGAGGGTGTACTGGGAACATGTGGATGAGGCCTCTGTTTGGGAGGTCTTCAATTCCCACCTCTGAAAGAACTTCAACCACATTCCGAGGGAGTCTGAAGATATGGAGTCTGAATGGGCCATGTTCTCCACCTCCATTGTTGAAGCGGCTGCCTAGAGCTGTGGCCGCAAAGTCGTGGGTGCATCTCGTGGTGGCAACTGCCAAACCAAGTGGTGGACACCAGTGGTGAGTGGGGCCATTAAACTGAAGAAGAAGCCCTATCGAGCTTGGTTGGCTTGTGGGACTCCCGAATCAGCTGAGGTGTACCAGCAGGCCAAGTGGGGTGCAGCTCGGGTGGTTGCTGAAGCAAAAACTCAGGTGTGGGAGGAGTTCGGTGAAGCCATGGAACAAGACTTTCAGTTGACCTCGGAGAGATTCTGGCAAACTGTCCGGCAGCTCAGGAGGAGGAAGCAGCTCCCTGTCCACACTGTGTATGGTGCAGATGGGGCGCTGCTCACTTCGACTGGGGATATCGTTGGGCGGTGGAAGGAATACTTTTTTTTTTTTTTGGACTTATTTTGTACCCGTAGGTAGATTTGTTCTGCAGTCCGGTGACAAGCCACCAGCTGCCGGTCGCTGCGTGCACAAGCGCCCCTTAACTCCCTAACCTGCATGTTTTGGCATGTGGGAGGAAACCGGAGAAATCCCAGAGTAAACCCATGCAAACACGGGGAGAACATGCAAACTCCACACAGATCACTGTTGGCCGGGGGCAGGGATCGAACCCACGATCTCATGATCCCCGCGATCCCCCGGCTGAGGGTAAAACTGTGCTGCCGCAGTGCTAACCACTGCGCCACCGTGCAGCCCGAGGATACTTGAAGGATACTTGAAGGATTGATACTTCGAGGATCTCCTCAATCCCACTGACACGCCTTCCACAGAGGAAGCAGGGCTTGTGGACAAGGAGGATGACTCTCCCATCACAGGGGCTGAGGTTACCAAGGTGGATAAAAATCTCCTTGGTGGCCGGGCCCCGAGGGTGGACGAGATTCACCCTGAGTACCTCAAGGCCCTGGATGTTGTAGGGCTGTCATGGTTGACATGCCTCTGCAACATTGCGTGGAGGTTGGGGACAGTGCCTTTGGCATGGCAAACTGGGGTGGTGGTTCCTCTCTTCAAGAAAGGGAACCGGAGGGTGTGCTCAAGCTTTAGAGGGATCACACTCTTCAGCTTCCCTGGGATGGTCTATGCCAAGGTACCGGAAAGGAGAGTCCAGCGGTTGGTCAAACCTTGAATTCAGGAGGATCAATGTGGTTTTCATCCTGGCTGTGGCACATCATACCAACTCTTTACCCTCTCAAGAATCCTCAAGGGTTGTGGGAGTTTGCCCAACCAGTTTACATGTGTTTTTCGGATTTGGAGAAGGCATTCATCCGTGTCCCTCGTGGATTTTTGTGGGGTGTGCTTTGGGAGTATGGGGTATCGGGCTTGTTGTTACGAGCTATCCGGTCTCTATACGATCATTGTGAGAGTTTGGTTTGTATTGCCAAAACTCAGTTAGACTCATTCCCAGTGACAGTTGGACTCCGCCAGGGCTGCCCTTTGTCACCAATCCTGTTCATAATTTTTATGGACAGGATTTCTATACACAGCCAGGGAACGGAGGGTGTCATGCTTGGTGACCACATGAGCTCATCTCTGTTGTTTGCAAACGACGTTGTCCTGTTGGCTTCATCCAGCAATGGCCTACAGGTCTTACTGAGATGTTTGCCACTGAGTGTGAAGCGGCTGGGATGAGAATCAGCACCTCCAAGTCCGAGTTCATGGCCATCAGCCATAAAAATGTGGATTTTCCTCTCCGAGTGGGGGACAAGCTCCTGCCCCAAGTGAAGGAGTTTAAGTATCTCGGGGTCTTATTCACAAGTGAGAGGAGAATGGAGTGAGAGATTGACCGTCGGATCGGAACAGTGTCTGCAGTGATTTGGATGTTGTACCAGTCCGTTGTGGTGTAGAGGGAGCTAAGTTCTAAGTCAAAGCTGTTGATTTACCAGTCAATCTAAGTTCCTACCCTTAACTATGGACACAGGCTTTGGGTAATGACCAAAAGAATGAGATCACAGATACAAGCAGCTGAAATGAGCTTTCTTCGTAAGTTTGCTGGACTCACCCTCAGAGATAGGGTGAAGAACTCTGTCATCCGAGAGAGGCTCGGAGTAGACCGCTTCTCCTCCACATTGAAAGGAGACAGTTGAGGTGGTATGGGCATCTGATCAGGATGCCTCCTGGACGCCTCCCACTTGAGGTGTTTCGGGCACGTCCCACTGGTAGGAGACCCCGGGGCAGACCCAGGACTCGGTGGAGAGACTATGTCTCCCAGCTGGTCTGGGAACGCCTTGGTATCCTCTCTGAAGAGCTGGAGCAGGTGGCTGGGGAGACGGAAGTCTGGGCTTCTCTGCTTGAACTGCTGCCTCCGCGACCCGGACCTCAGGAAAAGCAGTAGAAGAGTTAAACAGTCCTCTTCATCATGCTGTTCACATTTTGTCATCATGAGACCAAGACGACACCTAACAATTATCAACAGTACCTCACCACTGCGAGGCTTCAAACAGAATGTTCTCAGAGGGAAGTGGCCACTGAGCTTAGAGCGTCATCAGCAGGGCGCAACAGAGATACAGAGAGACTGGAAGAGTCACAGAAAGGCATAGAAGTGGATGTCCTTTAGCCACATCCCACGCTGATGACCGCTTCATTGTGAACAGTGCCCTGCAGAACCAGATGATGAATACCATTCAACTCCAGGGACCCAAGTGTCACGTCAGACCATTCAAAACCATTTACATCAGCGTGGTCTGCGTGCTAGATGACCTGCAAGGGTACCTGACCACACCACTAGGCACAGGCATCATTATTTGCATGGGCCAGGGAACATTTACGCTGAACAAAGGACCACTGGGCCTCTTTGCTGTTCTCTGATGAAAGTCGATTTACGCTGAGCAGTAATGATGGCTGCCAACAATGTTGGAGATGTCAAGGAGAGCGCGATGCATTAGTCACTGTTGCCACCATGTTACAGTCTTGGCAGGCGTGTCTGGTCGATACAGAACTGCCCTACACTTTGTGAATGGTACAGTGACAAGCCGATACTACCTGAATAACATCATTAATCCAGTCATTTTGCCCCTGCATGAACAATACAGGCCCAATTTCATTTTCATGGACAACAATGCTCCAGCTCATTGAGGTCACATCATTAGGAAACGGCTGCTGGAGGTTGGGGTACCTCAAATGAAGGGGCCTGCACTTTCTCCAGACCTGAATCCCATAGAAAAAACCTATGGGATTAGCTGAGTCACCGTGCAGAGGCTCTGCACCCCATAACTTCAATGACCTAAGGGCCGCCCTTCAAGAAGAGTGAAATGCCATGCCTCAGCAAACAATAAGTCGACTTGTGAACAGTATGAGACATCGTTGTTCAGCTGTAATTGATGCCCAAGGGCACATGGCAAGTTATTGAGACATTGACATTTTTTGTTGTGGTATACCCATCACTGTTGTTGCCTTTTGTTTCAATAAATTGTTAGAGATGCGGACATCACCATTGCATGCTTCTACTTAAATGCTCTGCTTTCATGATATAATATCACTGTAGCGTGAACTTTTTACATTTTCCATAAATTTCACCAGAAAGCCAAATATCCCTAACTTTTTGTGAGTAGTGCATATCTATATATACACTACTTGGTCGAAGTAGTGTATATATAGGCCGGAGTGATGTCCGAGGGGTAGAGCATCTGTACAACTGAGAGGCTGGGGTTCAAATCCCAGCCGGGTCATGCCAAAGACCAGGTAAAAGAGGAACTTCCTGCCGTCCTGCTTGGTGCTCAGCAATAAAGGAATGGAGGAGGGAAAAACCCAACATACAACATACTGTTGGCGGGCAGAGAGGTGTGGCGACCCCTGTCCTGTACAAGCTAAAAGAAAGGAAGAAATTCCCGAGGAGACTCAAGGAAAAAAAAAAAAAAAAAAAAAAAAAAAAAAAAAAAAATATATATATATATATATATATATATATATATATATATATATATATATATATATATACTGTATATATATATATATATATATATATATATATATATATATATATATATATATATATATATATATATATATATATATATATATATATGGGCAAAATGACTGGATTAATGATGTTATATATATATATACACTACCGTTCAAAAGTTTGGGGTCACTTAGAAATTTCCTTATTTTTGAAAGAAAAGCACTTTTTTCAATGAAGATAACTTTAAACTAATCAGAAATACACTCTATACATTGCTAATGTGGTAAATGACCATTCTAGCTGCAAATGTCTGGTTTTTGGTGCAATATCTACATAGGTGTATAGAGGCCCATTTCCAGCAACTATCACTCCAGTGTTCTAATGGTACAATGTGTTTGCTCATTGCGTCAGAAGGCTAATGGATGACTAGAAAACCCTTGTGCAATCGTGTTAGGTCTGCAATGCTGTAATTGCTGCAAATGGAGGAGTCTTTGACGAAAGCAAAGTTTGAAGGAAAAAATTATTATTTCAAATACAAATCATTATTTCTAACCTTGTCAATGTCTTGACTATATTTTCTGTTCATTTTACAACTCATGGTGGTAACTCATGGAGGAGGGAAATTTGTGGCGGCGCCTTGCATGGCAGCAGCCCTCTGATTCTACACTTGGGGTGTGTGTGATTAACACTGTAGATAGGTAAAGCACAATCTCGTTCTCTTGTACATGATTGGTTGTACAGTTGAATGACAATAAAGGGTGATTTAATTTTAATTTTAAATAAGTGTGACTTTTCGTGGAAAACACAAAATAATTGTCTGGGTGACCCCAAACTTTTGAACGGTAGTGTATATATATATATATATACAGTATACAGTATATACTGTATATATTCACACAGTGCATCTGGAAAGTATTCACAGCGCTTCACTTTTTTCACATTTTGTGATGGTTGCAGCCTTATTCCAAAGTGGATTAAATTCCCCTTTTTTTTTTCTTTTTTTCCCCAAAATTCTACACACAATACCCCATAATGACAATGTGATTTTTTTTTAGATTTTTGCAAATTTATTAAAAATTTTAAAAAACTAAGAAATCACATGCACATAAGTATTCACAGCCTTTGCCATGAAGCGCAAAACTGAGCTCAGGTGCATCTTGTTTCCACTGATCATCCTTGAGATGTTTCTACTGTCATGAGCTGAGCCGGTTTGGCTTTCCCCGGCTCGGTCTCGCTCTCCCTTGACTCCATCATCTGTCCTCTATCCTGGTAATTATCTTCCCCGCATCTCACCCAGGTGTTCTGTATTTGTCACGCCAGCGGTGCCTGTACAAAAGCAGCTCTTTGCTGAACAGACGCCGCTGGATCATTGCACGTGTTGGATGGTCGTCTACCCTGTCTAACCGTCACGTCACTAAGGACTGCTTCTGTGTGCTCGTTGATAATCGCTGTGACTACTCGGTGTCACGCCGCGCCATTCATCAGCGGCGCCACCTGCTCACGCACCTGCTACTCGTCAGCGGCGAAGGATAAAAGCCGCCTCGCCCTGAGCGTCGGCCTGAAGCCGTAGACTTCATTTCCTTTGTATGGACTTCTACCACATTCTCTTCAGCATCCTCATCTCCGGTAAGAAGTTCACTTACCTCATCTCTCCAGTCTGCTCCCCTGTGCACAGGTGGATTCCTCGGCGGCGGACAATCCCGTCCCTCGTCTCTCCTCGCTGCTGCACCGAGCCCTGCAGGTGGCTGTCTCCCGGGCTTCCATCCTTGAAGCGCCAGTCATCTGCCCAAACAAGTAAGCTTCTCTCCCTCGCCTATTCTCCTCCCGTGTTGGTGTGTGCTCATCACCCTGTGTCTGATTTCTCCCATAGGGTTGCCGGCTGAACGGTCTCCTGCCTCTGGGTCCGAAGCAGACGCCACCACCAACACATTAACATTCCGCAGACACGCACCCAAACATCCCTGTTGTTAATAAACAGTTTGAACTACTCTGAGCCTGTGTGTGTGCGTCTCCTGAGCCGAACGTTATGTCAGTACGGCTTCAGCAGAGCGGCTCGGCGGACGGCGGGCTCGCACACCGGTTTACCATCCTCGAGGCTCGGGTGGATCAGATTGTTTATCAGCAACAGGTGGTTCTTCATCAATTATTAGAACTGACTAACCGATTGAACCGCTTGGACCCCCAACAGCCGTTCCTCCCGACTCACCAGGGTGGCGCGGCTCCTGCTGTTCCAGCGGCCGTCCAGCCGGCTCCAGTGGCACCGGTTCGGCTCACGCCGATTCCGACCCCCGCCCGCTTTAGCGGTAAGCTTGGCGGAGCGCGGGGGTTTATTATGCAGTGTGAGTCCGTGTTCCACCGTGTGCCCGGAGATTTTCCCTCGGATCACAGCCGAATTGGTTACATAGGGAATCTTCTGGAGGGGCGTGCGTTAACCTGGACCTACGCCGTAATGGCGAGGCCCAGTTATGCCACCCTCACCTATGACCAATTCGTGAGGCGCTTTCTGGAGGTCTTTGACCACTCACAAACCGAAACGGTCCAGGTCGATCGGCTTCTCGCTCTCCAGCAGGGAAGCCGGTCGGCAGCGGACCACTCGGTCGACTTCCGGGTAGCGGCGGAGGAATTGGGCTGGGAGGAACGCTCCCTCTGTGGCCTGTTCCTCCGCAGCCTCAATAGTGATCTGAGGGATGAACTGGCTGGTCGGGATATCCCTGGGACGCTAGCGGAGCTGACATCCTTAGCGATAAGTTTGGATAACAGGCTGCGCGAGCGCTCCTCGGGGCGGAGGTCTTCTTCTTCTCGCCCTCGTGGAGCCTCGCCGCACCTGTTCCAAGCTCGCCCCCTGGCGGCGCCGCCAGCATCGCGCCCCGAGGAGTCGGAGCCGATGGTGACGGGCTGGACTAAACTTTCCCCTGTGGAGAAACAACGCCGCCGTGAGTTGGGCCTCTGCATGTATTGCGGAGGCGACCAACACGCCGTGGAGCGTTGTCCACGGAAAGCCAGTCGGTGGGGTCCGCGAGTCACTGTTGGAAGCCTCGCGGATGTCAATCGGTTAGGATCACCTTCTCAATTGAAGCTGCCCATCCGTTTCTGCCATAACCCTACTGGGCACCTCACCCACGCACTGGTGGATTCGGGCGCAGAAGGCAGCTTCATTTCACAAAGCCTGGCAACCCGATTGGGCATCCGCTGCCAGGCACTCAACACTCCCATCTCCCTAATCCACCTCTCCCGTGCCACCCTCGGGAGAGTGACACATCAAACTGTTCCCCTACCGGTCATCATCTCGGGAAACCACCGGGAGGAAATGACCTTTTACGTCCTTCCCAACTCTGTGTCGCCCGTCATCCTGGGGTATCCCTGGCTCCGCCTTCACAATCCGGTCCTGGATTGGAAATCAGCTGGGATCTCGGCATGGAGTACGTTCTGTATGGGCACCTGCCTTCAGTCCGCTGCCTGCTCTCCGTCCGCTCCTCCCCCTGCTACGGACGCTGCACCCCCGGACCTGTCCCTGGTGCCCCCAGAATTTCACGACCTGGGTATAGTGTTCAGCAAAGCGAAAGCTATGTCTCTTCCCCCTCATCGGCCCTATGACTGCGCCATCAACCTCCGCCAGGGGGCTCCCTTACCTTCTGGTCGCCTTTACAGCCTGTCTGCGCCGGAGAAGGAGACGATGAACGCCTACCTGAAGGAATCATTAAGTGCTGGGATTATCCGCCCATCATCGTCACCCGTGGGGGCAGGGTTCTTCTTCGTGGGGAAAAAGGATGGGTCCCTCCGCCCTTGTATCGACTACCGGGCCCTCAACAATATCACGGAGAGGGACCGTTACACCCTGCCTCTCATGGACACTGCCTTCCACTCCCTCCAGGGGGCGACCTGGTTCACCAAGCTGGACCTACGCAGCGCTTACCACCTCGTCCGGATCCGGGAGGGAGATGAGTGGAAAACGGCCTTCCGTACCCCGAACGGCCACTTTGAATATCTGGTGATGCCGTTCGGGTTGACCAACGCTCCTGCAGTCTTCCAGCGCCTCATTAATGACGTCCTCCGGGCCTTCATTGGCCTTTTCGTGTTCGTCTACCTGGACGATATTCTCATCTTCTCCAAGTCCAGGGATGAGCACCAGGTCCACGTGAGGCGGGTCCTCCAAAGGCTGCTGGAGAATCGTCTGTACGTTAAGGCGGAAAAGTGTGAATTTTACGCCAGGAGTACATCCTTCCTGGGGTTCATCATCGCCCACGATAAGGTGCTCCCCGACCCAGAGAAGGTAAAGGCGGTGGTGGAATGGCCCACACCTGCATCTCGGAAACAGGTGCAGCAATTTGTTGGCTTCGCCAATTTCTACCGCCGCTTTGTCCCCAACTTCAGTGCCATCGTGGGACCACTGACCCGCCTCACGTCCCCGAAGGTCCCGTTCCGGTGGACCGAAGAGGTCGCTGCCGCCTTTGAGGCGCTGAAGGCGGAATTCTCCTCCTCCCGGGTCCTTCGCCAGGTCGACCCCGCGCTGCAGTGCATTGTAGAGGTAGACGCCTCGGACACGGGAGTGGGAGCAGTGCTGTCCCAGCGGTCACCGGACGATGGCGCCAAGCGACCGTGCGCCTTCTTCTCCCGGCGCTTGTCCCCGGCGGAGAGAAACTACGATGTGGGGGACAGAGAGCTCTTGGCCATCAAGCTCGCCCTGCAGGAGTGGCGCCACTGGTTGGAGGGGGCAAGCCTGCCGTTTGTGGTCCTCACGGACCACAAGAACTTGGAATACTTACGATCTGCCAAGCGCCTGAACGCCCGCCAGGCGCGCTGGTCCCTGTTCTTCGCCAGGTTCCAATTTTCCATCACCTTCAGGCCTGGCTCTAAGAACGTCCTGCCTGACGCCCTCTCCAGGCAGTTCGCCCCCGTGGAGTCGGAGGAGGCGCCCCACTCCATCCTGCCCAGGTCGTGCGTCGTGGGAGCCATCTCGTGGGACATTGAGAGCAAGATCCGGAAGGCACAGGAGGTGGAACCTGACCCTGGCGGCGGACCGGAGGGGAGGCTGTTCGTGCCATCCGCGGTCCGAGGAGAGGTCATCCACTGGCTCCACACCTCCAAGCTCACCTGTCACCCTGGCACCTCCCGGATGATAGATCTCCTCCAACGGTCCTTTTGGTGGCCAGGCCTGCGGAGGGATGCAGCCCGCTACGCCCGGGCTTGCCCAATCTGTGCCACCTGCAAGTCGGGAAATGCCCCTCCAGCGGGTCTGCTCCAGCCCCTGCCCGTCCCTGGCAGGCCCTGGTCGCACATCGCTCTGGATTTCGTCACCGGACTCCCCATCTCCAACTCCTATGACACCGTCCTGACCATCGTGGACCGCTTCTCCAAGGCCGTGCACTTCGTCCCCCTGCGAGGCCTCCCTACTGCCCTGGAGACGGCGGACCTCCTCGTCCAACACGTGGTCAGGCTGCATGGGATTCCGGTGGACGTGGTCTCGGACCGGGGCCCCCAGTTTTCATCTGAGGTTTGGAGGTCTTTCTGCAACGCCATCGGAGCCAAGGTGAGCCTCTCCTCCGGCCATCACCCCCAATCCAACGGGCAGTGTGAGAGGACCAACCAGGAGCTGGAGGCTGCGCTCCGCTGTGTGTCCAGATCCAAACCCGCGTCCTGGAGCAACCATCTTGCCTGGGTTGAATATGCCCACAACACCGCTCGCTCTTCTGCTACAGGGATGTCCCCCTTCAAAGCGTCCCTGGGTTACGACCCCCCGCTGTTTCCGGAGCAGGAGAGTGAGGTAACTGTCCCGTCAGTTAGGGCCCATCTCAGGCAGTTCCGCTCCACCTGGGCTGCCGCGCGCCATGCGCTATTGCGCACAGCGGAGCGCAACAGGACTGTGGCGGACCGGCGTAGGAGACCTGCCCCGGCGTACAGAGTTGGGCAGCTTGTTTACATTTCCACCCAGGACGTCACTCTAAAAGGCGAGAGGAGAAAGCTGGCACAGCGCTTCATGGGTCCCTACCCCATCACCCGGATCATCAACCCGGTGGCTGTGCGCGTGGCTATTCCCCCCTCCCTCCGCATTCATCCTACTTTCCACGTGTCGAAGGTGAAACTGGCGGTTACTGACCCCCTTTGCCCTCCTCCTGCAGCGCAACCCGCGCCCCGGATGGTTGGTGGCCATCCGGCCTGGTCCGTCTCCTCCATCCTGGACTCCCGGCGCCGGGGTCGTGGGTTGCAATACTTGGTGGACTGGGAGGGCTATGGGCCCGAGCATCGACAGTGGGTGCCCCCGTCGTTTGTGTTGGACCCATCGCTCATCGCGGACTTCCACCGAGCGCACCCGGATAAGCCATCGCCAGGAGGCGCTGCTAGAGGGGGGAGTACTGTCACGCCGCGCCATTCATCAGCGGCGCCACCTGCTCACGCACCTGCTACTCGTCAGCGGCGAAGGATAAAAGCCGCCTCGCCCTGAGCGTCGGCCTGAAGCCGTAGACTTCATTTCCTTTGTATGGACTTCTACCACATTCTCTTCAGCATCCTCATCTCCGGTAAGAAGTTCACTTACCTCATCTCTCCAGTCTGCTCCCCTGTGCACAGGTGGATTCCTCGGCGGCGGACAATCCCGTCCCTCGTCTCTCCTCGCTGCTGCACCGAGCCCTGCAGGTGGCTGTCTCCCGGGCTTCCATCCTTGAAGCGCCAGTCATCTGCCCAAACAAGTAAGCTTCTCTCCCTCGCCTATTCTCCTCCCGTGTTGGTGTGTGCTCATCACCCTGTGTCTGATTTCTCCCATAGGGTTGCCGGCTGAACGGTCTCCTGCCTCTGGGTCCGAAGCAGACGCCACCACCAACACATTAACATTCCGCAGACACGCACCCAAACATCCCTGTTGTTAATAAACAGTTTGAACTACTCTGAGCCTGTGTGTGTGCGTCTCCTGAGCCGAACGTTATGTCACTCGGACTGCCCCTGCACTGTGAATAACTGCCTATGTTCTGTTCACCGTTGTAATCCTCCAGTGTGAGCGTTGAGCTTCCTAGAGAACTCAAAGTGTATCCGAGCTGTCTTGTGTCTGTATGTTTAGTTTTGTGTTAATAAATGTGTGTGTGGTGTAACCCAGCGTTTAAATCCATTTATCCTTTTTCTCCCCTCGCCGTGTGCCATGGAGAGGCACATGGGAAGTTCATGACATCTACAACTTAATTGGAGTCCACCTGTGGTAAATTCAGTTGATTGGACATGATTTGGAAAGGCACACACCTGTCTATATAAGGTCCCACAGTTGACAGTGCATGTCAGAGCACAAACCAAGCATGAAGTCAAAGGAATTATCTGTAGACCTCTGAGACAGGATTGTCTGGAGGCACAAATCTGGGGAAGGGTACAGAAAAAATTCTGCTGCTTTGAAGGTTCCAGTGAGCACAGTGGCCTCCATCATCTGTAAATGGAAGAAGATTGGCACCACCAGGACTCTTCCAAGAGCTGGCCGGCCATCTAAACTGAGAGGTCGGGGGAGAACGGCCTTAGTCAGGGAAGTGGCCAAGAACCCGATGGTCACGCTGTCAGAGCTCCAGCATTCCTCTGTGGAGAGAAAGGAACCTTCCAGGAGGACAACCATCTCTGCAGCAATCCACCAATCAGGCCTGTATGGTAGAGCAGTGGTCCCCAACCCCTGGGCCACGGACCGGTACTGGTCTGTGGGTCATTTGGTACCAGGCACCACAGAAAAAATAAATAACTTACATTACATCCGTTTTATTTATTATCTTGAGTCTGAATGATGTTTTATTTTGAAAAATTACTGGATTCTCTCCGTTACATCCGTCTATGGCTCACTCTTGACGCACGTCAAGACGCCTGTCTTGGTGACATGATACGTTACCGCTAAAATTAAAGGCCGTTGCTAAATGGCCGACATTACGAGAGCCGCTGCAGAGATTTCTCTCAGAAAAAAAGTCACCGCTGGCAGCACATTTCAGTGACAAGGAATGGCTCGCAAAACTCGCTTACTTGTGTGACATATTTAGCCTGCTCAATGAACTCAATCTGTCACTTCAGGGGAAAATGACAACAGTCTTCAAATTGGCAGATAAAGTAGCTGCATTTAAAGCCAAATTGGATTTGTGGGGACGGCGTGTGAATGGAGGTATATTTGACATGTTTCAAACATTAGCGGGGATTTTGGAAGAGACTGAGCTCGAGCCTTCATTCTCCCAGATGGTGCACGATCACCTGTCTTTGTTTTTAAAAGAGTTCGAGCGTTACTTCACAACGACAAAAAGTACACGAACTGCCAAAGAATGGATGCGCGACCCATTTCTCAACAAACCAGGTGAATCCAACATGTCTGTGCAAGAAGAAGATCAACTGCTGGAGATCGCAAATGACGGCGGCCTTAAAAGTATGTTTAAGACAACAGCTCTGCCGGTGTTCTGGATTAAAGTCATGGCTGAATACCCTGAGATCGCCACAACAGCACTGAAAACCCTGTTGCCGTTTCCGACATCCTATCTGTGTGAAGTGAGGTTTTCTGCAGTGACAGCAACCAAAACAAAATTACAAAGTAGACTGGACATAAGCAACACACTTCAGGTGTCATTGTCTGCCATTGCCCCAAGATGGGACCGTCTCGTTGCAGAGAAACAAGCTCAGGGCTCCCACTGATTCAGCGTTGTGGTGAGTTGTATTTTTCATGCACTTTATATTTGTGTTTGTGGTGTATCTTATTTTGAAGGCATACTTAGATGTTACCATAGCGACCAGAGAGTGTTGTGGGCAGAGAGGATGTTACTCATGTTATGTTGTTGTTGTTGCAATGTTAAGAGGACACTGCTAAAGTCGCAAACCAGTACACAGTGGATTCACGTTTATTATTATATTTAGAAAATACCACAGTTTTTATGCCGGTCGTATCATGTTCTTTTGTTGTATTTATCTGCCACACCTTAAAGGCCGGTCCCTGAAAATATTGTCTGACATTAAACCGGTCCATGGCGCAAAAAAAGGTTGGGGACCACTGTGGTAGTGGCCAGACGGAAGCCACTCAACAGTAAAAGGCACATGACAGCCCGCCTGGAGTTTGCCAAAAGGCAAAAGAAAAAAAAAAGCCAAAAGACCATGAGAAACAAAATTTTCTGGTCTGATGAGATTAAGATTGAACTCTTTGGCGTGAATGCTAGGTGTCATGTTTGGAGGAAACCAGGCACCGCTCATCACCAGACCAATACCATGCCTACAGTGAAGCATGGTGGTTACAGCATCATGCTGTGGGGATGTTTTTCAGTGACCGGAACTAGGAGACTACTCAGGATAGAGGGAAAGATGAATGCAGCAATGTACAGAGACACCCTGAATGAAAACCTGCTCCAGAGCATTCTTGACCTCAGACTGGGGCGATGGTTCATCTTTCAGCAGGACAATGACCCTAAGCACACAGCCAAGATATCAAAGGAGTGAGTTCAGGACAACTCTGTGAATGTCCTTGAGTGGCCCAGCCAGATCCCAGACTTGAATCCAATTGAACATCTCTGGAAAGATCTGAAAATGGCTGTGCACCGACACTTCCCATCCAACCTGATCGAGTTTGAGAGGTGCTGCAAAGAGGAATGGGCGAAACTGCCCAAAGATAGGTGTGCCAAGCTTGTGGCATCGTATTGAAAAAGACTTGAGGCTGTAATTGCTGCCAAAGTTGCATCAACAAAGTATTGAGCAAAGGCTGTGAATACTTATGTACATGTGATTTCTTAGTTTTTTTATTTTTAATAAATTTGCAAAAATTAAAAAAAAACAAAAAACTTTTTTTCATGTTGTCATTATGGGCTATCATGTGTAGAATTTTGAGGGAAAAAATTATTTATTCCATTTTGGAATAAAGCTGTAACATAACAAAATGTGGAAAAAGTGAAGCGCTGTGAATGCTTTCCGGATGCACTGTATAGATATATACTGTAAAATTAAAACGACAAGTTTACATACACTGTATAAAAAGACGCATTATGGGGGCATGGTGTTGGACTTCTCCACCCAGGGAACAATGGACTGAAAGAGGAGGTGTCACCGGGGGGGGGGGGGGGGGTATCAGACGGGACAGTAAGTGCGTCCCCTGGGGAGAGAAGTAAATAGAAGGGTGTGAGAACGGCGCCAGCGTTATGTCATGTTAATGTGCTACACAGGCTTTGTTCTAAACATAATGTATGATGGTCGGAAGTTCCAGATCTCGATGCATGGTATTAAAGATATAAAAGAGGAATGTACAGAGACCCGGGATCTTTTGTTGCTGTAAGTTATGTTGGAGAAAGAATAAAGTTTCTGTGTTGTCCGAGTCGTTGCCTCGCCTGCCTCCTTTCTCCACATTGGTGACCCTAAGACGTACCATGGAAAGCTAGCCGAGCACTGCCCTGGAGACTGCCTGGGGGGAGAGCACCAGTGCTGCGTGTGTGGTCTCAGTCGAGCTCCCAGACTTCTGGCTTCACAACCCGACTGTGTGGTTCTTGCACATAGAAGCCCAGTTTGCACTCCGCGGGATAACAACGGAAGATACCAGGTATTACTACGTGGTCGCTGCGCTGGATGCACGCGTCATGCAACAGGTGACGAGCCTGCTCCAGGAGCTGTCGGCCCAAGGAAAATATGAAGCACTCAAGAGGATGCTTCTCCAGCGCTATACACTTTCTGACAGTGAGAGGGCAGAGAGACTCCTAACGCGTTTGGAGTTAGGGGACAGATCAGCAGTGGAGCTCATGGAGAGCATGTTGGCGCTGAGGGGGAAGGACGACAAATCTATCCTGTTCACCCACTTGTTCCTCAGGAACCTACTGGCTACAGCGAGGGCGATCTTGGCCAACTTGCCATCACTGGTTGCTAAGGACTACCGCGCCCTGGCGCAGGAAGCGGACCTCATCATTTTGGTGACCAGAACTCTCAGCGTGCAGACAGTGGCTCTGGCATCCATGAGGGACTCCAGCGAGGTCTAGGAGCCGTTTGTGGTAGCCGGGACAGACACCAGTAGATAAAGGGACGGGGTGATCTGTTTTTATCATCGCCATTTCAGCTGGAATGCCCAACATTGCCTGTCGCCAACCCAATTCAAGAAACCAGGAAGACTGCACGTTCGGAATTCAGTGGCAGCTGCAACCGATGGTGACAGGAACAGACTGCTTTATTTAATGGGCACACATTCGAGGAGACGGTTTTTGGTGGACTCCAGCTCACAGAAGAGCCTCATCCTGCTGGTCAATGCAGACAAGGTGGCAGGACGCAGCAGTCCCGAGCTCATGGCCGCCAACGGATCCACCATCAGGACATTTGGCAAGCGGACTCTGATGATATGCTTACACAGACGTAACTTTCAGTGGGACTTTGTGATAGCTGCACATTCCGGCCCATATTAGGTGCAGATTTTTTTATGTGCTTATGGATTGTTAGTTGATGTTACTAATAGGAGATTAATGGATGCTGTCTCTTTTACCTCACTGCCCTGCACAGTGAGGGGAGCTGGGTCAACAACACTGACTAACGTTATAGCTCCAGGGGGTAAGTACCAACATTTGCTCCCACAGTTCCCAGCACTCACGATCCCGACTTTTTCGGCTATGGTAACGAAACACGGGGTCGAGCACTTTATAACAACAAAAGGCCTGCCGGTGTTCACGCGACCTTGGCGTTTGGATACAGCTAAACTGGCCAGCGCGCGAGAGGAATTTGGCAACTTAGAGCAGTTGGGCATTGTCAGGCACTCCAACAGCCCATGGGAATCCCCACTACACATGGTGCCTTAAGCTGACGGGTCGTGGCGACCATGCGGCGATTTCAGGTGCTTGAATAACGCCATGGAACACGATCATTATCCCATTCCGCACATTCAGGATTTTTCCGTGCACCTGGCCAGGGCGCGTGTTTTTTCAAAAGGGGATCTGGTCTGCAGATACCATCAGGTCCCGGTGCGTGTGGAAGACATTCCAAAAACAGTGGTAATACTCCTTTCGGCCTTAACGAGTTTTTATGCATGCCGTTCGGATTAAAAGGCGTGGCACAGACTTTCCAGAGGATGATGGACGTAGTGCTTCGCGACTTGTCCTTCGTTTTTGTCTACTTAGATGACATTCTGGTAGCTAGTGCGTCCAAGGAGGAGCACATTGCCCATCTCAAGACGGTTTTCCAGAGGTTGGAGGTGCACGGGCTGATAGTTACCCTGGCGAAGTGCCAGTACGGCGTGCCAGAGATTTATTTTTTGGGTCATTGCATTTTGCCGGAGGGTGCAATTCAGTTACCGGATAAGGTGTGCACTGTGTCAGACTTTCCGTGCCCGCAGACCGTGAGAGCACTACAGGAGTTTTTGGGAATGTTTAATTTTTAGAACCATTTCCTTCCCCAGGCAGCCCAGCTGATGCAGCCGTTGTATGCCATGCTTAAAAAAAAGAAGCCCGCAAAAGCCATCGACTGGACTTCCGAGCGATTCCAGGCTTTTACTAATGCCAAAACAGCGCTTGTGGATGCCGTGTTGTTAGCCCACCTGGATCCGTCTGCACGGATAGCGCTCACTATGGACATATCTGATAGGGCCCATAGGGGCAGTGGTGGAGCAGTACATCTCAGGTTTGTGGCAGTCGCTCGCATTTTTCAGCCGAACTTTGCGCGACAATGAACGCAAATACAGCACATTCGATAAGGAATTGCTTGCTCTCCACCTGGCGATGTGCCATTTCCAGTTTTGGTTAGAGGAACGTGAGTTCACTGCATTCGTGGACCATAAACTGCTGACGTACACGATGGCCAAGGTCTTGGAACCGTAGTCGGCCCGGTAGCAACGGCATTTGGCTGCAATTTCGGAGTTTACTACCGACATTCAACACGTCATCGGTAAGCTCAACGTCATGGCCGATTGTCTGTCACGCGCGTTAGTCTCCCCGGTCCAAATGGGGATAGATTTACCCCCCATGACCGTGGAGCAAGCCAGGGACAAGGACATTTGCGGTCTCCAGTCTGCATCTACTGGGTTAAGGCTGGAGAGCAGGGTGGTGCAAGAAGGGTGCCCTCTTGCTCTGCGACGTCTCCACTGGCCGCCTGTGCCCGGTGGTTCCGAGCTCTTGGTGCCATCGCATTTTTGAGTCAATTCACTCCTTTTCGCATCTGGGAGTGCGTGCTTCGGTGGTGCTAGTGGGGATGAAATTTATCTGGCTGTGCTTGCGCAAGGACATGAAAGAGTGGGCTGCAACTTGCATCGCATGCCAGCGGGTCAAAGTGCACAAGCACACCAGAGCCCCCCTCGAACCGTTTCAAATCCCGGCCAGGAGGTTCGACCATGTCCATGTGGATTTGGTGGGACTACTCCTGCCGTCGCAAGGTTTTACACACCTCTTAACAATCGTGGACAGCACCACACGGTGGCCTGAAGTGGTCCCACTGGCTTCTACCATGTCCACAGAAGTGGCTTGTGCTTTTTTGTCAGCTTGGGTCGCATGGTTCAGATCCCCATCGGACATCACTTCCAACAGGGGTCCACAATTCGTTTTGGAACTCTGGTCCACGATGGCCCAGAGCCTGGGGCTCAAAATTCACCATACAACCATGTACAACCCCCAAACTAACAGGTTATGTGAGCATTTTCATAGGTCACTTAAAGCTGAGTTCAGAGCTTCACTCACGGACACAAATTGGGTCAACCGCCTGCCCTGGGTTCTTTTAGGGTTGCGCTCCGCACCTAAGGAGGATTTGGCAGCCTCCCTGGCAGAACTCGTTTTTTCTCAGCCGCTGCAGATCCTCGGAGAGTTTTTACCGGAAAACCCCGCACCCGAGGCTGATCTGCCTGTGCAATTTTTGCACAGTACGGAGGCTTTTAATGTACTGGGCCTGGCTCACCATTGTTTTCCCCACACATTCGTCCCTGCGCACCAGACCCCACTGCACCCACCGTACGATGGACCGTTCAGGGTGTTGGAACCTGGGGCGAAGCATTTTGTGTTAGACTTGGGGGGTGTAGGGAGACCGTCTGCATCGACAGGCTGAAGCCTGCTTTTGTATAGGCAGACAAGCAGGTGGTGTTGGCCCAAGCTCCCTGGTGTGGACGCCCACTGTTGGTGGCTCCACAAGTCGGTGATCCCTCAGTAGGGACCTGTGCTCGCAAAGCTGATGTGTTTTCTCCCCCTCCCTTTTTCCCTCCACAGACTGACGTGCCCTCCTGTACACACCGCCAGCAGGGTGGTTCGACTGGATCGCAACCCCCCACTATAGCTGCTATGGGTGCCAGCTCAAGCCCAAAGGACGGGGGAGGTTAGTGCCCTTTCTGGATGTTCGTGGGGGGGGGGGGCTGTGTGGGGGCATGGTGTGGGACTTCCCTACCCAGGGAACAATGGACCGAAAGAGGAGGTGTCACCAGGGGGTATCAGACGGGACAGTAAGGACTATGTGCTCCTCGGGGAGAGGAGTAAATGCCGGAGCCGCAGGGAGAAGAAGGGCGTGAGAGCGGCGCTGGCATTATGTCATGTTAATGTTCCACACAGGCTTTGTTCTAAACATAATGTATGATGGTAGGAAGTTCCAGGTCTCAATGGATGGTATTAAAGATATAAAAGAGGAATGCACAAAGACCTGGAATCTTTTTTTGCTGTAAGTTATGTTGGAGAAAGAATAAAGTTTCTGTGTCGTCCAGCTCGTTGCCTCACCTGCCTCCTTTCTCCACAACATAAACTTTTTTTTTCTCACTGTCTGACATTAAATCAGACTAAACTTTTCCTGTTTTAGGTTAGTTAGGATTACCAAAATTATTTCTGTTTGCAAAATATTTTTTATGATAGCCAATAATTTTTTTGAGAATTTTTCATTATTTTCTTCAAAGTCAGAAGTTTACACACACTAAGATTACTTTGCCTTTAAACAATTTGGGGAAGCCCAGATGATGATGCAATTTTCAGATGTCTGAAGGTGCCACGTTTAACTGTTCAAACAATTATACTCAAGTATAAACAGCATGGGAATGTCCAGCCACCATAACACTCGGGTTTTGTGTCCCAGAGATGAACGTGTTTTGGTGGGAAATGCACATATCAGTCCCAGAACAAAAGTAAAAGGCCTTGTGAAGATGCTGGTGGAAGCTGGTAAAAGAGTGTCATTATCCACAGTGAAACAAATCCCGCACCAATATGGGCTGAAAGGCCACTCGGCGAGAAAGAAGCCATTACTCCATAAACAACATAAAAAAGCCAGATCACAGTTTGCAAATGCACACAGGGACAGAGACATTAATTTCTGGAAACATGTCCTGTGGTCTGATGAAAGTAAAGTTGAACTGTTTGGCCATAATGACCATTATTACATTTGGAGGAAAAGTGGGAAGCTTGCAAACCTGAGAACACCATCCCAACTTTGAAGTAATTTTTAAAATTAATTTTAAATCTTGTATACTTAATCCCAGAGGGAAATTCAGGGCATCCACACGGATGGATGAGGCAGCCATGGTGCAGCGCCAATCCCTTCACCATTCACACACGCATTCACACCTAGGGCCACTTAAGAGCCGCCAATTAACCTAACTTGCATATTTTTATTCTTTTTTTGACATGTGGGAGGAAACCGGAATACCCAGGGTAAACTCACACAGACACGGGGAGAACATGCCAACTCCACACAGAAGGGTCAATGATGATCAGGGGGTGGGATCAAACCCACAGCCTTCTTACTGTGCTGCCATAGTGGGAACCACTGCTCCACCAGGAGTAGCAGCATCATGTTGTGGGGGTGTTTTGCTGCAGGAGGGACTGGTGCGCTTCATGAAATAGATGGCATCATGAGGAAAGAACATTATGTGGAAACGTTGAAGCAACATCTCAAAACATCAGCCAGATAGTTTTGGCACAAATGAGTCTTCCAAATGGACAATGACCCTAAACATACCGCCAAATTAGTTACAAAGTGGCTTAAGGACAACAAAGTCAATGTTTAGGATTGTCCATCACAAAATCTTGATCTCATAGAAAATTTGTAGGCAGAGCTGAAAAGACGTGCGCGAGCAAGCCAGTATGGGGGCATAGTGGGGGTTTCTCCACCCAGAGAGGGCAGGGGGAAGGGGGAACAATGAACCAAAGGAGGAGGTGTGACTGAGGTCACTGTCACTGAGTGCAGATGGAGGTGCCATCTGAGGGGGTATCAGACGGGACTGTTGGGTCTATGCACCCCACCCCCCCTCCCGGGGAGAGTGAGAGCTGCTGGAGCCGCTAAGGGTAGAAGGGTGTAAGAGCGGCCCCGGAGTAATGTCATGTTAATGTGCCACACATTCCTTTGTTCAGACAACAATGTGTATGGTCGGAAGTTCCGGGTCTCGATGCATGGAAATAAAGCGATAAAAGTGGAATGCACAGAGATCCGGAAGCGCTGTTTGCTGTACTTCATGTTTGAGAAAGAATAAAGTTTCTGTGTCATCCAGCTTGCTGCCTCGCCTGCCTCCTTTCTCCACACCAGCCTACAAACCTGACTCAGTTACACCAGTTCTGTCAGTAGGAATGGGCCAAAATTCCAGCAAACTATTGTGAGAAGCTTGTGGAAGGATACCCAAAACGTTTGACCCAAGTCATACAGTTTAAACACAATGCTACCAAATATTAAGGAAATTATGCAAACTTCTGACTTCAAAGTAATACAAATTATTTAGCAACAATTGGGCTTATCTTTAGCAAGTGATAACTGACAAATCATAATTTGATGGAAAGAATGTTTTTTGTGGACAGAAAATTGTTTTGCTTACTTGAATATGTAAAAAAACATGTATTGTGAACACACACACCTTTGGCTGCTCCTCATTCGGGGTAGCCACAGCAGATCGTGTGTTTGCATATTTGATTTGGCAATTATTTTTATGCTGGATGCCCTTCCTGATGCAACCATCCCCATTTACCCGGGCTTGGGACCGGAACAAGAAGTCCACTGGTTTTGTGCTTCCCCCTGTGGCTGGGTTAAAAAAATATATATTGTGAACAAAAGTATTATAAGTTTTTGTTGTGTAAATGTGCTTTTTGTATATACAGTATATATCTGGTGGAGTAGGGGTAAAGCTTCTTTGTTAAAACAAGTAGATAGCTGTAGTGAAAGAAAGAAAGGGGGTGAGAGCCAGTGGTAGGCGTCGTAAAAGTTGGACAATATACAATATTATTGTATATCATCATAAAAACACCCAAAATTTGCTGCAGTGAATATGGGGATAATCATTTATTGTTACAGTTTCCAGAATCCTTATGAGTGAGTTCAGAATGCTGTTTTCCTTGCCTGCTTAAGTACAATATTGTTTTCCACATGTATTCTGAACTGACACCACCTGGGGAAGCCTGTTTGCAACTGTCTTCATCACTTTTTCCGCTTCCAATTCATTATCTCTGTAGAACACCTCAGAATGCATTCTGGTAGCACTGTGTCTATCGCGAGCCTTTGCTTGGTGTTGCCCACTCCTTCATTAGCATAAAATCGAGAGCCTTTCTACTTTATGCAAATGAGGAGCAGGTGCATGGAGGTCATTGCTTCAGGGAGTTTGTACTGAACTTTTAAAATAGCAGTTGTTAGTAAAAAGTAAACATAAAGAAATTACACCATTTATTTCACGCTTTGATTTTAAAAAAAGCTTTTAGAAACATATTGCACTGTTGAGTTTTGAAGATACAGGAGAACATTTACCGTCCCAGCACCATCTTGTATGCAGGCAAACTTACTGGACAATTTGCCCACCAGTTACTCGTAGATGTGTCAACCAGTGAAGCGCAGCTCATGAGTCTGACCAAGCCAAACCCGTCACTCAATCATTGTCATGGCTGAACAGGATAATTTTACATTTTATGTATTCAGCTTTATTTGTTTCCTGACAAGTCAAGGTTGCTACATTTGAAGATTGCTAGTTTTCACTTAATTTGAAGAGTTTGGATGAAATATAATGCAGCTGTGGATCATCTTTCATGTCTGTATATGCAGACAGCAGTTTAGCCACACCATCACTTTCCAGACAATAAGGAGAGCAATCCTCCCCACTGACTGTTCAGTTTTTTAATTATGTTTTTTATTTTAATTTGAAGTGGTCCAAAATAAGTAGTTCATTTTAATGCCACAGTGCCACTTGGACTTTTTTTTTCTTATAATAAAGTATTCATGTCATGGTTGCCCAGCCACAGAGGTAGCACCAGCCTGTGCCAGTCCCAAGTCTGGATAAATGGGCAGGGCTGCGTCAGGAAGGGCATCCGGCATAAAAATCCTTGTCAAATCAACATGCAGATCATCGTGAAATAAGGTGATGAGATGCTGTGGTGACCCTGAAAGGGAGCAGCTGAAAGAGAAAAAAATATGTATATTCATGTCACGTTAGTTTTCATATAAAAGTATTACAAAAGAGTATTAGGGCCACACTGAAAAAAGTAAGTTTAGTGTTCTGGGAATAAAGTTGAAATATTGAAAGAAAAGTCAAAATAGTATTTTGAGGAAAAAAAGGCTAAATTTTTAGGAAAAAAGTCAAGATCTTGACTTACTCAAGTAATTTGAGAAAAAAGTCAATGTCATGGTTTAATAAGCTGACAGCTCACGTGCACAATGCAACAGCACAGGAAAACCACTACACGAAGGGGCCCGTCTGAAAGTTTATTAATTTTCAAAATAAACGCACAGCTATAGAAACAGTTACTCACCAGAGGAATCCACCTGCGGAAAGAAGACGAGAGTTGTGAGAGGAGGAATGGAGTAAGGGGAAATGGGCGAGCCAAATACCACTTACCTGGGTTCTGAGGAAGAACCGACAGGACCCCAGCGGGAAATAGACGAACCAGTAGGGTGGGGGGAATGAGCTGATGGTGCCTGACTGGGTGGAGGTTGGAAGCCGAGGAATGGTGGAGATGTGGCAGGAGAGTGTGTGCAGTCCTGGAGACACACCTGCACGGTGGCAGCAACCTGAGGAGGAGAGGAAAACAAGATTAGACGACGTGCCAACACTTGTCAAACAATACTTCTTGTCTTTTGACGGGCAGTATACCCAGACGAGCCAGCGCTGAATGCACGGAGAGAGCCTCCTTAAGTACGCTGGCTGATGAGCGGGAGCAAGTGTGTCTTCTGCTTCAGGTGCAGTAATGAATTAATAAAGGTGAGACGGGACGGGAGGGGCGCACTCTCGCTGCCCGTGACAGGACCCCCACTTCTAGGAGCGCCTCCTGGCGGTCCAGAGAGCTTCTCCGGGTGAGCTTGGTGGAAGGCCCGGAGCATTTCTTTGTCCAGGACCCGTGCAGAAGGGACCCAGGAGTGTTCCTCTGGACTGTAGCTCTCTCAATCCACCAGGTACTGCCAGCCCCGGCCACCTCGGCGAACATCCAAGAGCTGGTGGACCGTGTAGGTGGGGTGACCGTCGATGATCCGGGGAGGAGGAGGTGGCTTTGGGGGGGGGGCAGAGAGGGCTGGCCAAGAGGGGCTTAATGTGTGAGATGTGGAAAGTCGGGTTCACCCACAGGGACGGCAGCAATTTGAGCTGAACTGATGCGTCGTTGATCACCCGAGAGATGACATAGGGGCCCAGGAAGTGGGGGGACAGCTTCTTCGACTTCTCCTTGAGAGGGATCTGGCTCGCCACTAGCCAGACCTGCTGACCCACGATGTACTTGGGGACGGGCACCCATTTCCTGTCAGCTGCAGCCCGAGTGCGTTCCGAGGAGCAGGCGAGGGCGGCTTGGGTGGCTCTCCAGATGCGTCGGCAGCAACGGGCATGGATCCCCACGGATGGAACCGCGACCTCCCTCTCAGCCATGGGGAGGAGTGGCGGCGTGTACCCCAGGGATGCCTCAAATGGGGTGAGTCCCATGGCGGTGTTGACAGTCGAGTTTAGCGAGTATTCTACCCAGGTCAGGTGTGAGCTCAAGAAGGATGGGTTGTCGGCTGCTATGCACCGCAGGGTGGCCTCCAAGGACTGGTTGGCGCGCTCTCCCTGCCTGTTGCTCTGTGGATGATTTCCCGAGGAGAGATTCACTGTTGTGCCTAGAGTCTGACAAAAGGTCCTCCAGACCTCAGAATCAGAATCAGAATCAGAATCAGATTTATTGCCATTGTTCATGTAGTACACAAACTAGGAATTTGTCTCGGTTGCAATGCTGCAACATTAAACATGATAAAATAGAAGAAATAAAAAACTATACGTGCAATAAAGTGTAGAATAAGAATGAGTAATACTAGTCAAAGCAGTTTTAAATATATTAGCGAGCAGCAGATATTGTGGAGTACCACATAGTGCAGTCGGTAATGCAAAAAGAAAACAGTGATGATTGACATGAGTCTGGTTGAGCTGCTGTACATAGTGCACGAGAGTCAATAAGTCACTTAGTGTTCAGCAGTCTGATGGCAGAGGGGAAGAAGCTGTTCATGTGACGGGAGGTTTTAGTCTGAATGGACCAAAGTCTTCTACCTGAGGGGAGGGGGGCAAACAGTACGTGACCAGGGTGTGAAGGATCGGCTATGATCCGGCCAGCACGCCTCTGGGTCCTGGAGATGTACAGATCCTGGAGAGATGGGAGCTTGCAGCCGATCACCTTCTCAGCAGTGCGCACGACGCGCTGCAGCCTTAGTCTGTCCCTGGCAGTGGCTCCTGCGTACCACACGGTTATGGAGGTGGTGAGGATGGACTCGATGATGGCTGTGTAGAACTGCACTAACATCTTGGTGGGTAGCTTGAGCTTCCTCAGCTGCCGCAGGAAGAACATCCTCTGCTGGGCCTTTTTGATGAGGGAGCTGATGGTCGGCTCCCACTTGAGGTCCCTGGTGATGGTGGTGCCTAGGAAGCGGAAGGAATCTGCAGTGGTGATGGGAGAGCCTGTGAGGGTGAGGGGGGGCAGAGGGGTTGTGACTTTCCTGAAGTCCACAATCATCTCCACTGTCTTCAGAGCGTTCAGCTGCAGGTTGTTGTTGTTGCACCAGGACGCCAGCTGGGCCACCTCTCTCCTGTAGGCGGACTCGTCGCCGTTGGAGATGAGCCCGATGAGGGTGGTGTCGTCCGCAAACTTGATCAGCTTGACAGACTGGTGGCTGGAGGTACAGGAGTTGGTATAAAGGGAGAAGAGTAGGGGGGAAAGTACACAGCCCTGGGGTGATCCGGTGCTGATGCTAACAGAGTCTGAGACAGTCTTTCCCAGCCGCACATGCTGCCTCCGGTCCGTCAGGAAGTCGGTGATCCACCTGCAGAGGGAGTCAGGCACGTTGAGCAGGGACAGCTTGTCCTGGAGCAGAGCGGGGCGGATGGTGTTGAATGCAGAGCTGAAGTCCACGAACAGGATCCTGGCGTAGGTTCCCGGGGAGTCCAGGTGCTGCAGGATGGAGTGGAGGGCCAAGTTGACTGCGTCGTCTACAGACCTGTTGGCTCGGTAGGCAAACTGCAGCAGGTCCAGGAGGGGAGTGGTGATGGACTTGAGGTGGGGCAGGACCAGGCGCTCAAAGGACTTCATGACTACAGAGGTGAGCGCTACAGGTCTGTAGTCGTTAAGTCCAGTGATCCGTGGCTTCTTGGGGACAGGGATGATGGTGGAGGATTTGAGGCAGGTCGGCACGTGGCATAGCTTAAGGGAGGTGTTAAAAATGTCTGTGAAGACAGGAGCCAGCTTTTTCGCACAGTGTCTCAGGGTGGAGGGAGACACGCTGTCCGGACCGGGGGCCTTGCGCGGGTTCAGTCTGGAGAACTGTCTGAGCATGTCCTGCTCACTGATGACAAGGGCAGGGGGGGGAGGAGGGGGGGCGCCTTTGATGAAGTAGGGACCGTGGAGGCTGTGGAGCTGGAGGGAGGGGGGGAGTTGGACACAGCTGACGAGGTGTCAAAACGGGCATAGTGTTGGGACAGTCTTTGACAAAGGGCTTTGTCATCCTGACCCTTAGGAGCCTGAGGCCGATAGTTGGTGATTTGCCTCAGTCTTCTCCACACAGAAGCAGAGTCGTTCGCCGTGAACTGCTGCTGGAGTCTCTCAGAATACACAGATTTAGCTCTCCTCAGCTCTCTGTTAAACCGATATTTAACCTCCCTGTAGCAGTCCCTGTCTCCACTTTTCAATGCTGCTTCCTTCTCCTTCCTGATCTGTCTGAGCTTAGCAGTGAACCAGGGCTTGTCGTTTGAGTACCTCACCCTAGTGCACGATGGAAGAATGCTCTCCTCACAAAAGTGGATATATGAGTTCACAGTGTCCGTGTACTCATCCAGATCATGCGTGGCTCCTTTAAACATGCCCCAGTCAGTTATTTCCATGCACGTTTCCAGCTTCTCCTCAGCTTCAATGGTCCATTTCTTCGTAGTGCTCACAACAGGTTTAGTGAGCTTTAGTCTCAGAGCTTTAGTCTCTAGACCTGAGATGTAAACTGTTGACCCCGGTCAGACACAATGTCCATGGGGATGCCGTGGACCCTATTGACATGATCACTGAGGAGGACCGCTGTCTCCAAGGCCTAGGGGAGCTTCAGGAGGGCAACCAGATGCACAGCCTTAGAGAAGCGATCCACTATGGTGAGGATTACCGTCTTACCATGGGAGGGGTAAGTCTGATAATGAAGTCCACGGCAATGTGGGACCACGGACGACCAGGGGTGGGGAGGGGATGGAGGAGACCTGATGGGGGAGAGGAGTCCGACTTTCCCCGGACGCAGGTCTGACAGGCCTTCACGTATTCCCGTACGTCCTGCCGCTGTGTGGGCCACCAGAACGCTTGTCGGATGAGGTCCACAGTCTGAGTGATCCCGAGATGGCACGCGAAGCGACTGGTATGGCCCCACTGGATGACATCGCTGCGGAAGGCGGCCGGGACGTACAGACGGTTCTGGGGGCACCCTGCTGGCACAGGCTCCTGGGACTGGACCTGGCGGACCCTCTGCTCGATATCCCAAGTAAGGGCTCCGAGGACACGAGAAGGTGGTATGATGGTCTGGGGGGGGGGGTGCTACCTCCTTGGAATCAAACTGGGGCGATAGCGCGTCTGGTTTGGTGTTCCGAGCGCCAGGTCGGTACGTGATGGAAAAGTTGAACCTCTGAAAAAACAGGGCCCAACGAGCCTGCCTGGCGTTAAGTCGGCGGGCTGATCGCAAATACTCAAGGTTTTTGTGATCACTCCACACGACAATAGGGTGACTAGCCCCCTCTAACCAATGCCTACATTCCTCCAATGCCAACTATGGCCAGCAGCTCTCTGTCCCCTACGTCGTAATTCCTCTCAGCCGGCGTGAGCCGACGAGAGAAATACACGCACGGGCGGAGCTTCTGATCGGAGGGTGTGCGCTGTGACAGCACAGCGCCTACCCCCGAATCAGTTGCGTCCACCTCGAGGACAAACTGGAGCTGTGTGTCGACCTGAGCCAAGATTGGTGTTTCTGTGTTTTAATTTATCAAACTCCTGTTCAGCTGCCTCAGTCCAGCCAAAGGGGACCTTAATGGAGGTCAGCTGCATCAAGGGCAGTGCCACCCCACTGTAGTTCCTGATGAACCGGCGATAAAAGTTTGAGAATCCGAGGAAACATTGACGCTCCCTACGGGAGTGGGGAATTGGCCAATTGATCACTGCCCTCACCTTGGCCGGGTCGGCAATCAGTCTCCCTTCAGCCACTATGAAGCCCAAGAAGGTGGTCATGCTTGTGGAGAACTCACACTTCTCAGCCTTGATGTAGAGTTGGTTCTCCAAGAGCCATTGTAAGATGGCCCTGACATGGGCTTCGTGTTCCTCTGGTGAGCGGGAGAAAATCAAAATATCATCCAAGTAGACAAAGACGAATTGATAAAACATGTCATGGAGGACGTCATTAATTAGCCAATGGAAGACGGCGCGGGTGTTGGTGAGCCCAAATGGCATCACCAAATACTCAAATTGCCCCTGGTGGGTTTTAAACACCATTTTCCATTCGTCCCCTTCACGAATGCGGATCAGATGGTACGCATTCCTTAAGTCTAACTAGGTGAAAACCTGTGAGTGCTGAAGGAGCTCGAACGTGGAATTAATCAAAGGCAGAGGGTATTTGTCTTTGGTGGTAATTGCGTTGAGCTCCCGGTAGTCAATGCAAGGGTGCAACGAGCCATCCTTCTTTACGATGAAGAAGAACCTGACTCCGAGTGGAGGCAAAGATGGCCGAATAAGGCCAGCATTCAGCAACTCTTTAATGTATTTCTCCATCACCTCCCTCTCCAGACCAGATATACTATAAAGCTGGCTGGACGGCAGCTTCGCCCCCGGGATGAGGTCTATAGCGCAATCGTAAGAGCGATGAGGCAGTAGTGACAACGCTCTTGATTTGCTAAAGACCTCCCCCAAATCGTGGTAAGTCCGGGGAACAAGGCTGAGGTCTGGCGGCTCGACCGGAGTGTGTGTGTGTGGGGGGGCAGACAGAGATGAGGAACGCTCTGCTGAACGCATACAATTAGCCATACAAAATGGGCTCCAGGAGGAGATAGCATTTTGTCCCCAGTTAATAATCGGACTGTGCCTCCGGAGCCAAGGATAGCCAAGAACCGTCAGGGAAGATGAAGTTGGGAGAACCAGGAATGAGAATTCCTCCCGATGGTTCCTGGAAATGAGGATGGAGATCGCCATTGTGCTCTCGGTGACTACCGTAACCTCCCGGCCTGAAATGGTGGTGATTCTTTGATTGTGAGGCAATTTAGTAGTGGGAATACACACCTGCCGAACAAACTGGGCAGAAATGAAATTACCCTCTGACCCCGAGTCCACCAACACCATAGTCCTCCTCTCGACCCCCGGCAATTGCACAAGGGCCATGATAGAAAAATTACCGGGGGGAGTAGATTTGGTCCCGCCTGCCAGACCCCCCATGGTTACTGACGGGCTGTGTCTTTTGGCTGCTGGTGGCATTCGTCTCGACTGTGGTTCATCAAACCGCAGTATACACACGCGCCAGCCCTTCATCTTCGCTCATCATCGATCAAATGTCGAGAGAGCTCCATCGGCTCGGGCGGGGACCTGGTACCGCCAGTGTTAGTAACCATGGTGGGCATGCGCACAGGGTGTGGGCAAGAGGAGGACTTGCGCTCCTTTGCGTGCTCACAGTACCGGATGTCTAATCCTACAGCCTGATCTATAAGACCGTCAAGAGTCTCAGGGACAGGGTAAACCGCCCGATCGTCACAGAGATGAGCGTTTAACCCATGGAGGAACACGCTGCGCAAAGCAACCTCGTTCCACCCCGAGTCAGCTGCTTCAATCCGGAACTCCACCTAGTACTCGGCTGCTGACTGAGTGCCCTGGTGGAGCGTCATCAGGCGACTCATAACGTTGCCCTGACTCTCAGTATGGCCAAACGCGCAGGAGAAAGCATCCACAAATTTCTGAAATGTGTACTGCCGTCCCTCGGGGTTATCAGTCGTGGACTGTGCCCACTCAAGGGCTCGGTCTTTGAGCAACAGGGTGAAAAACTGAATTTTAGCCACATCCCCTGGGTACTCCTCCCTGACCTGCTCCAAATACATACGGACTTGAATAAGGAATCCTTTACATTTCCCCACCTCCCCCACGTACGGGGTAGGCATGGGAATGGAGGTGGTGCGACACACCGTAGTGCAGGGAGCAGGCTGAGGAGGAGGAGCCTGAGGAGGCGCATTGGGCCAAAGCCGCATCATATTCTGAATTTGTTGAGTTAGTACGGCAAGCTGGTGCTCAGTCATTGATAAGCGATCCAAAGGGGATAGCTCTTGTGCCGCATCACCCGCTGAGCTGAGGTCCTGGCTGGCTCGTTCTGTCATGGCTCAATAAGCTGACAGCTCACGTGCACGATGCAACAGTACAGGAAAACCACCACACAAAGGGGCTCGTTTGAAAGTTTATTAATTTTCAAAATAAACGCACAGCTATAGAAACAGTCACTTACCACAGGAATCCACCTGCGGAGAGAAGACGAGAGCTGTGAGAGGAGGAACGGAGTAAGGGGAAATGGGCGAGCCAAATACCACTTACTTGGGTTCCGAGGAAGAACCGGCAGGACCTCAGCGGGAAATAGACAAACCAGTAGGGTGGGGGGAATGAGCTAATGATGCCTGACCGGGTGGAGGTTGGAAGCCGAGGAATGGTGGAGATGTGGCAGGAGAGCGTGCGCAGTCCTGGAGACACACCTGCACGGTGGCAGCAACCTGAGGAGGAGAGGAAAACAAGATTAGACTACGTGTCATCACTTGTCAAACAATACTTCTTGTCTTTTGACGGGCAGTATACCCAGACGAGCCAGCGCTGAATGCACGGAGAGAGCCTCCTTAAGTACGCTGGCTGATGAGCGGGAGCAGGTGCGTCTTCTGCCTCAGGTGCAGTGATGAATTAATGAGGGTGAGACGGGAAGGGAGGGGCGCGCTCTTGCTGCCCGTGACAGTCAAATTTTGAGAAAAAGTCAAATATTTTGAGGAAAAAAATCAAAAATTTCAAGAAAAAAGTCAAAGGAGCAATTTAAGAAAAAAGTCAAAATTTTGAGAAAAAGTAGAGTATTTTGAGAAAAAAGTTGAAATTTTGAGAAAATGTCAAGTATTTTGAGAAAAAAAAGGCGAAATGTGCAGAAACTGTCCTTATAGTCAGAACTAAAATAATCAGATGTTTACATAAGCCATTAAGCCATTAATACGACGAATAGCAGAGGACTCCTATCTTGCGCTACTCGCATCACTAGTCTGATCACGTCAGAAAGGATGGTGAGGCATCTGACTGCACCTCCAAGGGCCAACATGCACACTCTTCACAAAACAAGCCTGCACGAGTTTTTTTCTCAAATTACTCTTGACATTTTTTTCTTAAAATTTTGACTTTTTTCTCAAAACCCTCTTTTGACTTTTTTCTTGAAATTTTGACTTTTTATCCCTCTAAACACTGTTAGGACTTTTTTCTCGAAATTTTGATTTTTTTTTCTTAAAACACTGGACTTTTTTTTCTCAAAATTTCTACGTTTTTTTCCCTCAAAATTTCAACATTATTCTCAAAATGCAACACTTTTTTTTAATCTGGCCCTAATGCTCATAAAGTATGTTCACATAAAGTGTAATAAAAGGTTTTCCTGCAAAATGTACTGCAAAGTGATTCCATTGGTTTTAAAGACATTTTCAATGTTTTGATAATAGCTGACGGTTATCGGGATAACATCGTTGATAAAATTTTCTTCTTTTAGATTTGATTGGTGGGTGGCAACCAGCTTACAGGTGCATTACCGCCACATACTTCACTTTATATCACTCTTCTTCTTCTACATCCGCCACACACTCTTGTCTGTCTGTGTGTCTGTTTTTCCTCATAACTTTGTGACGTTTTCCTCTTATAGCTTTATGACATTTTCCTCATAGCTTTGTGACGTTTTCCTCATCCCTTTTTGAAGTGAACCACAATGGGCTGGTCCACCACCCCTCCGCCTGCAGCAGTTAGTTCGTCCCACAGCCTGTCCTCCTGCGTTAGCCTAGCCTGCCAGCGTGACCCAACTTTCCTTTCAGCTGGGAGGCTGCGGTCACACGGGCACAATGTTATCCCATTCCCGGTGTTTCGCCCGGAATTTCAGTCGTTCTCTTTCTGTCATCCGCCAGGTAGGAAGGCGACCAAAAGTCGAAATGTTGTCGTTGTCACTGTCCAGAGAGTCGCTTTTGTGGAGCCAACGGCCCCCGAGCTAGCGTTAGCATTAGCCTGCTAACTGTTGGAGGCCTCAGACAGGCCGTAACATTACAAGGACAGTAGGACACCGTGAGGCACAAGTCTGTGCTGCAATAGCTGTTGAAGTTTAAAACCACTCTGTCTGCCTGTTTTAAAGTTCCAGTTTTATTATGGATGTTGGAGGGAGTTTGAACTGAAAGAAGCAACTTTAGGCTAATGTTCAATCAATGCAACTTTATCCAGTAATATTTAGGTGACACTCAGGAATATGCTAACAGTTTTAAGCTCACTACAGTTTGTCAACAAGCTGTTATTCCGTGGCCTCATTCCTGCATAATGCATGAAGTTATCAATGTTTATACTAGTGTTCCGATGTTGTACATTTCTTTTGCGACCCTGGGAGTCTTACAGTAGATAGTTGAGCACTACTGCTGAAATACTCAAACGAGCGTTCTGCAGATACTCTATCCCGTCAAAGGTCATCGTGCTGTGTGTGGAAGTGATTTTTGACCAGCAGCATTGACCTCTGCCCGTTGCGCAGCTGTTTGCCTACCGTCATGACTCTTGGTTCTTTTTGACTGCTCACGTTAAACACCCTAGGAATACCTTCTTTTGCAACTATAGAGGGTATGCACATGATGTCACAGAACAGAACTCATGGCAGTTACAAAACACATGAGTGGCAGCATTTGGGTGTATGCAGTAAAACACAACAAACCCCATTTCCCCATTGTGGGACTAGTAAAGGCTTATCTTAAACACATGGTATTCAGTCATAGTAGTACACAGAGTACCAGCTTGCAGTGTGGAGAGCTAATCTTATTATTCCATCTTGTATTAACTGACAAAAAATAATACATATTTAAAGGCTCAAAACCAGTTCTTCACTTATGTGTGTTCTTACATCACTACATTCAATTAAACAGTGTGGTATTAACATCTAAAATTAATAAAGCACTCTGCACTGCTGTGGCTAAATATTTTGATTTTTATGTTTTGCTACATACATACTAAAGCTGAAACATGTTTGCCACTCAGGGCTGCATAACTAGGATAACTGTCCTGTAACTATCAAGAGTTCTATTCCAATGCATCCCCGCTATTAGGCTGTGTGCCCACCAAATGCGTTTTTTGTTGCCCGACCGCCCTGAGCTTTTTTTTTTCAGTGTTTGTATGCTGCGCTCTGGGGGGGGGGGGAAAGTCTGTGCCCTGTATCCCTGCAACAGCTTGTCACACTCAGCTTATCACTCCCGCTTTTCCTATTGTCAGACTTTCTACAGATTTTTTAATAGCAGTCTCTAACTAACAATGGACAGGAAATGTTTTCTAGCAGCTCTGGATGTAAAATATGATGACACGGAAAGCAGGAGTCTTGAGTACAGACTAGTACTGGTGTCCTATGTCCCGCCCATGCAGCAGTTCTGATTGGCTGCTTAAGGTCTGACATTGACGAGCTCAGCTGCAGTCTCTGAAAAGTTGAACTTTTTCAACTCTGAGCGCTCTGAGCACCGCGACAAAAAACAGTCACTGCTGAGAGCGTTTTAGCGCCGAGGGCGCTCAAAGCTGTAAGCGCTGGACTACATAGAGAATGAATGGAAAATAGCCGCCCAGAGTGGAAAAAAGGTGTTTGGTGGACACGCAGCCTTAATCATGTAGTTTTAGATCTGTCAAGTTTGGAGACATTTCCTAATTCTTAATTGCATCTTTCCACAGGGGAATAATGCTTTAGCTCGTAGGGCCACAACAGGTATGTGTGCTTACATATTGTTTCATGTCCTATTCTAAGGAGATGTTCTTTACATGACTCTCTTGTCCCCTGTCAGCTTTGTCAGCTAGCCACACTGTCACTTTTCACATGTAAGTATGCATGCCTTCTAAACTGAAATAGAGAACCTTATGAGTTCAAGAACACTTACTAGACATGTCATCAATATATTTAAGCAATATTACAGCATCAATGAATATAGTAACTGCGGGTGTGTATGCGTCGGGCATTAGACATACCACACCCGTAGTTAGTATATTCATTGATGCTGTATGACCTTGAGTGTAATATTGCTTTTATACAACAGTTCCACAAACACAATTTATTAAATGACAGCAATACTAGACAAAATACTGATTTGTTTAACCAGTTATTTTGTACAACTGAGGAAAAAAAATAGTCCCTTCTAAATGTACCCAATAACTGTTGCTAAGCACCTAAATACATATTGGTCACCTGTTGAGTCTGTACCACAGAAAGGCCCAGATCAATTCCGGTGGCTCGTTAGCATGCTAGCGATTAGGGCCGCAACTAACGATTATTTTGGTAGTTGACTAATGACTATTTTTTTTTTTGATTAGTCGACTGGCTGGCGCAGCTTCTGTTTGGGGCTCTAGGTCATTTTTTACTTCACCTGTTTAAGCCTGCACACCTGTGAAAATCACTTCGTTGTCAGTCTCTTCCTTAATATAATGGTAAATAGCGTTCACTTATATAGTGCTTTTTCCTCATCTCTGAATGACCAAAGCACTTTACACATCCACCCATTCACACACTGATGGCGGCGGAGCTGCCATGCACTGGTGCTGGCCTGACCCATCAGGAGCAACTGGGGGTACAGTGTCTTGCTCAAGGACACTTTGACATGCAGACTGCAGACAGAGCAGGAATCAGAATCAGAATCAGCTTTATTGGCCAAGTATGCACAACACATACAAGGAATTTGACTTTGGCTAAAAACTTGCTCTCGTTGTTCAGGTGAAGGATTTAAATAAGGATTTAATGACAAACAGAGTATGCACAGTAAATTACAGTCTGTCCACATTTCTATAAAAGGATGCTATATATACAGGAATATATGCAGTTATTTACTCGGACTAACCACACTTTGCAGAAATATATGAAAAAATATTCAATCACACAGTATTTCAATGTGGACTCAGATTCAGTGATATAATGTGAATGAAGTAAAAAGCAGTGTGAGAGTTATGTGCAATGTAATAATGGATGAAAAGTCATGAGTACAGCAAACAGGTAGGACTAGGTGAATATTAGGAGTTCATCAGAGTGATGGCTTGAGGAAAGAAACTGTTCCTGTGACGGGTGGTTTTGACCTTCAGTGATCTGTAACGACGACCAGAAGATAGAAGTTCAAACAGTTTGTGGCCGGGGTGTGATGGGTCAGCACAGATGTTTCCCGCCCGTTTCCTGGTTATGGACCGATATAAGTTCTCAATGGAGGGTAGGTCGGTACCAATGATCCTCTCCGCAGACTTAATGATCCGCTGCAGTCTGGTCTTGTCCTGTTTAGTGGCAGATCCAAACCAGACAGTGATGGAAAAGCAGAGGACAGATTGGATGATGGCGGTGTAGAAGACAACCAGCAGCTCCTGAGGCAAATCAAACTTCTTGAGCTGACGCAGAAAAAACAACCTCTGCTGGGCCTTTTTCCGGACAGTGTCTATATGGGAGGACCACTTCAGGTTCCGGGAGATTGTGGTACCCAGAAACTTGAAGGAGTCCACAGTGGACACTGTGCTGTTGAGGATGGTGAGTGGGGGGAATGAAGGGGGGTGTCGCCTGAAATCCACAGTCATCTCCACCGTTTTGGCTGGGTTAAGTTCAAGATGGTTCTGGCTGCACCAGAGGATCAGCTGCTCCATCTCCCGCCTGTATGCAGACTCATCATCATCCCGGATCAAACCGATGACTGTGGTGTCGTCCGCAAACTTCAGGAGCTTCACCGAAGGGTCCTCTGAGGTGCAGTCGTTGGAGTAGAGGGAGAAGAGCAGTGGGGAAAGGACACATCCTTGGGGGGCGCCAGTACTAATTTTTCGGGAGCTGGATGTAAATCTCCCTAGCTTCACCTGTTGCCACCTGTCAGTCAGAAAGCTGGAGATCCACTGGCAGGTGGAGGGGGGCACCTTGAGCTGGAGGAGTTTCTGATGAAGAATGCCTGGGATGATGGTGTTGAACGCTGAGCTGAAGTCGACAAACAGGATCCTGGCGTACGTCCCTGGGGAGTCGAGGTGTTGCAGGATGTAATGTAGTCCCATATTCACTGCATCATCCACTGACCTGTTTGACCGGTAGGCAAACTGCAGTGGGTCCATCAGGGGGCCTGTGATGACCTTCAGGTGGTTCAGCACCAATCTCTCCAAGGATTTCATGACCACAGAGGTCAGGGCAACAGGTCTGTAGTCATTTAATCCTGTAATAGAGGGTTTCTTGGGAACTGGAATGATGATGGAGCGTTTGAAGCAGGAAGGCACTTCACGCAGCTCCAGTGATCTGTTAAAGATCCGGGTGAAGATGGGGGCCAACTCGTTGGAGCAGACTCTCAGGCAGGACGGAGACACACCATCAGGTCCTGCAGCCTTCTTGATCTTTTGTCTCTGAAAGACCTGGCGCACCTCCTCTTCACAGATCATTAGTGCTGGTGGGAGGTCAGAGTGGAGGAGGGATGGAGTTCCTGGGGCTGCAGATAATCCTTTTGTGTGGGTGGGAGGTGAGAACTGTAGGTTCTTTTCAAACCTGCAGTAAAAGCTGTTTAGGTCATTAGCCAGCTGGAGGTTTTCCGCAGGGTGGGGGGATGGTCTCCTGTAGTTGGTGATATTCTGTAGGCCTCTCCAGACAGAAGCAGAGTTGTTAGCTGAGAAGTTTTTTTGTAACTTCACACTGTAGCTCCTCTTAGCAAGCCTGATCTCCTTCGTCAGCATGTTTCTGGCCCGCTTGTACAGAGTCCAGTCACCAGTCCTGTAGGCCTCCTCCTTGGTCTGACGTAGCTGCTTCAGTTTAGGAATGAACCAGGGTTTATTGTTGTTGTATATGCAGAAGGTCTTGGTCTGCACACACATGTCCTCGCAGAAACAGGTGTATGACGTCACAGTGTCAGTGAGTTCATTTAGGTTAATGGCTGCAGCTTCAAAAACACTCCAATCTGTACAGTCAAAGCAGGCTTGACTGCTTTGACTGTAATCGAACCTCTGACCCTCCGATCAGTAGTCGGCCACACTACACCTGCGCCACAGCCGCTCCCTAATGTAGCCCATTATAAAAACTTGCCATAGCTAAATAAAATAATGACCCATCAAACATGAGTTGGAAACTGGAACTTTATAGCTTAATTGTAAGTGTTTGTAGCAACACAATTAAATAATAGATGTTGAAGTGTAAAAACTCAAATAGCAGCTCTGCTGCTCCACAAAGGAGCTGCGTGTTAAAAACAAACTAGAGTAATATTCAACTCCATTAAAGTAAAAAGAAAATAACAAGCTAGTCCATTCTGCTTGAAACCTTGCTGGGTCTAAAAGTTTAATTAGGCTTCAGATGATATTTAAAAGAATTTCTTCCAGTCCTAAATAAATAAACACTTTAAATATCAGTGCAGGAATGTGAGCCTCCTCTACACATACAGTGAAATAGTTAAGCCGTTTTAAATTTATTTGTGATGATTATGGTTCTTTTTTAATTAAATTACATATCATGTTATTCTAATTTACTGAGATGCACTAATATTCAGAATGAAGGCTGATATTACGATGACAATAATGGAGAATACGAAAAAGAGTAAGTTGCTCATGTACACACGTGGACAGAATTGTTGGTACCCCTCTGTTAATGAAAGAAAAACCCACAATGGTCACAGAAATACCTTGAATCTGACAAAAGTGGTAATAAATAAAAAGTCTATGAAAATTAACCAATGAAAATCAGACAATGCTTTTGAATTGTGGTTCAACAGAATTATTTTAAAAAACAAACTCATGAAACAGGCCTGGACAAAAATGATGGTACCCTTAACTTAATATTTTGTTGCACAACCTTTTGAGGCAGTCACTGCAATCAAACTATTTTAACTGTCAATGAGACTTCTGCACATCTCAGCAGGTATTTTGGCCCACTCCTCATGAGCAAACTGCTCCAGTTGTCTCAGGTTTGAAGGGTGCCTTCTCCAGACGGCATGTTTCAGCTCCTTCCACAGATGTTCAATAGGATTTAGATCAGGGCTCATAGAAGGCCACTTTAGAATAGTCCAATGTTTGGCTCTTAGCCATTCTTGGGTGTTTTTAGCCGTGTGTTTTGGGTCATTATCCTGTTGCAACACCCATGACCTGCGACTGAGACCAAGCTGTCTGACCCTGGGCAGCACGTTTCTCTCTAGAATACCTTGATAGTCTTGAGATTTCATTGTACCCTGCACAGATTGAAGACACCCTGTGCCAGATGCAGCAAAGCAGCCCCAGAACATAACAGAACCTCCTGCATGTTTCACAGTAGGGACAGTGTTCTTTTCTCGGTATGCTTCATTTTTGCGTCTGTGAACATAGAGCTGATGTGCCTTGCCAAAAAGTTCCAGTTTTGTCTCGTCTGTCCATAGGACATTCTCCCAGAAGCTTTGTGGCTTGTCAACGTGCAGTTTGGCAAATTCCAGTCTGGCTTTTTTATAATTTGTTTTCAACAGTGGTGTCCTCCTTGGTTGTCTCCCATGAAGTCCACTTTGGCTCAAACGACGACGGAAGGTGCGATCTGATACTGATGTACCTTGACCTTGGAGTTCACCATGATTGTGTTTAGAGGTTGTTCTGGGATCTTTTGTTACCATTCTTATTATCCGTCTCCTCCTGGGGCCATGTCCAGGGAGGTTGGCTAAAGTCCCGTGGATCTTAAATTTCTGAATAATATGTGCAACTGTAGTCACAGGAACATCAAGCTGCTTGGAGATGGTCTTATAGCCTTTACCTTTAACATGCTTGTCTATAATTTTCTTTCTAATCTCCTGAGACAACTCTCTCCTTTGCTTCCTCTTGTCCATGTTTAGTGTAGTACACACCATGTCACCAAACAACACAGTGACTACTTGTCACCCTTTAAATAGGCTGACTGATTACAAGTTTGTAGACACCTGTGATGTTAATTAGAGGACACATCTTGGTTGAACATGTCCCTATGGTCACATTATTTTCAATCTTTTCTAGGGGTACCATCATTTTTGTCCAGGCCTGTTTCATGAGTTTGTTTTTTTAAAGTAATTCTGTTGAACCACAATTCAAAAGCATTGTCTGATTTTCATTGGTTAATTTTCATAGAATTTTTATTTATTACCACTTTTGTCAGATTCAAGTTATTTCTGTGACCATTGTGGGTTTTTCTTTCATTAACAGAGGGGTACCAACAATTTTTTCCACTTGTGTAATTCACCCATTTACTGCAGTTAACATATGAGCCAGCATAATGGAAGCAGCTCAGCTGTCAGCAACTGTTCTAAGAGAGATTACTGTCCGACAACAGAAACTATTTAAACGGCACACACTAACAGTGTGGTTGCTCATTGAAAATAAGAAGTGCTAATGTTACTTGCTAATCTTACCGGGGCAGTCCGCTTACAAGTTGCCGGAGATGGAGGAACGGAAAGGAGGAAGGAATGGATGTATTGCTGTAGTGCAGCTGTGATATGGCAAACTACTTTACAGTAGGGCTGTGCGATATAACCAAAATTTCATATCACGATACAAGGGATCTTATTTGACGATAACGATATATATCACAATGTACATTTCCTTTAAGTTGTATAGTTTATACACAACCAAATAAAAAGGACCATCTCTTTTTCTACTTTTTAAATTTGCATACTGAAAAATCAATTGTATAAATTCATCTCTCATTAATTTTATGCATTTTTTTCCTCTCTTAATTTTGCAGTATTGTTATAAAATTGTTTTTTAATGTGCATTTGAGATGACTTCATTCATTGTCGCTACTTGACTAATTAAAAATGATTAGAAATGAAGTTGCATTAAGAGCCAGCTTGTTCCTCTGACACGTTTTAATTCATTAATTTATTTATTTAGTGTGTACATGGCCTCTGTCATGCACTTTTGCAGCTTTAGTAATATTTTTTCTGACAAAATTAAGAAATGCAGCTGTGAAACCAGAATGATGGTCTGATACATGTTTCCTATTAGCGACAAGTTAGCATCGTCATTTAGCATTTGCCGTTTTATAATTAGAGATGGTGTTAATGTTACTTACTTCCAATTAAAACAAGGTTAGAGGACTATCTTTTCTGATGCAGCATGATGGGGAAAAAGTCCCACAGCCCTGGCACAAAAGTAGCGGCTCCACAGAAGTTTGTTGTTAGCTGCTGTGGCGCCAACCACCGGAACCCACCTGGCGCACTGCAGGGAAGAGGCGGGGCAGTGACAGTAGAAAAGGGGTGTGTGTCCTAATATAAACGATAGTTTCATATGAAACAGTTGACGTTTTTTATTGTGTCACCGATATGTGTGTGCGTGTGCGCGCACACACAAACACAAACACTACTCACAAAAAGTTAGGGATGTTTGGCTTTCGGATGAAATTTATGGAAAATGTAAAAAGTTCACACTATAGTGATATATCATATACTGTATAATTATACAGCAGTTGGTTCCGACCGAGCAATCTGATTGAACAATGAGGATTCCACTGGTTACTATATTTCCCGATAATCACACTTGGATGTTTGACCAAATACAGTCCATCTGGAACGTATTTACAGCGCTTCACTCTTTCCACATTTTATGTTACAGCTAGGGCTGTCATGGTGGAGGAATTTCCCCTGTGGTAACAGTGGATAGCTCAGCACCACGATATGCGGTATTGCAAATGTTTTTAAGACCCCGTCGTGTCGTAATTTAAACCAGGGTTCATAACTTATGTGGCAAACGATGGAAGCTGTGAGAAACTCACTGCAGCTCTGCCTCAACTTGATGTGCGTATGTGACAATTGTGTGGTGCTCCCGTCTTCCTAGGCATGAACTGCTGATTCTGTTAAAAAAAAAAAATAGGGATGAGAATCTTCCTCCGATCCGAGGAATTCCTCGGATTTGATCATGTCTAGGGTCATTCTCGTGAATCGTCTAAATTCGAGGAGAAAATTTTGGGGGGGGGGGGGGGGTCTGGCGGCGAGTCGTATTTTCGATCGGCTGTGAAAATCCACAGCGCAAAACGTGCTACCCAGCGAGATCAGTAATGTAATGTAACAAGGCCACTGATAGGCTGATACTTATTGAAGCAACCAATCGGCGATTTGGTTAGATTTCTTTTGTCATATCCGGATAACACGCGGAGCGAAATGCAAGTGGCGGACAGTTCAATCAACTGCGTTTTCCTGATTTCGTCAAAATGGTGAACCTAAAACTCACGAAAGAGAACAAAGCAAGAATTTTAGAAATCGACAAAGGGATAAAGAACAAGTTTCGTTGGGAATGGCTTGAAAAAACCGTGTCAATGACGGTAAAGATCGGTAAAAATACTGAAGTTGTGGTTGAAAAAAATGGCCGACTTCATAGCGAAATGCGAAGTACCAGGGAAAGCCCAGTGTGTTTATTGCAACAATTTCTTGAGTTATGGATCTCGTGGTTATGTTGCCTTTGTTGAGCACTGTTCAAAACAGAAACATCTCAAAATTGTGGCTACAAGGAGATCAAACTACTCACTCGGTGCTGCGTTCAAAACGATCGATGGACACGGTTAAACTCAGATGCCAGTCAGTCAAAGTTCATCACAGCCGGCCCCAATTACAGCAATTAGTGATTGGAAGACACATTCCGAGGTAAGATTTTTTTTTTTTTCTTGTTTAAGTAATGTACTTGAGAATTTTCGCGTAATGAATTTGTTATGAAATAGCATGTGTAAGTTGTGATGGCATGCCATCACAACTTACTGCATCACAGCATTACACAATGCTGTTCTTCAACCCTTTGCAGCATCTTCATGGGGTTGGTCTCATTTAAAAGAAAATACTCTGAATTTTTTGGCAAAACAGTCATAATCTCTGTAAGTGCTCCTGCCACTGAGTAACAGGAAAGTTCACCTGGGTGTTTTTTAGATACAGATGCTTGCAAATAACATACAGCTGTCAGATACTGGCTGGAAAACACAACAGAAATGTAGAACCAAGTGTTTTCAAGCTCAGGTCAAAATTTTGTAAAAATACCACAAAAAATGAATATATATTACACAGCTTTTTTCTGAGGTTGTAACAAGGCTGTGTCTGTACTGGAAGACCGGAAATGCAGCTTTTTTTTTCTTTTTTTTTTTTTTTTCAGTGCGCACTGAGATGCAGAGACGTGACCGCCCGCTGAATTCACAAGAGTTCAAGGGGTTAAAATATACTGATATGCAACTTTTTTATATTCCTAGTAACACTAACAAATGCACACATTAATAAATCAAAATGTTTGCAGAATGTCAGTGTATTTTAATAAATGGGTGATGGACTTGGTGATGGAATTTTAATATTTATAATTTATTTTACTTGGTTAAATTATTTTGTCTGTTCTAGAACTATGTAAATGTAATTCTGTGTCAGTTCTAAACATATTAGATAGTAGTAAAATATAATTTAGTATTATTACATCAACATACTATTCAGATATCATAAATTTAATACATATGTACTGTGTTTCACTTTATTTTGTGGTTGAAAAAATGGCCGACTTCATAGCGAAATGCAAAGTACCAGGGAAAGTGACACTGAATCAAAACAGTATTGAACATGATTACACATGTGATGCAGCAGCAGATTAAAAAGATAAACTATAAATGCATTTGTACTTACTTCTAACTTTAAATATAAGACCACATTTGAGCATTCTAAAACACCAGACTTTGTTAGCTTCCCACCAAGGCTCCGCCTTGGATCCAGCTTGGGGGCCTGCATCCCCCAAGACCCCCGGCTAAGTTTCCTCTTTTTTTCAAAAACCCCATTCTCATCCCTGAAAAAAACAACTTGATCATTTTCATAAGGCAGTGGCACCAACTCCAGTATTTTTTATTTTTTATTTTTTTTTGAGCTGCAGCTCTGCCTCAACTTGATGTGCGTATGTGACAATTGTGTGGTGCTCCCGTCTTCCTAGGCATGAACTGCTGATTCTGTTAAAAAAAAAAAAAAATACTTGATCATTTTCATAAGGCAGTGGCACTAACTCCAGTATTTCAACTACAGGGTGTGTGGATTGGAGACTGCAGTGACATTCAGCATATTTAAACAGGACAGCCTCCGTGCAGGACCCTGCGTGGCTTTTGTTTCCATGATTTTTGGATTTTTGCTGCTGTCCGAAAAATCGCGTTCAAACAAGCAATGCACTGTGCAGTAGTTGTTTCATTCTTAGAGCTCAGTTGTCAGGATCATAAACACTCCGCTCAGAAGGAAATAACTTGCTTTGTGCCCTTTCAGTGCTTGCTGTCACGGCTGTATTGAGCAGTTTGTCCCAATGCTTCCACCACTAACTGCCTGCTGGAGTCCGTCTGGAGAGGGAGTGCCCCACACGGTGCTGCTGCTGCCAGCACCCGGTACTGTGGAAGGTTCCACAGTGCTGGGTGCAAACATGCTGTTGGCAATAAAAATACACTTAACATTTAACAGTTTATTTAATAATCAGTAGGGGCACATAAGTGAATAATGAGATTTAGCCAAACACACAAAAAAAGTGAACACAGCGGTTGTTGCGATTGCTTGTTATCCTCCGTGGTAGGCTTGTCCATAGTGCGGTATTACATAATTGCAGTTATCGCGACAGCCCTAGTTACAGCCTTATTCCAAAATGGATTACATTCATTTTTTCCCTCAAAATTCTACACACAATACCCCATAATGACAACAGAAAAAAAGTTTTGAGATTTCTGCAAATTTATTAAAATACTTAAGAAATCACATGTACACTTTCATTTACAGATGATGGAGGCCACTCTGCTCATTAGGACCTTCAAAGCAGCCGAAATTTTTCTGTACACTTTCCCAGATTTATGCTTCGAGACAATCCTGTCTCAGAGGTCTACAAATAATTCCTTTGACTTCATGCTTGATTTGTGCTCTGACATGCACTGTCAACTGTGGGACCTTATATAGACAGGTGTGTGCCTTTCCAAATCATGTCCAGTCAACTGAATTTACAACAGGTGGACTCCAAGTAAGCTGTAGAAACATCTCAAGGATGATCAGTGGAAACAGGATGCACCTGAGCTCAATTTTGAGCTTCATGGTAAAGGCTGTGAATACTTACACTCACCGGCCACTTTATTAGGTACACCTGTCCAACTGCTCGTTAACACTTAATTTCTAATCAGCCAATCACATGGCGGCAACTCAGTGCATTTAGGCATGTAGACATGGTCAAGACAATCTCCTGCAGTTCAAACCGAGCATCAGTATGGGGAAGAAAGGTGATTTGAGTGACTTTGAACGTGGCATCAATTGGCAAGCCCTTCTATTCCCCGCGGGAGTTTGCTTCTTTCATAATGATCGCTGTGTACGCCCCTCCCGACGCGGACACGCGCGAAGCTCAGCGCGTGCTCGCGGATCACATTCAACACACAGAGCGGAGTTTTCCAGACTCGCTGATTATTGTGGCTGGCGACTTTAATCAGTGCAATCTGAGCCACGATCTCCCCCGCTACAAACAGTTTATTAAATGCCCCACCAGAGGATTAAACACACTGGATCACTGTTACACCACAGTGAAAGACGCATATCGCGCTGTCCCTCGAGCTGCGCTGGGATTATCTGATCACGTGATGGTTCACCTCATTCCCACATACAGACAGAGATTGAAGCTCACTAAACCTGTTGTGAGCACTACGAAGATACGGACCAGTGATGCTGAGGAGAAGCTGGAAACGTGCATGGAAATATCTGACTGGGGCATGCTTAAAGGAGCCACGCATGATCTGGATGAGTACATGGACACTGTGAACTCATATATCCACTTTTGTGAAGAGAACATTCTTCCATCACGCACCAGGGTGAGTTACTCTAATGACAAACCCTGGTTCACAGCTAAGCTCAGACAGATCAGGAAGGAGAAGGAAGCAGCGCTGAAAAGTGGAGACAGGGACTGCTACAGGGAGGTTAAATACCGGTTTAACAGAGAGCTGAAGAGGGCTAAATCTGTGTACTCAGAGAGACTCCAGCAGCAGTTCACTGCTAATGATTCGGCTTCCGTGTGGAGAGGACTGAGGCAAATCACCAACTATCGACCTAAGGCTCCTAAAGGTCAGGATGACAAAGCCCTTTGTCAGAGACTGTCCCAACACTATGCCCGTTTTGACACCTCGTCATCTGTGTCCAACTCCCCCCCTCCCTCCAGCTCCACAGCCTCCACATTCCCTACTTCATTTAAGGCACCCCCCCCCTCCTCCCCCTCTCCCCTTATCATCAGTGAGCAGGATGTGCTCAAACAGTTCTCCAGACTGAACCCGCGCAAGGCCCCCGGCCCAGACGGCGTGTCTCCCTCCACCCTGAGACTCTGTGCGAAACAGCTGGCTCCTGTATTCACAGACATTTTTAACACCTCCCTTAAGTTATGCCACGTGCCATCCTGCCTCAAATCCTCCACCATCATCCCTGTCCCCAAAAAGCCACGGATCACTGGACTTAATGACTACAGACCTGTAGCGCTCACCTCTGTAGTCATGAAGTCCTTTGAGCGCCTGGTCCTGTCCCACCTCAAGTCCATCACCACCCCTCTCCTGGACCCGCTGCAGTTTGCCTACCGAGCCAACAGGTCTGTAGACGATGCAGTCAACCTGGCCCTCCACTCCATCCTGCAGCACCTGGACTCCCCGGGAACCTACGCCAGGATCCTGTTTGTGGACTTCAGCTCCGCATTCAACACCATCCGCCCCGCTCTGCTCCGGGACAAGCTGTCCCTGCTCAACGTGCCTGACTCCCTCTGCAGGTGGATCATCGACTTCCTGACGGACCGGAGGCAGCATGTGCGGCTGGGAAAGACTGTCTCAGACTATACTAGCATCAGCACCGGATCACCCCAGGGCTGTGTACTTTCCCCCCTACTCTTCTCCCTTTACACCAACTCCTGCACCTCCAGCCACCAGTCTGTCAAGTTGATCAAGTTTGCGGACGACACCACCCTCATCGGGCTCATCTCCAACGGCGACGAGTCCGCCTACAGGAGAGAGGTGGCCCAGCTGGTGTCCTGGTGCAGCAATAACAACCTGCAGCTGAACGCTCTGAAGACAGTGGAGATGATTGTAGACTTCAGGAAAGTCACTACTCCTCTGCCCCCCCTCACCCTCTCAGGCTCTCCCATCACCACTGCTGATTCCTTCCGCTTCCTAGGCACTACCATCACCAGGGACCTCAAATGGGAGCTGACCATCAGCTCACTCATCAAAAAAGCCCAGCAGAGGATGTTCTTCCTGCGGCAGCTGAGGAAGCTCAAGCTACCCACCAAGATGTTAGTGCAGTTCTACACAGCCATCATCGAGTCCATCCTCACCACCTCCATAACCGTGTGGTACGCAGGAGCCACTGCCAGGGACAGACTAAGGCTGCAGCGCGTCGTGCGCACTGCTGAGAAGGTGATCGGCTGCAAGCTCCCATCTCTCCAGGATCTGTTCATCTCCAGGACCCGGAGGCGTGCTGGCCGGATCATAGCCGATCCCTCACACCCTGGTCACGTACTGTTTGCCCCCCTCCCCTCTGGTAGAAGACTTCGGTCCATCCAGACTAAAACCTCCCGTCACATGAACAGCTTCTTCCCCTCTGCCATTAGACTGCTGAACACTAAGTGACTCTCGTGCACCATGTACAGCAGCTCAACCAGACTCATGTCAATCATCACTGTTTTCTTCCTGCATTACCGACTGCACTATATAGTTCTCCACAGTATCTGCTGCTGGCTAATGTATATTTTAACTGTTGACCAGTATCACTTAATCTTATCCTACACTTTATTACATGTATAGTTTATTTCTCTTATCTTATCATGTTTAATGTTGCAGCATTGTACCGAGACAAATTCCTAGTTTGTGTACTACATGAACAATGGCAATAAACCTGATTCTGATTCTGATTCTGATTCTGGCATGGTTGTTGGTGCCAGAAGGGCTGGTCTGAGTATTTCAGAAACTGCTGATCTACTGGGATTTTCACGCACAACCATCTCTAGGGTTTACAGAGAATGGTCCGAAAAAGAAAAAATATCCAGTGAGCGGCAGTTCTGTGGGCGGAAATGCCTTGTTGATGCCAGAGGTCAGAGGAGAATGGCCAGACTGGTTCGAGCTGATAGAAAGGCAACAGTGACTCAAATAACCACCCGTTACAACCAAGGTAGGCAGAAGAGCATCTCTGAACGCACAATACGTCGAACTTTGAGGCAGATGGGCTACAGCAGCAGAAGACCACGCCGGGTGCCACTCCTTTCAGCTAAGAACAGGAAACTGAGGCTACAATTTGCACAAGCTCATCGAAATTGGACAATAGAAGATTGGAAAAACGTTGCCTGGTCTGATGAGTCTCGATTTCTGCTGCGACATTCGGATGGTAGGGTCAGAATTTGGCGTCAACAACATGAAAGCATGGATCCATCCTGCCTTGTATCAATGGTTCAGGCTGGTGGTGGTGGTGTAATGGTGTGGGGAATATTTTCTTGGCACTCTTTGGGCCCCTTGGTACCAATTGAGCATCGTTGCAACGCTACAGCCTACCTGAGTATTGTTGCTGACCATGTCCATCCCTTTATGACCACAATGTACCCAACTTCTGATGGCTACTTTCAGCAGGATAATGCGCCATGTCATAAAGCTGGAATCATCTCAGACAGGTTTCTTGAACATGACAATGAGTTCACTGTACTCAAATGGCCTCCACAGTCACCAGATCTCAATCCAATAGAGCATCTTTGGGATGTGGTGGAACGGGAGATTCGCATCATGGATGTGCAGCCGACAAATCTGCGCCAACTGTGTGATGCCATCATGTCAATATGGACCAAACTCTCTGAGGAATGCTTCCAGCACCTTGTTGAATCTATGCCACGAAGAATTGAGGCAGTTCTGAAGGCAAAAGGGGGTCCAACCCGTTACTAGCATGGTGTACCTAATAAAGTGGCCGGTGAGTGTATGTACATGTGATTTCTTAGTTTTTTATTTTTAATAAATTTGCAAAAATCTAAAAAAAAAAACAAAACAAAAAAACCCTTCAACATTGTCATTATGGAGTATTGTGTGTAGAATTTTAAGGGAAAAATGAATTAATTCCCTTTTGAAATAAGGCTGTAACAGAACAAAATGTGGAAAAAGTGAAGCGCTGTGAATACTTTCCGGACGCACTGTATGTATCACTCCACTTCAGCTGCGTTTAGATAGTCTTTAAAATTAATATCACTGGCTTCTTACATGTGAGAAATGTAATATTGTGTTGGGTACTTCAATTTCCACAGTGAGGCACTGTTTGAAGAGCAACCTGACAGTCTCAATCCATCCCTCTCTGATCCAGAAGTCCTGTCCTTTTAAACATCCAGCAACATATTTTACATCTGTTTAAACAAAACAGATGGGTTAGAATTGAACTTTTTGACTCGATTAGAAAACCATAATATCTTTGGTGATGGATTCTTTGCTTCATTTGAAAATACCAAGAAAAAGTGAACTAAATGTGCTGAAGCCAAATCACTAGCATGTTAACTAGCCACTGGCATTGGCCACTTTTCGATCTCGGCCCCTCTGTGGTACTGACTCAACAGGTGACTGGTATATATTTAGGTGCTTAGCAACAGTTACTGGCTACATTTAGAAGGGACTATTTTTTTCCTCATCTGCGCAAAATAACTGGTTAAAGTAACAAATCTTTTATTGTAAATATTTTGTCCAGTGTTGCTGTCATTTAATAAAGTTTCCTTGTGGGACTGTTCTATAAAAGCAATGTTATGGATATTTTAACTAGCAGTGATTCGTTGTTTGACCGACGTAAATGATACCGCGCTCGCTCTTGTGTAATATTGCTTAAATATCCAGCAGATGAAGAGTCATAACAATGTTAGTAATTCATGAACCCATTTACCAATGATTACAGTTTCATTTATTTAAAATAAAGAACCCTTTCAAGCATCCTTAAGCTAAATGAAAAGATAAATCTTTTAACATGATTGAATGATAAAGTTCAGTTTAATTTTGGACTTCCATTTCTTGTCTAATTGTATTCCTCCACCCCCTTCTTAAAGAAAACATGACCCCCGGTCCAGTGTCTTCCAAATCCAATACTTCAGGACATCTGTAGCATACAGTATGTATAAGCCGGCTTTTTTCTTGTTTATTTTTCTTGTTCAATAAATGTTATGTGCAGTCGCTGATCTCTGGAGTGGCAAAATTAAATGCAATTCCTCTAACTTGTCTTTGGGCTTTAGGAGATGAAGTTGTCACAGTGAAGACTCCTGCATTTGCAGAATCTGTCACAGAAGGAGATGTGAGGTGGGAAAAAGGTAAAGTTCTTAATTGTTAAGCGTACTACATTTTCGTAAATACAGATGCCAACCAGATGCTAAAATGTGTTTTCTCCACGCAGCTGTTGGAGACACGGTCACTGAGGATGAGGTGGTGTGTGAAATTGAGACCGATAAGGTAAAATTAAGTAAATGTTGATCGTCTGTAATTGCTGAGGGCCTGCCAAAGTGAATGACATAATTTAGAAGAATAAGTATTACTGCTTTGTAATCTTAAGTACACTACCGTTCAAAAGTTTGGGGTCACCCAGACAATTATTTTGTGTTTTCCATGAAAAGTCACACTTATTTACCACCATGAGTTGTAAAATGAATAGAAAATATAGTCAAGACATTGACAAGGTTAGAAATCATGATTTGTATTTGAAATAATAATTTTTTCCTTCAAACTTTGCTTTCGTCAAAGAATCCTCCATTTGCAGCAATTACAGCATTGCAGACCTAACATGATTGCACAAGGGTTTTCTAATCATCCATTAGCCTTCTGACGCAATGAGGAAACACATTGTACCATTAGAACACTGGAGTGATAGTTGCTGGAAATGGGCCTCTATACACCTATGTAGATATTGCACCAAAAACCAGACATTTGCAGCTAGAATAGTCATTTACCACATTAGCAATGTATAGAGTGTATTTCTGATTAGTTTAAAGTTATCTTCATTGAAAAAAAAGTGCTTTTCTTTCAAAAATAAGGAAATTTCTAAGTGACCCCAAATTTTTGAACGGTAGTGTACTTGCCTATGAATGTGTAGCAAAATTGATTTTCTGATTGTAGCTATGGTTACATATCGGTATGCTTGTTAGTTGGGCACCATCTACAGTACGTTACAAAGATAGATTTTGCAGTGTGTTGTAAATACCTTGTAGATTTTTTGAAATTCTGTTTTTAAACATGGGATTATTGTTGGAGTTCTTTTTTGTGGTTTCAGACATCAGTACAAGTTCCCTCTCCTGCTGCTGGAGTGATTGAAGAACTTTTGGTCCCAGATGGAGGAAAGGTTGAAGGAGGAACTCCTCTTTTTAAGCTTAGAAAAGGTCTGTAGAATTGGTTTCAAGATTCAGACAAGATTTACTGAAGCCTGTGTTTTTGTTTTTTAGTATCCTCATTAGCTACTAAAATGCAGCTGTTCTTCCTGAGGTCCATAACAAAGTTGTGATAGGACCAGTTACATGTCATTACATATAAAGATAAGATAGATAAGATAAGCCTTTATTAGTCCCACAACGGGGAAATTCCAGGATTGCAACAGCACAGGGATAGCAACACTCAGAGCAACAATCAGAAGGCAAGGAAAAAAAACAGCAAAAACAAAATATTAAACATATAGACACACCAACACAACAGAAACTAAAAAACACAGATAACAAAGCTCCTTTCAACAAAACATTAACTATGTAGAAACATAACTTTAATGCCATCTTCTCCCAGTATAGATATCAGTAAGCCATGTATCATATTTACTAGGGGTGGGAATCTTGAGGCACCTCACGATTCGAGCTGATTACGATTAAGGGGGCTTCAATTTGAGCCGCTTACAATTCTCAATGCATCTCAGTGCATCTTCTCTTTTTTTTTTCCCCTCCCACTATGTGACTATTGATGGTCAGCAATGACTAAATGAATAAATAAATAAACCATCAATTACACAAATATGTGATAAATTATTTATAATTGGAAATGAAAAGCTCTTCAGTATTTCCCCTAGGTTTACAGCCTTGGTGTGGGGGGGGGACAGCATGAAGGAAGACAATGACAAACTCTTAAAAGAGTCATGGTGTTCTGGCGCTATATAGAAAAATAAAATTGAATAAAACTAGTGCATTGACTTGCGGTTATGGCCGCCACGTAGGAGGATGTGCTTCACTCTACTCTGCTCTTAAAAATAAAAAAATCAGCAAATAACCCTCAAAATTGGAACAAAACCTATCCCAGCGTTTGGGCGAGGACATGCCGGTAAAGCCTAAGGCTGAGAAATCAGGTGGAGGAAAAACTAAACCGCCGAAACAGTCCAAGTTAACGGATTTTCACGTCCGTGACGAAGCAGAAAAATCCCCAGATATGGCGGAGCAAGCTAGCGGAGGAATGGTGACTGCTGGCGACGGCACAGGTGCGGTGCTCGCTGCCATTAGCTCAATGAGAGCAGACTTCTCCACTAAATTTGATGGGATTATAGCAGCGATAGAAGGAATGAGAAAGGAGTTAAGCAACTGTATGGAACGAGTATCGCAGGTGGAGCTCAGAATTTCTAGCGCTGAGGATGACGTCACCGGCCTACAATTAAAGGTGCGCACATTGGAATTAAACAATAAACGTCTGGAAGATAATGTCCTGGATTTAGAATTCCGATCAAGACGGAACAGTCTGAGGCTGGTGGGTCTCCTGGAGGGTACGGAGGGGCGGGACTCATGTTCCTTTTTGGAAAAGTGGATTCCAGAAGCGCTGAACAACGCGGAGCTGCAGTCATCGATCGTTCTGGAAAGCGCCCACCGAATTGGCCCACTGAGAGATAATAAGGCATCACCGAGGACACGGATTATGAAGTTCCTCAGCTACAGAGACAAGATGAAGATCTCCAACGCGGCGCAAGCCAAAGGAGAAATTAAATACCAGGATCAACAGGTGCGGTTCTACCCAGATTTGGCCACAGGAATCCAACAATTAAGGAAACAGTTTGACCCCGCCCGTAAAGAGCTGCGCAACCTTGGGATTCGTCATGGAGTGATTTATCCTGCAAGACTGCTGGTCACATATAAGGGCAGAACCCACACCTTCAAGACCCCAGAGGAGGCGCAGGAGCTCATCAAGAAGATCCAAGAAGATACTGGTGGGAGCTAAGCATGAAGCATGAATAAGATATAAGGTAGAATATTTAAGCATTTGCACAGGCATCTGACTGATTTGAAGCAAATAACAAGTTCACAAAATACAGATTGTATTGTATAAAAAACCCCCAAAAAACTGATGTACAAAGTTGCTATAAAATTTTGGAGTTAAGTTGGAAAACTACAGAAGAGAGTTAATATTATGTCATTAAAAGCAGTAGAGTCAGGGTGATTGAGAGGAGAAAGAAAGAGTGGTTTTGTCTGATCCTTGTGAGTGAGGAGCAGCCAATGGCTATAGCGGGAGACGGATTTTTTTTTTTTTGATTTTGGGGGGGATTACCACGAATGTGGGAAGGGGGAATTTGTTTGTGTGTAGTTTGTAGGATGAATGTTCAACCACTCATGTTTTTGCTTCTCTGTATGAGCATGTTTACATTGCGAGGTAATCCCAAACTCCTTATTGATCATAGACCAAAGCGTTAATCTTCTTCTTCGTCGATCACTAGATGGTCACACCAGCTGCCCTGACGAATGCTGCCGTCCTGCGGAGGTCCCCGAGGTCCCCGTGCAGCTTTTGGTTCAGCGATGTGGGGTCAGGCCACGTAGCTCGTCTGAGTGCAGCGTGGTCTGGGCAGTCTTGGAGGAGGTGTTCGCTGGTCATTTGGGCAGTACCACATGGGCATCTGTCCGATTGTCCAACTTTAAGTTTCTGGTGCATGTGAGCATGCATTCTGTTATGTCCAGTTCGGAGTCTGAACAGAACGACTTGGTCAGCCCTGCTCAGACTATAGTAGTTGTCATCCTTGCAGAAGTTTGGGTGTTGCTGCTGCCACTTCTTGTGAGACAGGGCCTTAATAATGGTTTTCTCCTCACTGTAAGAGACCTGCCTGTCTTGCTGGTCTTGCTGCCAACCCTCCTTAGCAAGTCTGTCAGCCGTCTCATTTCCATAGATTCCACAGTGGGCAGGAATCCATTGGAGTGATACGTTCACCTGTGTTGCTAGTTGAGACAGAGTGAGGGCGAGTTCATTCAGTTCTTTGCGTCGGGGGTCCTGAAGTGCATCCAAGACAGAGAGGGCATCAGTGAAGATGACGACCCGCTTGTGTGCCTTGTCTTGATGTTCCCTGACGTGGGCCGCTGCTGTTCTCAGGGCCTTTGCCTCAGCCCTGAAATTGGTGGCGTACTTTCCAGTCGCAATGGGAATGTGGGTCTCCTCGTCAGCGTACCTGATGTACACGCCGCCTCCGCCATTCCTGGTTGCTTCCATGGCAGAGCCGTCTGTGTAGACGTGAGTCCACTGCTCTTTAGGGTAGGCAGACTGAATTAACTCCAGGGCCAGCGACTTCCTCTCTTGGTCTGACTGTGTTCCTTTCTTCCCAATGCCCGATATGACTGTGCGTATGGCTGGGAAGTTCTGTCGGTTCCAGGAGGGAACAGATGCTATGGGTGGTATTGGTGTGGGTATGTGGTCCATCAGTTCTGGGTCTCTCCTTTCAAGTGTCCTGCTCTGGTGGATGAAGCTCGATCTCTTAAGTCTCCCTTTTGTTGGCTTGTTCAGTCTGTCCTTCATGGGATGGTTTTCCAGTCTTTTGAATTTGGCGGCCTGGGTCAGTACCTTGACGTTTCTTCTGTCTTCCAGTGGTGCAAGGCCTGTTGTTGTCTCCAGCGCTTTGATAGGTGTACTGCGCATGGCTCCTGTCATCATTCGCATGGCTTGGTTTTGGAGTCTGTCCAGCTTCTCAGTGTTGCTTTTGGCAGCTGTTGAGGTTGCTGCCATGCCATACTCCAGAACAGGCCGAATCCTCCCCACATAGAGCTTCTTCAGGACACCCTGGTCTGCACCCCAGTCTGTTCCTGACAGTTTCTTCATTAGGGCCATCCTGATCTTTGCTCTTGCCTGGTTCTTGTGCAGCTGGTTCTTCCAAGTCAGTCTGCGATCCATGGTGATCCCAAGGTATGTGGGTGCATATTCAGCCTGGAGCTCATGGGAGTTGATCTGCAGTTTCACCTTCTGGGGTTGGGTGGACAGGGTGAAGACGGTGTATGTAGTCTTCCTCTCATTTAAGCTTACAAGCCATGACTTGGTCCATGCCTCGATCAGCCGGAGAACTTGCTGCACTCTGTAGTTTGCAGTCACGATGCTTTCCTCACTGCACCAGAGGGCTAGGTCATCGGCATAGATGGCACCTTGTACGTTCCTTGGCAAACTCTGGATGATTTCCTTAATGAATACAAGGAAGAGTGTTGGGGAGAGCACTCCTCCTTGTGGGACTCCTTCCCTCAACACCTTCTTCTTGCTGGAGTACTGTCTGACCTGGACTCTGGCTCTTCTGTTGTGCAGGTATTGGGCAATCCACTTGTACATGCGCCCAGCGATACCGCACTGGTGCAGTTTCAGCTTGAGGCCATCTTTCCATACCCTGTCAAACGCCTTTTCTAGATCAATCCATACAGCGAGGGTGTGCTTTTTTTCTTGGAAGGCATCTTCTATGGCTTGAGAGATGTATGTTATTTGCTTTATGATGCGCGCGTTAATCTTAATTTAACTTCATGGAATTGCAGAGGTCTACAAAATTTAAAAAAACTTAAACAAGTTATGAATAAAATAAAAGACATAGGTTCAAAAATTGTGTTTTTACAAGAAACTCATCTAATAGAGGAGGATGTAAAAAGAATTAAAAAAAGATGGCAGGGAAGTGTATTCACCTCATCATTTTCATCTCGAGCTAGGGGAGTTATGACTCTCATACACAAAACAGTCCCATTTCAAGTGAAAAATGTAATTGGAGACAAATTAGGAAGATACCTAATCATTCAAGGATCTTTGTTATTAGAAAATATAAATCTGGTGAACTTATACGGTCCCAATATAGATGATCAAAACTTCTTCGCTAATTTATTTCTTACTTTATCATCACTTACAGGGCAACATACTGTATAATAGCAGGGGATTTTAATTGTACATTGAATCCCAGTATAGATAGATCAACAGGACTGGACTGTACGCACAATGGATGCAGGATGATCATTAATCATTTTATGAAAGAATTGAGATTGCTAGATATATGGAGAGAAATGAAACCGCAAGTTAAAGCCTACTCTTGTTATTCTAATACCTACAAGACATTCTCACGTATTGACCATTTCTTGATCTCCACAGAATTAAGGTCCAAGATTCAAAACTGTTTCTATGATAACATTGTGATCTCTGATCATGCACCCTGCTGTTTAATATATGTAGATAAGAAATTGACAAAGGAACCAGGTAGGTGGCAATTTCAGCATAAATGGCTTCAGGATGAGGAATTTGTTAAGTACATAGAAAAACAGATAGATGAGTTCTTTGATATCAATACTACACAAACATCAGCATGTATAAAGTGGGAGGCTTTCAAAGCTTTTATTAGGGGGCATATTATTAGTTATACAGGTTCAAAATCTAAGAAGACTCGAGAGGAGAGAGTCCAATTGGAACATAAAATAAAAATTCTCCAAGAAAAAGTGTATGCAGGAAGTGACCCAAAGTTAGAGAACGAATTACTGATTCTGAGAGCTGAATATGACAAAAAATCAGCGAATAGAGCTGCCTCGAGTCTTCTAAGATTGAAGCAATCTTTTTATGAACAAGGTGAAAAATCAGGGAAATTATTGGCATGGCAGATTAAACAATTAGAATTTAAAACACCAATTACCAGTGTTATAAGTAACGGACAGGCAGTGGTAGATCCTTTAGAAATTAACAGTGCCTTTAGAGATTATTATGAAAAACTATATGACACAAAAAATGAAACTGACTTAACAAAACTAAATGGGTTTTTGGACGGATTATCTATACCTTGTATTCCAAATGAAAACAGGGAGATACTGGAGTCTAAAATTAGTCAAGAAGAAGTTGGGCTAGCCATTGATGATATGAAATCAGGAAAAAGTGCAGGACCAGATGGTCTTCCAGTTGACCTCTATAAAAAATTTAAGAATAAATTAATAAAACCATTTTTGGAAATGGTTTTAGAAGCATTTCAAAATAGTAATTTACCACTATACATGAATAATGCCTTAATTATACTGTTACCAAAACCAGGTAAACCCTCTAATAAATGTGAAAATATAAGACCAATAAGCCTATTAAATGCTGATCTTAAGATAATCTGTAAAATTTTAGCAAGACGACTACAAGAAATATTACCAAATATTATTAACCAAGATCAGAATGGCTTTATAAAGGAAAGACAAGGCTTCCATAATGTAAAAAGACCATTTAATATTATTTATTCTAATAAAGAAGCACCGGATACAGCTCTCCTATCATTGGACGCCGAAAAGGCCTTTGATAGGGTCGAATGGCCCTTTCTTTTTGAAGTCCTACAAAGGTTTGGATTTTGAAATAATTTCTTAAAATGGGTTTAGATAATATACAATAATGCTACAGCAGAAATCCTAACAAACAGCAATATCTCAAAATCAATAAAAAACAATAGAGGATGTCGACAAGGCTGTCCACTTTCACCTTTACTGTTTACTATGGCAATTGAACCTTTAGCGATGGCAGTACGTTTACATCCACAAATATATGGAATTAAAATAGGACCAACAGAACATAAAATCTCCCTGTATGCTGATGACATAAATTTGTTCATGTCGAATCTTAAAAAATCAATTCCGACTTTGTTGAATTTAATAAAGAATTTTGGGGAAATATCAGGATATAAAATAAATAAAACTAAATCTTCAATATTAATGCTAAATGAGACCCAGAGAAATCACCCAGGTCCTGAGGTAAATCAATTCAAAGTTGTAAATCAGTTTAAATATTTAGGAATTCAAATTTTGCCTAAGCTAGAATTAGTCGCCAGTGCCAACTATGACGCCTTAATGACAGACATTAATGAGTTACTTCAGAGATGGATGTCACTACCAATGTCGATGATTGGGAGAATTAATATACTTAAAAGTAATATCTTACCCAAAATGCTTTATTTATTTCAATACATTCCTTTACCACCACCTTCAGATCTATTCTTAAGAATTAAAAAGAAGTTAGTGGAATTTATATGGAACAATAGGAAGGCTAGATTACGTCTGTCCTTACTATATTTAACATTTGATCGTGGAGGTCTGAAATGTCCAAACTTTATGCTGTATTACTGGTCAGCACAACTGAGGTCTATGACATATTATTTTTCATCAAATGATCTCCCTCACTGGACTGAAATGGAATCATACAATTTACCTTTACCTCTTCCCATATTTATATACTCAGACTCGGCAAAAAAATTACAGAAACAAGTTAAAAATCCATTTGTAAAGCATATGATCAAAATATGGTGTGAAACCAAAAAATATCTAAAAGAACCACATTTATTGTCACAATTTAGCCCAATATGGGGTAATCAATATTTTAAACCAGGGAGAGCGGATGCTGTATTTAAAGTATGGAATTTAAAAGGGATTCAAAAGATTCAAAAGACTTATATTTGTCAGGTTCAGATAACATAATGTCTTTTGAAGAACTGAGGATCAAATTTAATCTTAATAGAACACATTTTTTTAAATATCTTCAGCTTAGGAACTTTATTCGATCAAATCAAAATAATGCTCTCATCCGACCTACTTATTCATCCTTGGAAAAAATCTTTACGAAAGACAGTAAGAGAAAGGGTATTATTTCAGAGTTTTATAACTCATTGACATTATCCTCAAATGAAAACTCACAGAAAAGATTGAATTATTGGACAGAAGACCTGCAAACTGAAATTTCAGAGGAACAATGGGAATTGGCTTGTGCAGAAGCTCAAACCAAATCAATAAATGTACGTCTTAAATTGATACATTTTAAATGGTTAATGCGGATGTATGTTACACCGGTGGAGTTAAATAGATATAACAAAAACATACCAGATACGTGCACAAAATATATGGAAAGTAAAGGAACCCTATTTCATTGTTTATGGGAATGTAGAAAAATTAGAATGTTTTGGGAAGAGGTGAGGGTAACAATTGAAAAAATAATTTCAAAACAAATCATATTGAATCCTAAACTGTTTTTGTTGGGTCTTTATCCAGAAAAGCATAACTTTAACAAGAGTGAGAGAGCATTCATAGACCTCAGTTTGCTTAACGCCAAAAAATGTATTGCACTATTGTGGAAAAAGACTCATAGACCAGATGTGATTCAGTGGTTAAGACAGATGTTAACAAACCTTCCACTAGAAAGAATAACATATATACTGAAATCAAAAGAAATTGTGTTTGAGAATATATGGAGACCTTTCATTGATTATGTAAAGAATTTAAATAAAACTTTTGAAGAAGAAGGTGAATGATGTGTGTGGACCTTGTAAATTCCAAACTGGTGAATGTATAGTATGTATACTTGCGTAATGGATTGCCTATACTAAATAGAGGAGCATTGTTGAAGACCTGCCTTTGTTAGCGGTTGTTGGTGTTTTTAGTACTTTTTTTAAAAAATTATTTTAGTGTTAGTGTTTGATTGTTTGTGTTATGTTTGTAAAAAGGTTCAATAAAAATTTTGTGGGAAAAAAAACTAGTGCATTACCTGTAGAATGCAAGTATTCCAGCCTGAAACATCAACCCATCCATCTTCTTCCACTTAATCCTTTTTCGGGTCGCGGGGGGCTAGAGCCTATCCCAGCATCTTTGGGTGAGAGGCAGAGTATACCCTGGACAGATCGCCAGCCCATCGCAGGGGTATGAGAGTGAATGGTTGTCAGCCTGAAACGGATATCCCAGTTAGGTTTTACAGGCCCAAATGTAGGCTGTATTTGAAAGTGGAATACAAAGAGGTGTAGGCTATACAGTCATGTGAAAAAGTGTTTGCCCCCTTCCTCATTTCTCATTTTTTGTATGTTTGCCACACTTAAATGTTTCAGATCATCAAACAAATTTAAATATTAGACAAAGATAACACAAGTAAACACAAAATGCAGTTTTTAAATGAAGGTGTTTATTATTAAGGGTAAAAAAAAAAATTCCAAACCTACATGGCCCTGTGTGAAAAAATGCCCCCCCCCCCCATTAAAACATAAATTAACTGTGGTTTATTACATTATTGGAAAGCTCACCTCAGTTTCTCTAGCCACACCCAGGCCTGATGACTACCACACCTGTTTTCAATCAAGAAATCACTTAAATAGGACTTGCCTGGCAAAGTGAAGTAGACCAAAAGATGCCCAAAAGCTAGACATCATGCTGCGATCCAAAGAAATTCAGGAACAAATGAGAAACAAAGTAGTTGAGATCTGTGAGTCTGGAAAAGGTTACAAAGCCATTTCTGAAGCTTTGGGACTCCAGCGAACCACAGTGAGAGCCATTATGCACAAATGGCGAAAACATGTAACAGTGGTGAACCTTCCCAGGAGTGTCTGGGGCAATGAAAATTACCCCAAGAGCGCAGCAACGACTCATCCAAGAGGTCACAAAAGACCCCACCACAACATTCAAAGAACTGCAGGCCTCACTTGCCTCAGTTAAGATCAATGTTCATGACTGCACCACAAGAGACTGGGCAAAAATGAAACAAATTCAAATATTAGACAAAGATAACCCAAATAAACACAAAATGAAGGTGTTTATTATTATCGTAAAAAAAGCCAAACCTACATGGCCCTGTGTGAAAAAGTGACCCCCCCCCCCACCATTAAAATATAAATTAACTCTGGTTTACCACATCTTTGGAAAGCTGAGTTCAGTTTCTCTAGCCACACCCAGGCCTGATTACTGCCACACATGTTCTAAATCAACAAATCACTGACACAGGACCTGCCTGACAAAGTGAAGTAGACCAAAAGATCCTCAAAAGCAAGACATCATGCTGCGATTCAAAGAAATTAAGGAACAAATCAGATCTATCAGTCTGAAAAAGGTTATAAAGTCATTTCTAAAGCTTTGGAACTCCAGTGAACCACAGTGAAAGCCATTATCCACAAATGGCGAAAACATGTAACAGTGGTGAACCTTCCCAGGAGTGTCCGGCCAACCGAAATTACCCCACGAGCGCAGCAACGACTCATCCAAGAGGTCACAAAAGACCCCACAACAACATCCAAAGAACTGCAGGCCTCATTTGCCTCAATTAAGGTCAGTGTTTATGACTCCACCATAAGAAAGAGACTGGGCAAAAATGGCCTGCATGACAGAGTTCCAAGACGAAAACCACAGCTGAGCAAAAAGAACATGAAGGCTCGTCTCAGTTTTGCCAGAAACCATCTTGATCATCCCCAAGACCTTTGGGAAAATACTCTGTGGACTCACGAGACAAAAGTTGAACTTTTTGGAAGGTGTGTATCCTGTTACCGCCGGCGTAAAAGTAACGCAGCATTTCAGAAAAGGAACATCTTACCAATAGTAAAATATGGTGGCGGTAGTGAGATGGTCTGGGGCTGTTTTGCTGCTTCAGGACCTGGAAGACTTGTTGTGGTAAATAGAACCATGAATTCTGCTGTCATCTTCAAAAGTAAAAAGCAAAACATTTTTCTGAAAACGGTTGAGGCGAGAGATAAGTGTCTAGTTGCCAAATAGTCACAAAAAGTTAGGGATATTCAGCTTTCGGGTGAAATCTCAGGATGCACCTAAAATGCACTATAACCTTGACAGGTGTACTTAATTGATCTTTAACCTTTTGAATGCACATGTCCAACTGTTCAGTGTTTCAGTAGTTTTTGCATAACTTGCTATTCTCTAGCAGGGTGCTTCACGGCAAAATTCACAACAGGTGTTTGATCCATAAATCGAGCAATAAATTTTCTGGTTCAATTAGAATTGCTATTTAAACAGTCCTCTTCATCATGCTGTTCACATTTTGACATCATGAGACCAAGACAACACCTAACAATTGATCAACAGTACCTTGCCATTGCGAGGCTTCAAACAGGATGTTCTCAGAGGGAAGTGGCCACTGAGCTTAGAGTGTCACTGAGTGTCATCCGCAGGTTGCAACAGAGATACAGAGACTAGAAGAGTCACAGAAAGGCATAAAAGTGGACGGGAGGCAGCAGCGGGGTGTTAATGTCTCCTCCCCCGTCCTCCCTGGCGTGGACAGAATGGAGCGCCCAAGGAGTTTTGTGTCCCTGCCCCACTGAAAACCCCTTCACCAAACCGAGTCAAACAAATGCAAAACGGACAGGTGGTGGTCTTTGACGCCTTCATCCCTTACGTCTCTCTCTCTGGTTCGGCCTTGTGACCATGTGCCTCTGGTCCTCCGGGACCCCACACATGTGGCATGGCAGCTGGTGGACTCCGGTCTCCGAATAGCCCCGTGTGTGCTATGGGGTTCTGGATTATGGTAGCCCCAATGGTGGAAACTGCAGACGGCCGAGGTCGGTTTCGTGCCGTCCCCGGGAAGGGATGCTGACTGTCAGCATGGTCAGTCAGTGGTAGGTAGAGGGATACTGGCCAAAGTGTTGTTCCTCACCATGGGACCCTCGGTGACAATTTGAGCTGGTCCTCTTAGCTCATTCTCTTGCTGGCTCACTGTGGACCCCATTCGTCCCTCACTCCCTCCTCTCTGCCTCTCATCTGCTCTCTCTGTCTCAATTTTTCTTGCTCCTCCTCCTTCCCTGAGGTAGTGAACTCGGGTCTGTAGCCATGCTCATTGCTTAGCCTGATTGGTTAATGTTATTATAACCAATCAAGCTAAGCAGGAATGCTTACGTAGCTAGAAACTCTGTCCAAAGTTGTCTTTTTTTTGGGGGGGGGGGGGTGCTTAACTGGAAATTCACAGCAGAAAAACATACTTGGGACTGCTGTCAGATTTTCCTCTGGATAATCACTTCAATTCAACTTTATTTATATAGCGCCATTTCACAACAACAGTCATCTCATAGCACTTTCAACTGTAGGGGAAACCCTCACAATTGCAGAAAGACTTCAGCAATCAGGTCATCCCTGTGAGCAAGCACTTGGCGATCGTGGAGAGGGGAAAAACTCCCTTTTAGCAGGAAGAAACCTCCAGCAGAACCAGGCTCAGGGAGGGGCAGTCATCTGCTGCGACTGGCTGGGCGGTGAGGGGATAGAGAAGAAGAAGAAAAGAACAGACCTGTAGAGAGCAAACAGCATGACGGGGACTCAATCTATGGGAGAGAACAAACAGATGTTAATGACCAGCAAAAATATTTCATTGAGAGTGAAGCCCAGTGCATTGTTGGAGGTCCCCCGGCTGTCTAAACCTATTAGCAGCATAACTAAGGGAGGGTTCAGAAACACATGATCCCTCTCTAATTATAGGCTATATCAAAAAAAACGGTTTTAACCCTATTCTTAAAAACGGAGATCGAGTCTGACTCCCGAATCCAGATTGGCAGCTGGTTCCAGAGGAGAGGAGCTTGATAACTGAAAGCTCTGCCTCCCATTGTACCTTTGGAGATTATAGGTATTACAAGTAATCCAGCATTTTGGGAGCATAATGCTCTGCTAGGATAATAGGGTAGTATCAGATCTTTTAAATAAAAAGGGGCCTGATTATTTAGAGCTTTGTAAGTGAGAAGGATTTTAAACTTAATTCTAAACTCTATGGGAAGCCAATGAAGGGAGGCCAGAACCGGAGAGCAATGACCTCTTTCTAGTACCTGTTAAAAGTCTTGATGCAGCATTTTGGATCAGCTGAAGACTTTTTACCTCCACCAAGGAGGTTATGTTTTTGCTGGCGTTTTGTCTGTTTGCTTGTTAGCAACATAACTCAAAACGTTATGGATGGATTTTGATAACATTTTCAGGAAAGGTGTATCATGGCACGGGGAACAGATGATTAGATTTTGGTGATGATCTGAGAGTGCACACCTCCACCAAGCTTTGTTTGCATTTGTGCAGCAGGATTACACAAAAACTACTGGATGGATTTAGATGAAATTTTCACCAGAGTTGGTTCTTGGGCTAGAGGGGGAAGCCATTACATTTTTGGAGATGATCTGAGAATGCATACCTCCACCAAGGCTCTTATATCCTCACAGACTGTTAGCAACAACACTCCAAAACTACTGGATGGATTTGGATGAAATTTTCACCAAAAGTGGGTCTTGGCCTACACACAAACCCATTATATTTTGGGGGTGATCGATGACTGCATACCTCCGCCAAGGCTCAATCTTCTTGCAGTGGTTTAGTAGGATTATGTAAAAACTACTGGATGGATTTTGCTCAAATTTTAACCAGAGATGGTCCTTGGCCTGCAGACGAGCCATTACATTTTGGAGCTGATCTGTGAGCGCATACCTCTACCAAGGCCCAATCTTGCAATGTGTGGTGGGATGGAGGTGGGGAGATACAAAGGGAGGGCAGGAAGGAGCCTTGGCGGAGGTATGAACTCTCTGAGTGCTTTTCTAGTGAAAGATGTTTTAGGACAACCTGATAAAGAGTTACAATAATCTAATCTAGAGCTAACAAAAGCGTGGATTAGTTTCTCAACATCACTCTGAGACAAGATGCTCCTAATCTTGGCAATATTACACAGATGATAGAAGGCAGTCTTAGAAACAGGTTTAATACAGTGGTATTTTTTTGTATGTTTGTCACCCTTAAATGTTTCAGATCATTAAACAAATTTAAATATTAGAGGAGGATAATACATGTAAACACAAAATGCAGTTTTTAAATGGTGTTTATTATTAAGGGTAAAAAAAAAAATCCATACCTACATGGCGCTGCGTGAAAAAGTGATGCCCCCCCCAATGTTAAAACATAAATAAACTGTGGTTTATCACATCTTTGGAAAGCTGAGTTCAATGTCTCCAGCCACACCCAGGCTGAATACTGCCACAGCTGTTCTCAATCAAGAAATCACTGACACAGGACCTGCCTGACAAAGTGAAGTAGACCAAAAGATCCTCAAAGGCTAGACATCATGCTGCGATCCAAAGAAATTAAGGAACAAATCAGATCTGTCAGTCTGAAAAAGGTTATAAAGCCATTTCTAAAGCTTTGGGACTCCAGTGAACCACAGTGAGAGCCATTATCCACAAATGGCGAAAACATGTAACAGTGGTGAACCTTCCCAGGAGTGTCCGGCCAACCAAAATTACTCCAAGAGCTCACCGACTCATCCAAGAGGTCACAAAAGACCCCACAACAACATCCAGAGAACTGCAGGTCTCACTTGCCTTAGTTAAGGTCAATGTTCATGACTCCACCATCAGAAAGAGACTGGGCAAAAATGGCCTGCATGGTAGAGTTTCAAGACAAAAGCCACAGCTGAGCAAAAAGAACATGAAGGCTCTTCTCAGTTTTGCCAGAAAACATCTTGATGAGCCCCAAGACTTTTGGGAAAATACTCTGTGGGCTGACAAGACAAAAGTTGAACCTTTTGGAAGGTGTGGGTCCCATTACATCTGGTGTAAAAGTAACACAGCATTTCAGAAAAGGAACATCATACCAACAGTGAAATGTGGTGGTAGTGTGATGGTCTGGGGCTGTTTTGCTGCTTCGGGACCTGGAAGACTTGCTGTGGTAAATGGAACCATGAATTCTACTGTCTACCACAAAATCCTGAAGGAGAATGTCTGATTATCTGTCTGTGACCTCAAGCTGAAGCACACTTGAGTTCTGCAGCAAGACAGTGATCCAGAACACACCAGCAAGTCCACCTCTGAATGGCTTAAGAAACAAAATGAAGAGTTTGGAGTGGCCTAGTCAAAGTCCTGACCTGAATCCAATTGACATGCTATGGCATGACCTTAAAACGGCGGTTCATGCTTGAAAACCCTTCAGTGTGGCTGAATTACGACAATTCTGCAAAGATGAGTGGCCCAAAATTCCTCCACAACACTGTAAAAGACTCATTGCCAGTTATCACAAATGCTTGATTGCAGTTGTTGTTGCTAAGAGTGGCCCAACCAGTTATTAGATTTAGGGGGCAATCACTTTTTCACACAGGGTCATGTAAGTTTGGATTTTTTTACCCTTAAATAAATACCTTAATTTAAAAACTGCATTTTGTGTTTACTTGTGTTATCTTTGTCTAATATTTAAATTTGTTTGATCTGAAACATTTCAGTGTGACAAACATACAAAACATGAGAAATCAGGAAGGGGGAAAATACTTTTTCACACCACTGTATGTGAATTAAAAAACAGATCTTGATCAAAAATAACTCCAAGGTTCCTCACAGAACTATTAAGAGAGTAACTGCATCCAAACTAAGAGTTTGATTTGGAAAGGTATTTCTCAGGTTTTTTGGACCAACAAGAATGACTTCAGTGTTATCTGAATTTTTTTTTTTTCCACAATATTTTTTATTGAACTTTTTTTTAAACAAACATGACACAAACAATCAAACACTAACACTAAAGTAATTAAAAAAATGTACTAAAAACACCAACAACCACTAACAAAAGCAAGTCATCAACAATGCTCCTCTGTTTATTCTAGGTAATCCATTACATAAGTATACATATTATACGTTCACCAATTTGGAATTTACAAGGTCCACACACATCATTCACCTTCTTCTTCAGAAGTTATGTTTAATTTCTTTACATAATCAATGAAAGGTCTCCAAATATTCTCAAACACCTTTTCCTTTGATTTCAGTATAAATGTTATTCTTTCTAGTGGAAGGTTTGTTAACAATCTGTCTTAACCACTGAGTCACATCTGGTCTATGAGTCTTTTTCCACAGTAGCGCAATACATTTTTTGGCATTAAGCAAACTGAGGTCTATGAATGCTCTTTCTTTATTGCTCTATGAATAAAGTTCAAGTTCAATAATTTCTTTATTGCTCTATGAATGCTCTTTCTTTATTAAAGTTATGCTTTTCTGGATACAGACCCAACAAAAACAGTTTAGGGTTCAATATGAATTGTTTTGAAATTATTTTTTCAATTGTTACCCTCACCTCTTCCTAAAACATTCTAATTTTTCTACATTCCCATAAACAATGAAATAGGGTTCCTTTACTTTCCATACATTTTGTGCACGTATCTGGTATATTTTTGTTATATCTGTTTAACTTCACCGGTGTAACATACATCTGCATTAACCATTTAAAATGTAGTGTTGTCTGAATTTAATAGCAGGAAATTACAAGTCATCCGAGCTTTGGTTTCCTAAAGACAGGCCTCTAACTTGGCTAATTGATTACTATCATCTGGCTTCGTTGACTGGTATAATTGTGTGTCATCTGCATAACAATGAAAATGTACACTACTGCTCAAAAGTTTGGGGTCACTTAGAAATTTCCTTATTTTTGAAAGAAAAGCACTGTTTTTTCAATGAAGATAACTTTAAACTAATCAGAAATACACTCTAATATCTAATATACATTGCTAATGTGGTAAATGACTATTCTAGCTTCAAATGTCTGGTTTTTGGTGCAATATCTACATAGGTGTATAGAGGCCCATTTCCAGCAACTATCACTCCAGTGTTCTAATGGTACAATGTGTTTGCTCATTGCGTCAGAAGGCTAATGGATGATTAGAAAACTCTTGTGCAGTCATGTTAGCACAGCTGAAAACAGTTTAGCTGGTTAGAGAAGCTATAAAACTGACCTTCCTTTGAGCAGGTTGAGTATCTGGAAAACATTTCAAATACAAATCATTATTTCTAACCTTGTCAATGTCTTGACTATATTTTCTATTCATTTTACAACTCATGGTGGTAAATAAGTGTGACTTTTCATGGAAAACACAAAATAATTGTCTGGGTGACCCCAAACTTTTGAACGGTAGTGTATACAGTGCTTTCTAATAATGTTGCCGAGCAGAAGCATATGTAAACTAAAAAGAATAGGGCCTAGCACAGATCCCTGTGGAACAACGTGACTGAGGTTTGAGTTGGAAGAAAACTCATTATTGACATGAACAAACTGGAACCTATCAGATAAATAAGATCTAAACCACTGCAACGAAGTTCCATTAAGTCCAACATAGTGTTCTAATCTGTCAAGTAGAATATTTTGATCGATAGTATCAAAAGCTGCACTAAGGTCTAAAAGGACAAGTACAGAAACAAGTCCCATTATCAGATGTGATAAGGTCATTAGTGACCTTCACTAAAGCTGTTTCAGTACTATGATGGATTCTGGATGCGGGCAGCATGGTGGTGCAGTAGTTAGCACTGTTGCCTTACAGCTAGAAGATTCCAGGTTCGAATCCCCAGGCTGTCAGGGGTATCGACCTTTCTGTGTGAAGTTTGCATGTTCTCTCTCTGCTGCGTGGGTTTACTCCAGGGGCTCCGGTTTCCTCCCACAATCCAAAGACATGCATGTTAGGTTAATAGGTTGTTCTAAATTGTCCCTAGATATGTCTCCTATAGGCCCTTAGATTAGAGGGTTAGTACTAGTGAAGCTCTTCGAGACTAGGAAAAGCGCTATATAAGTACAGGTCCTTATCCCTTAAACCCAGATTGAAACTCTTCAAATAAACCATTTCCCTGCAAGTGGTCAAATAATTGCGTAGCAACAACTCTTTGTAAGATTTTTGAAATGAAAGGCAGATTAGAGGTTGGTCTATAGTTAGCTAAAGCTCCTGGATCCAGCGTTGGCTTTTTGAGTAAGGGTTTAATTACAGCAGTTTTAAAAGCCTGTGGTACATGGCCTAATGTTAATGAAGAATCAGAATCAGAATGAGGTTTATTGCCATTGTTCATGTAGTACACAAACTAGGAATTTGTCTCGGTGCAATGCTGCAACATTAAACATGATAAGATAAAAGAAATAAACTATACATGCAATAAGTGTAGAATAAGAGTAAGTGATACTGGTCAGCAGTTAAAATATATTAGCGAGCAGCAGATACTGTGGAGAACTATATAGTGCAGTCGGTAATGCAGGAAGAAAACAGTGATGATTGACATGAGTCTGGTTGAGCTGCTGTACATAGTGCACGAGAGTCAATAAGTCACTTAGTGTTCAGCAGTCTGATGGCAGAGGGGAAGAAGCTGTTCATGTGACGGGAGGTTTTAGTCTGGATGGACCGAAGTCTTCTACCAGAGGGGAGGGGGGCAAACAGTACGTGACCAGGGTGTGAGGGATCGGCTATGATCCGGCCAGCACGCCTCCGGGTCCTGGAGATGTACAGATCCTGGAGAGATGGGAGCTTGCAGCCGATCACCTTCTCAGCAGTGCGCACGATGCGCTGCAGCCTTAGTCTGTCCCTGGCAGTGGCTCCTGCGTACCACACGGTTATGGAGGTGGTGAGGATGGACTCGATGATGGCTGTGTAGAACTGCACTAACATCTTGGTGGGTAGCTTGAGCTTCCTCAGCTGCCGCAGGAAGAACATCCTCTGCTGGGCTTTTTTGATGAGTGAGCTGATGGTCGGCTCCCATTTGAGGTCCCTGGTGATGGTAGTGCCTAGGAAGCGGAAGGAATCAGCAGTGGTGATGGGAGAGCCTGAGAGGGTGAGGGGGGGCAGAGGGGTAGTGACTTTCCTGAAGTCTACAATCATCTCCACTGTCTTCAGAGCGTTCAGCTGCAGGTTGTTATTGTTGCACCAGGACGCCAGCTGGGCCACCTCTCTCCTGTAGGCGGACTCGTCGCCGTTGGAGATGAGCCCGATGAGGGTGGTGTCGTCCGCAAACTTGATCAACTTGACAGACTGGTGGCTGGAAGTGCAGGAGTTGGTGTAAAGGGAGAAGAGTAGGGGGGAAAGTACACAGCCCTGGGGTGATCCGGTGCTGGTGCTAGTAGAGTCTGAGACACTCTTTCCCAGCCGCACATGCTGCCTCCGGTCCGTCAGGAAGTCGGTGATCCACCTGCAGAGGGAGTCAGGCACGTTGAGCAGGGACAGCTTGTCCCGGAGCAGAGCGGGGCGGATGGTGTTGAATGCGGAGCTGAAGTCCACAAACAGGATCCTGGCGTAGGTTCCCGGGGAGTCCAGGTGCTGCAGGATGGAGTGGAGGGCCAGGTTGACTGCGTCGTCTACAGACCTGTTGGCTCGGTAGGCAAACTGCAGCGGGTCCAGGAGAGGGGTGGTGATGGACTTGAGGTGGGGCAGGACCAGGCGCTCAAAGGACTTCATGACTACAGAGGTGAGCGCTACAGGTCTGTAGTCATTAAGTCCAGTGATCCGTGGCTTCTTGGGGACAGGGATGATGGTGGAGGATTTGAGGCAGGACGGCACGTGGCATAACTTAAGGGAGGTGTTAAAAATGTCTGTGAAGACAGGAGCCAGCTGTTTCGCACAGTGTCTCAGGGTGGAGGGAGACACGCCGTCCGGGCCGGGGGCCTTGCGCGGGTTCAGTCTGGAGAACTGTTTGAGCACGTCCTGCTCACTGATGATAAGGGCAGGGGGGGAGGAGGGGGGGGTGCCTTTAATGAAGTAGGGATTGTGGAGGCTGTGGAGCTGGAGGGAGGGGGGGAGTTGGACACAGATGACGAGGTGTCAAAACGGGCATAGTGTTGGGACAGTCTTTGACAAAGGGCTTTGTCATCCTGACCTTTAGGAGCCTGAGGCCGATAGTTGGTGATTTGCCTCAGTCCTCTCCACACGGAAGCCGAATCATTAGCAGTGAACTGCTGCTGGAGTCTCTCTAAATACACAGATTTAGCCCTCTTCAGCTCTCTGTTAAACCGGTATTTAACCTCCCTGTAGCAGTCCCTGTCTCCACTTTTCAGCGCTGCTTCCTTCTCCTTCCTGATCTGTCTGAGCTTAGCTGTGAACCAGGGTTTGTCATTAGAGTACCTCACCCTGGTGCGCGATGGAAGAATGTTCTCTTCACAAAAGTGGATATATGAGTTCACAGTGTCCGTGTACTCATCCAGATCATGCGTGGCTCCTTTAAACATGCCCCAGTCAGATATTTCCATGCACGTTTCCAGCTTCTCCTCAGCTTCACTGGTCCGTATCTTCGTAGTGCTCACAACAGGTTTAGTGAGCTTCAATCTCTGTCTGTATGTGGGAATGAGGTGAACCATCACGTGATCAGATAATCCCAGCGCAGCGCGAGGAACAGCGCGATATGCGTCTTTCACTGTGGTGTAACAGTGATCCAGTGTGTTTAATCCTCTGGTGGGGCATTTAATAAACTGTTTGTAGCGGGGGAGATCGTGGCTCAGATTGCACTGATTAAAGTCGCCAGCCACAATAATCAGCGAGTCTGGGAAACTCCGCTCTGTGTGTTGAATGCGATCCGCGAGCACGCGCTGAGCTTCGCGCGTGTCCGCGTCGGGAGGGGCGTACACAGCGATCAGTATAAAAGAAGCAAACTCCTGCAGGGAATAAAAAGGCTTGCAGTTGATAACAAGAAATTCCAGGGCGGGAGAACAGTGTTTGGAAATTACCGTTACATCAGAGCACCAGCTGCAGTTGATGTAGAAGCAGACTCCGCCTCCTGTGGTCTTGCCGGAAAGCTCTGTGTCACGATCAGCACGGAAGAGCTGGAAGCCGTCGAGGCGCAGCGCGCTGTCCGGTATATTTTCCCGGAGCCAGGTCTCAGTAAAGCAGAGGGCAGCTGAGGAGGCGAGGTCCCTCGCCTCGAAGATTTGATTATTTGAAGAATACAGCTACCAATAAATGGGAAGACTTCTTTAAATAACTTGGTAGGAATAGGGTCTAAAAGACAAGTTGAAGGCTTGGATGAGGAAATTATTTTATCTCACTCTAAAAGGTCAATTGGAGCAAACTCATCCAAACAGATATCAGTTGAAGGAGTTGTATTTAAATTAACGGTGGGAAGAATCTGACTGATTTTATCTCTGATAGATGAAATTTTATGATTGAAAAAGTTCATAAAGTCCTGACTAGTAAGCTGTAAGGGAATGCTAGGATTGACAGAGTCCTGACTCTTTGTCAGCCTGGCTACAGTGCTGAAAAGAAACTTGGGGTTATTCATGTTCTCTTCTATTAATGCGGAATAATCACTTGTTCTAGCTTTCCTAAGAGATTTTTTATAAATTAAAAGATGATTTCTCCAAGCTAAACAGATTTTATCTAATTTAGTGGAGTGCCATTTTCTTTCTAATTGACGAGTCTTCTGTTTTAAGCTATGAGTTTCTGTGTTGAACCAAGGAGTTAGAAATCTCTGATTAGACTTTTTCTTTTTTAAAGGGGCCATCAAGTCTAGAGTCTGATGCAGAGAAGCTGGAACACTATCTACCATGGTATCAATTACAGAAGGAGCAAGTTCTCCATAGCTTTTCTCCGTTGTGTTGACACATGGCATAGACAAAACAATCTGCTTAAATTTGGTGACAGCATCACCTGAGAGGCATCTACTGTAGTCATTCTTTTGTGTAGGAGCCAAATAGAAATGGTAAAATTAAAGGTTAAAGTGTACCTGTGGTGGTCGTGTAAAAAAAGATATATTGAGCCCCTGTCTCACGTTCTAGTTCAAGTTTAAGTTGAAATTCACGTTCAAAGCAATTTGATATAAATCCATTGCTGATGTACTGGTTCAGCTATGTCAGCAAAACATGGGTACAGCCATACTAGCGGATACATGGACTTCCAGGACGCTTCCTGTGACGTAATTTCGTGGCTACCGCGATCTGGATCAGTATTGGCTGAGCCTCGAGTACCCGGATGTGCAGCGGCTTTGGGGATATTCAAATTCAAATTCAAACGTTTATTTCAAACTCAGGGTTCATATTAAATGCAGAACTGAAACGAGTAGAAAATAAATAAATGCTTAAATTCGGCGGGTCCTATTGTCTGATCTGAGGTCGTTAACAGCCGCAATACGGCAGATTAATTCAACTCCTCCCTCGCTGCTATAAAGAGCGGCAGACAGTGCGTTGCGTTGTATGAGGACCAAAATTCAAACGTTTATTTCAAACTCAGGGTTCATACTAAATGCAGAACTGAAACGAGTAGAAAATAAATAAATGCTTAAATTCGGCAGGTCCTATTGTCTGATCTGAGGTCGTTAACAGCCGCAATACGGCAGATTAATTCAGCTCCTCCCTCGCCGCTATAAAGAGCGACAGACAGTGCGTTGCGTTGTATGAGGACCAAAATTCAAACGTTTATTTCAAACTCAGGGTTCATATTAAATGCAGAACTGAAATGAGTAGAAAATAAATAAATAAATGCTTAAATTCGGCGGGTTGTCTTGTCTGATCTGAGGTCATTAACAGCCGCAACACGGAAGATGATTCTACAACTATATACAGAGCAGCAGACACTCGGTGCTCTTGGAAAAACAAAAACATACAATGCGATATGGATATCGCAACATGGCGGAATGTAAAGCCTTTGGATGTCTGAATAATAAGCGAAAAAAAACAAAGAAACACTTTTTTTTTGTACCCAAACCCAGCTCACCTTGTCAGAAGATCGGAGCGGAAACAGGGCACAGACGAATAATTTCAGACGAAACTGCGTTGTGTTTGAGGACCACTTCGTCACTTTAACCCTCAGAAGACCTTTCTGGCTCAAACCTGTAGCCATGTTGGACAAATTCTTCCTCAGAGTCCGACAATTCAGCCATAATAGAATAAAAACACTCACAACAGCACCCTAGTCTCTCATACAGGCGGAGCATTGACTGTTGAGTATCAACGAAGTGACGTCACATCCGCATGTGTCATGGCTACGCCCACAGTTTTCATTGGCTGCCCATGGCCAAGGTCCAATTTGAATATATGTCTGGTGGTATATGGCTGGCAAAAATTATTTACCAAAATAAGAAATACTTTTTCATAATGTTTTCAAGTCAAATGCGTCTTCACGACCACCACAGGTACGCTTTAACAGACAGTGGTCTGACAGTACAGGGTTATGAGGAGACACTACCAGATTTTCTATTTCTGTGCCATATGTCAGAACAAGGTCCAACATATGGTGGAGATGAGTAGAATTTCTTACTTTCTGAGAAAACCCCATCGAGTCAAATGTTGAATTAACCTCTTGCACTCCGGTGTACCGCGGATGGGCACGTCTCTGCGTACGAGAGCGCACGAGGGCGCTACGTCCAAGAGCGCACTGAAAAAAAAAAAAAGCTGCATTTCCGTTCTTCCACTACAGACACAGCCGCGAACAGATTAGATATGATTGACCTCTCATTCGACTAATAAGAGGCTTGAATTGGGTTTCTGAAACCTTGAAGAACCAATGACTGAAAACCTAGCAAGAATGACCCGCCTACCAACGCTGCGAATGCAGCGAGCCAATTGAAGCACAGAAGTTGGAAAGCTGTTTTGTGTAAGGCTGGGTGAAGCGAGACTGCTGCAGCAGATGAAAAAAGGACCCGCAGGAAGAACCGCCACAGACCCAGCAGCACGGGAGACCATCCACAAGTGCGCCCTGTGTGACGGGGACTGCCATACGTGCATTGGCCTGTTCAGCCACAGGCGGTGCTTTTTTTTTTTAAATTCCAGCAGAATAGACGTTTAGGATTCTCTTCCATGGTCATCATAGACCGACGGAGGCCAACGACGAAGGCTGGGTGACACACACGCGTTCGCCAGTCTTTGTTTCTTACTACTGTTATTTGTTTTGAAAAATCGTTCGCCAAAACCGCAATCATGGAAGCGCAAAACCGCAATAATGGAATTATGTTTTGACCGTGTCGCGAGGCCAGAACCACAAGTCCGTAACAAGCGGACCAGCGTCGCGTTCGTCTGACAATGAGGAAGAGAAGTTTGCCAGCTATGCTGCTGTTGTGAACAGGTAAGTGTTATAAGCTAAATTATTCTTTATCCCTGAAAATTGTAATCAAAAATGACTTTTGACCGATCGGTAAATTACAACTGTGCGGCGCATGAAGTCTGTGCGCCGCGGTACACGGTTCGTGCGCCGCGTCCGGACCGTGAACGCCCCCCCCCCCCCCGCTACTCTTCTGTAGCGAGGGGGGGGCGGGGTGACCGCGGTGACTGTGCGCCGCGGTTGCCACATAGCCACATGACTATTCCGTCATGTAGCGATGGCCGATGTCGTCCTCTGTAGTGGGGGGGTGGGAGTTGTTATCTTCTACATTACAAATATTTTAGAATAATTTTTAGTGCACTGTAGGTTATTTTTTCTTGTAAAAATAAGCCACACATTTTTTACGTGGCATGCTTCTTTGTGTGTGGGGGCTTGTTTGTTCATTCATGAATGAATGAATGAATAAACAACCCCCCCCCCCCCCCACACACACACACACACAGCCCTGATATTCACCTTTCATTAGAGCCCAAGATGAAGCTTCTATATTGAATCATTCAAAAGTTACAGACGTTTTTCCAAACTGTGCCATTTGGCACAATTTGGCACAGTTCAAAAACACCTGGGAACTATCTGAGAACAAAGCTGTGTAATATATTCATTTTTTGTGGTATTGTTACAAAATTTTGACCTCAGCTGGATAACACTTGGTTCTACATTTCTGTTGCATTTTCCAGCCCGGATCTGAAGCTGTGTGTTATTTGCAAGCATTTGTATCCAAAAAAACACCCAGGCGAAATTTATTTTCTTCAAGTTCAGTATGTTTAGATGACTGTTACTCAGTGGCAGGAGCACTTAGAGAGATTATGACTGTTTTGCCAAAAAATTCAAAGTGTTTTCTTTTAAAGGAAACCAACCCCATGAAGATGCTGCAAAGGGTTGAAGAACAGCTTTTGATTTACTTTGGGCACGTTATTTTTTGGCGTTTTTAGGGAAAATTGACCAGAGTGCAAGGGGTTAAATGCCATATTAAGGCAATCACTATCTACATCTACATGTATATTAAAGTCCTCTACTATAATTATTCTATGTGATTTCAGCACTAAATCTGCTAAGAACTTGGCACATTCGGATAAAAACTCTTGAGTAGGCTGAGGGAGGATGATAAACTATGGCAAATAAAATTGGGTTTAACCTAAAATTGCTAAAATGCCCAATACTGAGGACCAGGCCCTCAAAGGAATTATAACATGTTTTTTGCTTTACATTAACTCATAATTTGGAATGGTAAATTTTTTCTGCTACTCCTCCATGACCAGAACTTCTGGGATTTTGACAGTTTAAATAACCAGAGAGTTGATTCATTTAAACCAACATAATCTTCTTGCTCTAACCAAGTGTCTGTAAGGGATATTAAATCAATCTGATGATCAATTAACAGATCATGGATGAGCAGAGACTTGGGAGTTAGACCTAATATTTAACAAACCGCAGTTAATTTTTAAATTGAGGAGGAACAGAGGCCAAGTCATTAAATTTAGAGGCTTCATGTTTAATTTGAGTTTTACCAACTTTTTGTTTAATCACTTTGGGATGCTTATACATTTATATTTTTATTTACTTTGGAGGGAGCAGACAATTATTCTCTGATGGGGAAGACGGGGGGGCTAAGTTGAGGGGTGGTGGATGAAGAGGAGCTGCAGAGAGGCGTGTAAGACTGCGACTCTGCTTCCTGGTCCCAAGAGTTGTCAAGGTTTTGGAAATTTGGATAAAAATGATGCCAGAATGTTGGATAAAAGAGACGCACCATCCAAAGTGGGATGGACGCCATCTTGTCTAATAAGACCAGGTTTTCCCCAAAATGAGTTCCAATTGTCTATGTAGCCCATATTGTTTGCAGGCCACCACACAGACAGCCAGCGGTTGAAGGATGACAAGCGACTACACATGTCATCACTGGTCAGATTGGGTAGGGGTCCAAAGAATACTACAGAGGCAGACATAGGCAGAGGCAGACACCGTGGGCTGCACGGTGGCGCAGTGGTTAGCACTGTGGCAGCACAGTTTACCCTCGGCCGGGGATCGCGGGGATCGTGAGATCGTGGGTTCGATCCCTGCCCCCGACCAACAGTGATCTGTGTGGAGTTTCCATGTTCTCCCCGTGTTGCGTGGGTTTACTCCGGGATTTCTTCGGTTTCCTCCCACATACCAAAAACATGCAGATTAAGGATACAGGGCGCTTGCGTACGCAGCGACCGGCAGCTGGTGGCTTGTCACCAGACTGCAAAACAAATCTACCTACGGGTACAAAATAAGTAATAAAAAAAAAAAAAAAAAAAATAGTTTTGGCAAAGTTACACACCGATTCCACATTAAGTTTTGTGACTTCTGACTGCCGGAGTCGGATGTCGTTAATGTCGGCTTGGATAACAAATGTGGAGTATTTACAGTTACCTTTAGCCAGCATTTTCAAATTTGACTCTATGTCGCCTGCTCTGGCCCCGAGAATGCATTTGACTATGGCCGCTGGAGTCTCTAGGTTCACGTTTCTGACTATGGAGTCGCCAATGATCAGAGTTTTTTCCTCAGCGGGTGTGTGCTGAGCGGGGAAAAGCGATTAGAATCATGAACAGGTTGGTGGTGAATTGGGCTTGCGACTATGCTTCCTTCTCACCGTCACCCACCCATTCTCTCCTGGCTGCTCAGGAGAGGTGGAAGCTGGGGGACCGCTAACAGGCCCTAAGCTAAGGTGCTCCGCTGCAGCTAAGGGAAGTCCGTCATTATTAACTGGCGCTGACGGTGTTTCAGTGCAGCAGAGCCGGGATTCCAAATCAGACAACCTCGCCTTGAGCGCCTCAAAAAGACAACATTTATTACATTTACAATTATCACTAAAAGAGGCAGAGGTGTAGCCAAACATCTGACACAGAGAGCACACCAGAGAAGGGGAAGGAGAGCTAGTAGCCATAGCTAGTGGCTAACCCGAAGCTAACACAAACACCGATGAAAGGTGAGCAGAAAGCTAAAGAGGGTGATACTGAGTGCGCACACAGGTGCGAGAGGCTTGTTAAACAGAAGTGAGGTGACAGTAGATGGAAAAAAGCGATTAAAATACATTTAAAGGCAATAATCCTCAGGAGAGTGAGGAGAGCTAACCACAGAGTAAACCACACGATAGCCAGCAACACAGGAAGTGACGATACATTACCACAGGAAGCAGCACTCCAGTCCGTCTTTGATATGTCTTGTGTAAGTCACAAAAAACCTGTTATAGACATGTTAACAACAGAAAAAATGTGATTTTTGGCAGTGTGTCACTTTAAAATAGGTAATAAACTTATTGGATGACTGTTTGATGTACTGAAAGGTAACCTTATTTTTGAGCAATGATATCTGCCAAGGAGGTAATGCAATCAGGGTGGTTTGTCTGTCTGTCTGATTGTTAGCAGGATTACGCAAAAAAATTACTGGATGGATTTTGATGAAATTTTCACCAGAGGTAGCCCTTGGTCCAAGGATGAACCCATTAAATTTGAGATGATGATCTGAGATTGCATACCTCCACTATGGACTTTGAAGCAGCCTTGGCGGAGGTATGCGCTCTCTGAGTGCTTTTCTAGTTTTTGCAGTTTTCCAGTCTTGTGGGAATAACCTGTCTTCAAATGACTGGTTTATAATTTGACAGACAGCTGGGGCAGTTAAACTAGCAACCATATTGAGCAGGCTTCCCATCAAGATATGAGATGATTTATTTATTTATTTTGTATACTTTATTGATCCCCAGAGGGGAAATTCAGGGCATCCACCTGGATGGATGAAGCAGCCACAGTACAGCGCCAATCTCTTCACTATTCACACCTATTTTCATAAGATTGTAACATATTCTCAACTTTATTTATATTTAATTGTTCAATTTTGAAAATACAATTTTTATCCATCAAAATCTAATTTTTTTTTTTTTAAATTGGTGAATCTGAATTTTCCTTTTGCATATTCTATATTAACCACTTGCACTCCAGGCAATTTTCCTAAAAATGCCAAAAAATAACGTGCCCAAAGTAAACCGAAAGCTGTTATTCAACCCTTTGCAGCATCTTCATGGGGTTGGTCTCATTTAAAAGAAAACACTTTGAATTTTTTGGCAAAAAAAAACATAATCTCTCTACGTGCTCCGGCCACTGAGTTACAGTCATCTAAACATACTGAACTTGAAGAAAAAAAAATTGGACACAGTGTTTTTTTGGATACAAATGCTTGTAAATAACACACAGCTGTCCGATCTGGCTGGAAAATGCAACCGAAATGTAGAACCAAGTGTTATCCAGCTGAGATCCAAATTTGGTAACAATACCACAAAAAATGAATATTTTACACAGCTTTGTTCTCAGGCTGTTCCCAGGCGTTTTGGAACTGTGCCAAATGGCACAGTTTGGAAAAACGTCTGTAACTTTTGAATAATTCAATGTAGAATCTTCATTTTAGGCTCTAATGAAAGGTCACACTCAGGGCTGTGTCTGTGTGTGTGTGTGGGCGGGGGGTCGTTCCCCCCCCCCCCCCCGCTACCAAGGACCAAATTCGGCCCTCTACATGACGGATTACACTCCTTGCATGCTTTCACAGCGGCTCCCCCCCCCCTCGCTACTGTGTGTGTGTGGGGGGGGGGGGGGGGGACCGTGAACGGACCGTGAACGCCCCCCCCCCCCCTCGCTACAGAAGAGGGCCATCGCTACATGATGGAATAGACTGATATGCTTCCTCCCGCGGACCGGGGGGCGTTCGGACCGTGCCCCCCCCCCCCCGCTCCTCTTCTGCAGCGGGGGGGGGGGGGGGCGTTCACGGTCCGAACACGGCAAATGAACCGTTTATCGCGGCGCACGTACTTCGTGCGTAGTACAGTTGTAATTTACTGATCGGTCAAAAGTCATTTTTGGATTACAGTTTTCAGGGATAAATAAATTTAGCTTATAACACCTTACCTCTTCAAAGCAGCAGAGTCGCGGCAAACAGCTCTTCCCCCATTGTCAGACGAACACGACGCTACTCCGCTCGTGGATCCCGATCAACATAATTCCATTATTGCCGTTTTGGCGAATGATTTACGACTTTTGTCGTCGGCCTCCGTCTATTCTGCTGGAATGAGTGCAGGTCCCACTTGTGGGTGTTCTCCATGCTGCTGGGTGAGCCTGGGTCTGTAGTAGATTCGTACAGAGTCCTTCTGCAGCAGTAAATATCGCTTCACCCAGCCTGAATTTCTGTGCTTCAATTGGCTCCTGCGTTCACAGTAGGCGGGTCCTCCTTCCTAGATTTTCATTCATTGGCTCCTCAAGGTTTCAGAAACCCAATTCAAGGCTCTTATTAGTCGAATGAGAGGTCAATCAGATGAACTAATCTGTTCGCGGCTGTGTTTGCAGATTTTTTTTCAGTGGCGCTTGGAGGGCACACCACCTACACCATCACCATCAATATCCTTATCATGCGTCATGCGCACGAGGGCGCACGAGCGCGCTCTCGTGCGCCCTCGTGCGTCATAGGACGCAGAGACTTGCCCGCCCGCGGAACAATGGAGCGCAAGTGGTTAACTTTATTACTTTTTCAAGAAAATAATTAATCATATCACTAGCTTTTATTAAATGACCATCCTTTTTCTGAAAGAGAGTAGCTATTTTGAATATTTCTTCTCATTAACTCATTTAATACTCTCCATAACTTTCTATTATTTTTTTTTTATTTAAGTTTTTGTAAAGGGTATACATGGCATTACAGCATTGCATTGTTTACATCTTCATCACATATTCCCCCCCTTTTTTTGTTTTTTGACATTGGAAAAAAAATATTACAACACCCTTTTTTTTTAAGTGAAAGAAAAAGAGAAATTAAAAGAAGAACAAAAAACAAAACAAACAAAAACAAAAGAGCAGAAAAATAAAAGAGCATCTGAGTAGCATTGGAGCAAAGAGAGGTGCCATTATTGAAATGGTATTTGTCAAAGATTAGATCTGATGGAAGACACATATGCGTTCCAGGGTTGCCAAAAGTTCATGAACCCATCCATGTCCTGTCTCAGTGCAAATGTCAACTTTTCCATCAAATAAATGTCCTGAATCACGTTAATCCAATCTTCAGGTGTAGGACAGTCTTTCAACATTCATTTTTTTTGTTAGAGCTTTTTTACTTGCCAATATTAAAACAGTGAATAAGTATTTTTCTCCTCGTCTTTCCAGTGATTCCGGTAGTAAACCCAAATACAAAGTTACAAAAGAAAAAGGAACTGTTACTTTGAATATTTTCCCCAATATTGTCTGTACATTGGTCCAATATTGGTGGATAACTGGGCATGACCAAAACACATGAAAATGATTTGCAGTCTTTTCACCACACAAGCGCCAACAATTCAACCCTTTGAGTAAATTTGTTTTGTGCAGGTGTTCTGAAAAATCTTACCAAATTTTTCCATCCAAATTCTCTCCACAGCAGGGATGAGGTATTTTTCCATTGTTGTTTATTTAGCTTTTCCCATATTTCCAGTTGTAAAGTGAAATTCCCCTCTTTTTCCCATCTCTCTTTTATATATGATGTGTTGTCTCCTTTTAAGTCTTGAAGACCATGGTATATTTTAGAAATGTATCTGATCCCTGGGATCCCTTTACAGTGGGGCAAAAAAGTATTTAGTCAGCCACCAATTGTGCAAGTTCTCCCACTTAAAAGATGAGAGAGGTCTCCAATTTTCATCATAGGTATACCTCAATTATGAGAGACAAAATGAGAAAAAAAAAATCCAGAAATTCACATTGAAGGATTTTTAATGAATTAATTGGTAAATTACTCGGTAAAATAAGTATTTGGTCAATCCCAAAAGTTCATCTCAATACTTTGTTATACAGTGATCCCTCACTTATCGCGGTTAATGGGTTCCAGAACCGACCGCGAAAAGTGAAAAACCGCGAAGTAGCGTCACCCCAATGACGTCATCCATAAACAATACGTACGTTCATTCTCTCACTCTCTCTCTCTCATATGATACGTGTGTGTGTGTGTACGTGTACATACATACGTAGATGTAAACAAAGTGTACATAAATATGTTTTTACAACTCTTTTATTCTTATAACAAGATACGTAACTCAAGATGAAAATGATTTACTGCACAGGTTAATGAGAGCTTTACTGCTCCTCAGGTGACGCCTCATCGTGAGGTGCTGGAGGCTCAGGATCAGCGAGGGCAGCTTCCGATAGAGCTGAAGCTGCAGGAGGCGGCGTAGTGCCTCGACGGGAAGACTATTTCGCACAAAATGGCACAAGAGAACAGCAAAAAGTTCCACGCGGCGAGACTAAGTAACACGAGCGATAAAAAGCAATGAATGCGGTCTTTCTTCCCTTCATGGGTGCTTGGCAGGGAGAGGAGGTGGGTGAGACGTCTTGGCCAATCAGCTTGCGAGATTTCCGAGCCCAGCCAACACGACAACAGCGAACAGAGAGTTGTGCTGCTCTCCGTGTTGACACGTGATGGTCTAATGTAGTCTCCCTGCCTTCGGCTAGCGCCCGCCCATTATTTCTCAATTTTGAATTTTTGATGAATATTTTTGAAAAATCCGCGATGCACTGAGGGCGCGAAAGGTGAAGCGCGAAGTAGCGAGGGATCACTGTATACCCTTTGTTGGCAATGACAGAGGCCGAACGTTTTCTGTTAGTCTTCACAAGGTTTTCACACACTGCTGCTGGTATTTTGGCCCATTCCTTCATGCAGATCTCCTCTAGAGCAGTGATGTTTTGGGGCTGTCTCTGGGCAACACAGACTTTCAACTCCCTCCAAAGATTTTCTATGCGGCTGAGATCTGGAGACTGGCTAGGCCACTCCAGGACCTTGAAATGCTTCTTACGAAGCCACTTCTTCCTTGCCCGGGCAGCGTGTTTGGGATCGTTGTCATGCTGAAAGACCCAGCCACGTTTCATCTTCAATGCCCTTGCTGATGGAAGGAGGTTTTCACTCAAAATCTCACAATACATGGCCCTATTCATTTTTTCCTTTACACGGATCAGTCATCCTGGTCCCTTTGCAGAAAAATAGCCCCAAAGTATGATGTTTCCACCCCCATGCTTCACAGTAGGTATGGTGTTCTTTCTCCTCCAAACACGACAAGTTGAGTTTTTACCAAAAAGTTCTATTTTGGTTTCATCTGACCATATGACATTCTCCCAATCCTCTTCTGGATCATCCAAATGCTCTCTAGCAAACTTCAGATGGGCCTGGACATGTACTGGCTTAAGCAGGGGGACACGTCTGGTACTGCAGGATTTGAGTCCCTGGCGGCGTAGTGTGTTACTGATGTAGCCTTTGTTACTTTGGTCCCAGCTCTCTGCTGGTCATTCACTAGGTCCCCCCGTGTGGTTCTGGGATTTTTGCTCACCGTTCTCGTGATCATTTTGACCCCACGGGGTGAGATCTTGTGTGGAGCCCCAGATCGAGGGAGATTATCGTGGTTTTGTATGACTTCCATTTTCTAATAATTGCTCCCACAGTTGATTTCTTCACACCAAGCTGCTTACCTATTGCAGATTCAGTCTTCCCAGCCTGGTGCAGGTCTACAATTTTGTTTGTGGTGTCCTTTGACAGCTCTTTAGTCTTGGCCATAGTGGAGTTTGGAGTCTGTTTGAGGTTGTGGACAGGTGTCTTTTATACTGATAACGAGTTCAAACAGGTGCCATTAATACAGGTAACGAGTGGAGGACAGAGAAGCCTCTCAAAGAAGAAGTTACAGGTCTGTGAGAGCCAGAAATCTTGCTTGTTTGTAGGTGACCAAATACTTATTTTACCGAGGAATTTACCAATTAATTCATTAAAAATCTTTCAATGTGATTTTCTGGATTTTTTTTTTCTCATTTTGTCTCTCATAGTTGAGGTATACCTATGATGAAAATTGGAGACCTCTCTCATCTTTTAAGTGGGAGAACTTGCACAATTGGTGGCTGACTAAATACTTTTTTACCCCACTGTATATGCCATTAAGAAAACCTTCAGAACACCTGACTGGGCCATTTCCAAATCCTCCTTTTTAAGTATTTTGTTTATGTGGTGTCTAAGCTGAAAGAACCTGTAAAGGTCTTGATTTACTAGACCTTGTTTTTTCAAATCTTCAAAACTTCTTAAAGTTTTCCCTTTAAAAAAATTGTAATATTTTATCAGTCCGTTCTCTTTCCACTTTTTAAATCTAGTGTCTGTTTTATTAGGAGTAAAGTCCTGATCATAGGAAATCCATTGCAATAATCGATAGGGTTCTTTAGTTTGATTTTCTCTGACTATCTTAAACCAAATTTTTTGCGGGGTCTCTATCCACGGGTTAGTGTTATTCAAAAGTTTAGGTAAGGCATTGGGAATGTCACTTGTTATTTGGCATTCCATCTCCTTCCATTGTGCAGTGTAGACTGGGTTACATATCTCTACTAAAGTTTTAATTTGTGCGGCTTTAAAATAGTCCCTGATATTTGGCAGCGCAAGCCCACCTTTGTCTTTGTTTAGCTGTAGGGTTCTATATCTGATTCTAGGTCTCTTGCCCTGCCATATGAATCTTGAGATCCTTCTGTCCAGTTCTTGCCATGTTTTTTTGGGAGGTTCTACCGGTATTGTTTGGAAAAGGTATAGAAGACGTGGAAGTATATTCATTTTGACTGCTTCAATTCTTTGTGCAATACCCAAGAATTGTATCATATTCCAACTTACTAGATCCGATTTTATTTTTGCCATCAGTGGATCATAGTTTAGTGTTATAATTTTGTTGAGTTGTTTCGGGATATTGACCCCCAGGTATTTCATAGATTCCATCTCCCAGTTGGTTTTGAGTTTGCTTAGTAAATATTGATTTGGGTCATAGTTGAATGTTAAAATTTGGGTTTTATGCATGTTTAATTCGTACCCCGATAACTCTCCATACTCTGAAAAAACTGAAATTAGTTCTGGAAAAGAGGTGTCCGGCTGCCCCAGGTATATTAAAATGTCATCAGCAAAGAGTGCTATTTTATGTTCCTTCTGACCAAGTGTAATACCTTGAATTTTTTGATTCTGTCTTATCCATTGGCTCAGAGGTTCTATGAAGATTGCAAAGAGCAGTGGAGACAAGGGGCAGCCCTGACGACATCCTCTTTCCAGTTCAAAAGATGATGTTAATTTACCGTTAATCCTTATTTTAGCTGTTGGTTTTTTATATAATGCCTGGATAGTTCTAATGAAGTTATTATGGAAATTGAAACTGGATAAGATTCTATATAGGAAAGACCAGTCAACCGAATCAAATGCTTTTTCAGCATCTAATCCCAATATGGCTGCATTTAAATTATATTTTTTATATGATGAATTATGTGTAAAGTGTGTCTAATGTTATCTTGTCTCTGTCTTTGTCTTATAAGATAATAAGATAAGCCTTTATTAGTCCCACAACGGGGAAATTCCAGGATTGCAACAGCACAGGGATAGCAACACTCAGAGCAACAATCAGAAGGCAAGAAAAAACAAGCAAGCAAGAGCAGCTAATATACATATGTACATATTACTATAAAATATATATATACACACACACACACACAGACACTCAGTGCAGAGCATTGTAGCTGGATGGAATAAATATATGAATATATGAACACACAGTGCAGAGCATTGTAGCTAGATGGAATAAATATGTAAATATACAGTATAAACACCCACAGTATGGAGCATTGCAGCTAGGTGGAATAAATATGCAAGTATATAAACACACACAGTGCGGAGCAATGTAGCTAGATGGAATAATATGTAGATATATAAAAACACAGTGCGGAGCATTGTAGCTAGATGGAATAAATATATAGATATATAAATATAAACACACCCAGTGCAGAGCATTGTAGCTAGATGGAATAAATATGTAAATATATAAACACACACAGTGCAGAGCATTGTTGCTAGGTGGGATGAAACAGCATAACCGTCTATTTAGTTATCCTACATGGTATGATTATGTGCCCATACATATTCTCACCCTCCATAGCGACCGGTATGTTCCTAGTTGTATGCCGGAGAGGACCATTGTGTAAGTCTATTGCATCTTTTGCATTCAAAAAAAAAAAAAAAAAAAACCTGTTTGGTCTAAATGAATTAAGTCTGTTAGTATATTTTCTAACCTTTTGGCAAGGATAGCGGTAAGAAGTTTATAGTCCTAATTTAACACACTGATTGGTCTGTAGTTGGAGCAGTCTAGTTTATCCTTTTCAGGTTTAGGTATGACTGCAATGACCCCTTCTCTCCAGGAGGGGGGGATTTCCCCTGTGTGGAGGACATAGTTAAATGTTTTCAGGAGGAGAGGAGATGGTTGCTGTTTAAAGGTTTTGTACCACTCTGCTGTATAGCCATCTGCTCCTGGGGATTTGTTAGCTTTAAGTTTCATAATTGCTTTTTCTAATTCTTTAGGCTGTATTTCTGACAGTAGTGTTTTATTTTGTGATTCAGTAAGTTGGGGAAGATTTAATGTATTTAGGAAGGCTTTGGATGCGATTTTGTGTTTTTTGAGGGAGTATAAGTTCTTGTAGTAATTCTTGAAACTTTTAATAATTTCCTGAATTCTAAATTTTATTTCCTTTGATACTGGGTATCTGATTTTGTAGATTGCTGTCTCCGTTTGTTGTTTCCTCAATTTGTAGGCTAGTAATTTTGCCGATTTGCTACCTGTTTCATAGTATTTTTGTTTTAAAAATGTAAGTTTCTTCTGGATTTCTCTTGTGTAGATCTCATTTATTTGTTTTTTAATTTCCTTAATTTTGAGCGAGTCATTAGAATGAGTGTTGTCTTTGTGCTCTTTTTCTAGTTTCTTAAGTTCTGACTCTAATGTGGTTAGTTTTTCTTGTCTCAGTTTCTTTTGGGTTGCCAGTTTTGCGATAATCTTTCCCCTTATTACAGCTTTGCATGCGTCCCACAGTATTAAAGGGGATACTTCTCCATTATCATTTTCTTCCAAATATCTGAGAATATCTGATTCCAATTCATCTTTCAGTGGTCCTTTAAGCACATTTGAATTTAACCTCCAAGAAAATGTATTATTTGTGTATTTTTGGATATTTAAGTCCATATAGATCAGACTGTGGTCAGAGAGATCCATCAGTCCTATTTTACATGTTTTTACTCTTCCAATGTCACTATTAAACATAAAAAAATAGTCAGTCCTTGAGTATGATGAATGTGGTGCTGAGTAAAATGTATAATCTTTTACACTGGGGTTGAGTTCCCTCCACACGTCACAGATTCCCATTTCTTTTAGTAGCATCCGAGTTTTTCTACTTTGAGTGTTATTTTGATGTGGAGAATTACCTGATGCATCCCAGTATGGATTCATTCTTAGATTGAAGTCTCCCCCACATATCACTAAACCTTTGGCTTTAGTTATCATTAGGTCAAATACATTTTTATAAAATTTACAGTTAGCCCCTGAAGGTGCATATACATTCAGCAGGGTGATATCTTCTCCCTCTAGCCGACCAAGTACCATGCTAAATCTCCCTTCTTTATCTTTGTGTTCTGAATTTTTTTCAAACATAATTTTGGTTGAGATCAATGTCGCTACCCCCCTCCTCCTCCCTGACTTACATGAAGATGAAGAGATCAGTTTAAACCCTTGTCTATTAAGTTTAGTGTGCTCCAAGTCTGTTAGGTGGGTTTCCTGTAAAAATATTATTCCTGCTTTGTCTTTTTTCATTTTGCCAAGAATCTTGGATCTTTTAACTGCATTCAGGATCCCTTTTACATTATATGAGATTATTTTGGTTACGCCCTGTTTCTCCATTGTGTTGTCTTTTTTAGTATAACAGTGTAGTGGCCCTCTTATATGCTACTCAGAAACTGAAAGAACATTAAGAACATAAAAAACATTAAGAACATAGTATATAAAACTTTATAACAAAAAACTGTCAAAAGATCTTCCTGAACTGAGGTCTTTTTAGCGACCTTAGAAGAGCCTTGATAGTGCGTTGGCTCTGAGGGAAATTCCTCAAACTCTGTTACGTGTTGAGGGCCCTCTCTTACCCCTGTAAGTTGTCCCATGTTTTTAACGTGAATTTCAGATCCCAATCCGAACTTGTAATGATTTTTTTTTTTTTTTTTTTATGCCTGTACCCTATGAAATTGTGCGCAACCTCCCACCACCGTCACAGCAAACAATCACGTTAATACAGTATTTGTTAGTGTGGAGAGTTCATGTGTTTCATTGTCACATTTCTATTTTAACAATTTTTTTTTTTTTTAAAGACTTGTTTCTAATATTATGACTGTTCCATGAAATGTACTTGCTGGTTCCGCATCTCCTTTAATGTTTGTTACCTTGTAGGTGGAGGTTTGGATGCGCAGATTGACTAAAAATATCGTTATTCCCTCCTGAAAGTGTTCAGTTTTTCCTTATAGCCCTGACACTGGGTTTCCCGCTGCTGACCCGTGGATTTTAAGGGTCTCTGTGTGGACCACGTTTGAGCCTTGATTCTTTCGATCGGGTCTGCTGCGGGTTTATACACCGTTACCGGGAGCCCTCTTCTCGCCATATCTGTGGTTGCTTCTTCCGCCGAGTTGTAGAGACACGTCTCATCCCCGTAAAAAACCTGCAGCTTCGCCGGAAATGGAGTTTGAAAGCGCAGTTTCTTCTCTCTTAGTACCTTTTTAGCGTCGTTGTATTCCCGACACTTTTTAAGGACCTCCGGGGCGTAGTCGTGCTCCACAAAAACTTTTCTTTCTTGGTGCATAAATCCTTTTTTCTGCCAAGCCAGTCTCAAAACCTCTTCTTTTGTTCTGAAGTTGGAAAACTTCACCACCACTGATCGTGGTGGCGCTTCTGCTAACGGCTTTGGGGCTAATGAACGGTGTGCCCTTTCTATCTTCAAGTCGGTGGATTGGGGAATTTCCAGCTTCTCTCTCAGTATGGATTCCATGCATGCAGCCATTGTGGTGAAACCTTCCTCGACTCCTTCTTTCAGACCATGAATTCTTATGTTGGCCCTTCTTAGTCTTCCTTCGTGGTCGGTTAGCTTAGCCTCCAGTCTTGTCTGTGGTTTGAGTAATTCCAGCACGGTTTCTTCCAGCCCTTTTATTCTTTCCTCTGCTTCCATGATTCGGTCCTCAGCCTGGTCCACTCTGTTGTTTGTCCTTTTTATTTCGTCTTTAATTTCACGAAAGTCAGCCCAACACTCTCGGCGAAATTGTCTTAATTCTAGAATTATCGTTTTTAAGCTAACCATGTTGCTAGCCTCATTCAGCTCCTCTGCTTCCGAGTGGATGTCCTCCAGATCAGATTCTCTGGCCGATGCGCGTCTTGGCCTGGGAAATGTCGCATGTCTTCAGTTTTCCTTTAGGCATAATGACTTTGTCTTTTGATTTTCACTCTTCCAAAAATCCGTTAAATCTGATTTTTAAGGTATTTTCATGGATGGGGTCTTGGAGCTTCAGCGTTAAGCTGCTATCACCATGGTGTCCAGACCGGAAGTCCCTCTACTATTATTTTTAAGGTTGTTATATTTTTGTGGGCATTGGTTTGTCTGTCTGTTAACAAAATAACTCAAAAAGTTATGAATGGCTTTTGATGAAGTTTTCAGGAAAGGTGTGTAATGGCACGGGGAACAGATGATTTTGGTGGTGATTTGAGAGTTCATACCGCCACCAAGGGTGCAGCAGGATTACACAAAAACTGCTGGATGGATTTGGATGAAATTTTCACCGGAGGTGGTCCTTGGGCTAGAGAGGAACCCATTACATTTTGCTGATGAGCCGAGAGTGCATATCTGTACCAAGGCTCTATCTTCTCACAGTGTGTTGGCAAGATTGCTCCAAAACTACTGGACAGAGTTTGATGAAATTTTCACCACAGGTGGCTCTTGGGCTACACATGAACCATTAGATTTTGGAGGTGATACGTGAATGCATACCTCCACCAAGGCTCAGTGTTCTAGTAATAGTTTAGCGGGATTACAAAAAAGTACAGATGGGTTTTGACCTCCGCCAAGATTTTTGCCTGAGGCCAATATGCAGTGGCAGAGTGGAGTTTGGGTGAACAACACCCTTGGCGGAGGTATACATTCTCTGAGTGCTCTCTAGTTTTTCATAATACCATTTCTTTTTCTTTCAGCGTTGTCCTGACTCTTCACCTCTGTATTTTTAGGTGGAGCTCCCAAAGTAGCAGACGCTCCGAAAGCAGAGGCCCTGGCTGCTGCTGCCCCCCCGCCACCTTCTGCTGCCACGCCACCACCTCCCCCCTCAGCTGTGGGCCCTATTCCCACCACCATGCCCCCTGTACCACCTGTACCAGCACATGCTATGGATACCAAACCAGGTTAGTTGTCATATGAGAATGGTCTTATTTGACATCTGTGATCTTGACCTCTAGCTTACATAATTAATCGTTTTTTGGTGTTCTGTGGGAACCAGCTTTTCGCAGTTCCACTGAATCTCTTCATGTAGTAATAATGAAGTCTTTTTCTTTTTTTATGTTTAACAGTTTCAACTATCAAGCCTACAGCTGCTCCTGCTGGACCAGTGGCCCAAGCAGAGGGAGGGGCTAAAGGAACCAGGACAGAGAGTAGGGTAGGCGCAGACGTGTAACATGATTTTTATTTGTACGTGTTTGTGTTTATTACATGCAATTTATTTTGTGTATTTTGTTTTTTAGGTTAAGATGAACCGCATGAGGCTGAGAATTGCTCAGAGACTGAAGGAAGCCCAAAACACCTGTGCTATGCTGACCACGTTTAATGAGGTCGACATGAGGTAGGAAATTCTAATTTAGCTGACCTACATTTTTAAACCATGGTGCCATGATTTTTAGTCATCTATGTGAAATATGCTTTGCTGCATTGAAGAGACAGTACTCCAGTTTTCACCAGCTCAGTGGTGCAGTGGTTAGCACAGTGGCAGCACAGTAAGAAGGTCACGGGATCCATTCTACCCCTGACCATCGTGGGTTCGATCCCACTCCCTGTCCATCAGTGACACTTCTATGTGGAGTTTGCATGTTCTCCCCGTGTCTATGTGGGTTTACCTTGGGTACTCTGGTTTCCTCCCACAGGCCAAAAACATGCAAGTTAGGTTAATTGGAGACTCTAAAGTGGCCCTAGGTGTGAATGTGTGTGTGAATGGTGAAGTGATGGCGCTGTACTGTGGCTGCCTCATCCATCCTGGTGGATGCCCTGAATTTCCCTCTGGGGATCAATAAAGTATACAAAATTGAAAAAAAAATTCTTGAGAGGAGTAACAAAACCACAATTGCATTATGGAACTTAGCATTCCTAAGGGTAGTGTCTCACTGGGCAACGACAGCTTGCATTCTTAAGGGAGTTTCCAAAATCTCTCCCAACACTTGTGGAGGTTCGCGATTTCCTCTCGTGAGCTGTAGGGCCTCACTCGTGTTAGGAATTTTGAACATGTTCAAAAAATTTGTGCCACAACTTTTTTCAAAATAGTCATCGCAGGTGTCTTGAACCCTTCGTAATTTAGTTTTTGTGAATCAAAGTGTGAGAAAAGTTAGACAACTTTGTGATGGGATGGAGACCTATGAAACCAAATTGTGACTGGTTGAGAAAAAAGCAACAGTAGCACAAAGGAATATTACACAGAAGCTTGGCACCTTCCAGCACCAGAGTGGTACTTTCTGGCAGCAGCAGAGTGGTCAGGGTGGTGCTTGACCGCAGCAGCCTTCAGCATGTCAGCCTGGGGTGCGTTTCCCAAACTACGATGGAGGTTAGCCTTGAACCAACATAGTACGATGCATCGGTCAACAAACAGTCATCTACCTTATGACTGTTTCTCAAAATGTTCGGAACAACGTTAGACAATCTTGGTTTGAACTACGCTGGTTTCATCTAACGGGTCAAACTATTGCGTTTTGGAGAATGTCAGAAGACTTTTGGCAGTCATCAAGGTGTGTAGTGTATCTAAAAAAACTAAATTTACTACAGGTAGCATATGCAGAATCTAAAACGGGTAAAATGTGAAAGGAATAATGATTCCAAGCATGAAGCATAGTCTACTTTAGTGAAATTTATCTTACCAAATAAGTTGCCGATGCTGCTTTATATCTCTGGTATATATTTGATTTTGATACTGTTTATTTCAAGTTAGCTTGGGATCAGTCCGCCAAGGTCTCTCACTGGGAGGAGACCCCGGGGCAGACCCAGGACTCGGTGGAGAGACTATGTCTCCCAGCTAGTCTGGGAACGCCTTGGTATCCCCTCTGAAGAGCTGGAGCAGGTGGCTGGGGAGAGGGAAGTCTGGGCTTCTCTGCTTGAACTGCTGCCTCCGCGACCCGGACCTCCGGAAAAGCGGTAGAAGATGGATGGATGGATGGATGGATATTTCAAGTTAGGTTAATTGGCATCAAAAACTGGGGATTCTAAATTGTCCTTAGGTATGACTGTGAGAGTGAATGGTTGTCTGTCTCTCTGTGTTAGCCTTGCGATGGACTGGCGATCTGTCCAGGGTGTGCCCCTGCCTCTCGCCCAAAGATGCTGGGATAGGCTCCAGCCCCCCCGCGACCCGAACAGGATTAAGCGGAAGAAGATGAATGAATGAATGAATGAATGAATATTTCGAATAAGACAAAAATAAAAACAAAAATTTCAAATGCTGTCCAAAAAGGAACAGGATTGAAGCAAAAGCTTATCTTGTCCTATCCCAACATTAACTAATTAGCATACCTGCAGCAGGGAAAACAAGTATTGAACATGTCAACATATTTTTCATTAAACATGTACAGTGGGGCAAAAAAGTATTTAGTCAGCCACCAATTGTGCAAGTTCTCCCAGTTAAAAGATGACAGAGGTCTCCAATTTTCACCATAGGTATACCTCAACTATGAGAGACAAAATGAGAAAAAAAAATCCAGAAAATCACATTGTCTGATTTTTAAAGAATTTATTTGCAAATTATGGTGGAAAATAAGTATTTGGTCACCAACAAACAAGCAAGATTTCTGGCTCTCACAGACCTGTAACTACTTCTTTAAGAGGCTCCTCTGTCCTCCACTCGTTACCTGTATTAATGGCACCTGTTTGAACTCGTTATCAGTATAAAAGACACCTGTCCACAATCTCAAACAGTCAGACTCCAAACTCCACTATGGCCAAGACCAAAGAACTGTCAAAGGACACCAGAAACAAAATTGTAGACCTGCACCAGGCTGGGAAGACTGAATCTGCAATAGGTAAGCAGCTTGGTGTGAAAAAAATCAACTGTGGGAGCAATTATTAGAAAATAGAAGACATACAAGACCACTGATAATCTCCCTCGATCTGGGGCTCCACGCAAGAGCTCACCCCGTGGGGTCAAAATGATCACGAGAACGGTGAGCAAAAATCCCAGAACCACACGGGGGGACCTAGTGACCCAGAGAGCTGGGACCAAAGTAACAAAGGCTACCATCAGTAACACACTACGCCGCCAGGGACTCAAATCCTGCAGTGCCAGACGTGTCCCCCTGCTTAAGCCAGTACATGTCCAGGCCCGTCTGAAGTTTGCTAGAGAGCATTTGGATGATCCAGAAGAGGATTGGGAGAATGTCATATGGTCAGATGAAACCAAAATAGAACTTTTTGGTAAAAACTCAACTTGCCGTGTTTGGAGGAGAAAGAACACCATACCTACTGTGAAGCATGGGGATGGAAACATCGTGCTTTGGAGCTGTTTTTCTGCAAAGGGACCAGGACGACTGATCCGTGTAAAGGAAAGAATGAATGGGGCCATGTATCGTGAGATTTTGAGTAAACCACTTGCACTCCGGGCAATTTTCCTAAAAATGCCAAAAAATAACGTGCCCAAAGTAAATCGAAAGCTGTTATTCAACCCTTTGCAGCATCTTCATGGGGTTGGTCTCATTTAAAAGAAAACACTTAGAATTTTTTGGCAAAAAAAACATAATCTCTCTATGTGCTCCGGCCACTGAGTTACAGTCATCTAAACATACTGAACTTGAAGAAAAAAAAATTGGACACAGTGTTTTTTTGGATACAAATGCTTGTAAATAACACACAGCTGTCCGATCCGGCTGGAAAATGCAACAGAAATGTAGAACCAAGTGTTATCCAGCTGAGATCCAAATTTGGTAACAATACCACCAAAAATGAATATTTTACACAGCTTTGTTCTCAGGCTGTTCCCAGGCGTTATGGAACTGTGCCAAATTGTGCCAAATGGCACAGTTTGGAAAAACGTCTGTAACTTTTGAATAATTCAATGTAGAATCTTCATTTTAGGCTCTAATGAAAGGTCACACTCAGGGCTGTGTCTGTGTGTGTGTGTGTGTGTGTGTGTGTGTGTGGGTGGGTGTGGGTGGGTGGGCGGGGGGTCGTTCCCCCCCCCCCCCCCCGCTACCAAGGACCAAATTCGGCCCTTGCTACATGACGGAATACACTTTTTTTTTTTTTCCTTGCATGTTTTCACAGCGGCTCCCCCCCCCCCCCTTGCTACTGTGTGTGTGTGTGTGTGTGTGTGTGTGGAGGGAACCGTGAACGGACCGTGAACGCACCCCCCCCCCCCCCTCGCTACAGAAGAGGGCCATCGCTACATGATGGAATAGACTGATATGCTTCCCCCCCGCGGACCGGGGAGCGTTCGGACCGTGCCCCCCCCCCGCTCCTCTTCTGCACCGGGGTGGGGGGGCGTTCACGGTCCGAACACGGCAAATGAACCGTTTATCGCGGCGCACGCACTTCGTATTTCGTGCGCAGTACAGTTGTAATTTACCGATCGGTCAAAAGTCATTTTTGGATTACAGTTTTCAGGGATAAATAATAATTTATCTTATAACACCTTACCTCTTCAAAGCAGCAGAGTCGTGGCGAACAGCTCTTCCCACGCGTCAGACGAACGCAACGCTGCTCCGCTCGTGGATCCCGATCAATATAATTCCATTATTGCCATTTTGGTGAATGATTTACGACTTTTGTCGTCGGCCTCCGTCTATTCTGCTGGAATGAGTGCAGGTCCCACTTGTGGGTGTTCTCCATGCTGCTGGGTGAGCCTGGGTCTGTAGGAGATTCGTACAGAGTCCTTCTGCAGCAGTAAATATCGCTTCACCCAGCCAGAATTTCTGTGCTTCAATTGGCTCCTGCGTTCACAGTAGGCGGGTCCTCCTTCCTAGATTTTCATTCATTGGTTCTTCAAGGTTTCAGAAACCCAATTCAAGGCTCTTATTAGTCGAATGAGAGGTCAATCAGATGAACTAATCTGTTCACGGCTGTCTCTGCAGTTTTTTTTTGAGTGGCGCTTGGACGCTACTACATCACCATCACCACCATCATGCGTCATGCGCACGAGCGCGCCCTCGCGCGCCCTCATGCGTCCTCATGCGTCATAGGACGCAGACACTTGCCCGCCCGCGGAACAATGGAGCGCAAGTGGTTAAAAAAACCTTAAATGTGATTTTCTGGATTTTTTTTTCCTCATTTTGTCTCTCATAGTTGAGGTATACCTATGATGAAAATTGGAGACCTCTCTCATCTTTTAAGTGGGAGAACTTGCACAATTGGTGGCTGACTAAATACTTTTTTACCCCACTGTATCTGGTGGAGCTATTGATCTGAGATTTTCACCAGAAATGTGTAACAACCCAAGTAGTCCATACATACAAAGAAATCAAGGGAGCTGTTCACAAAACAAGTTGTATTTAATAAAGTGGAATGACACAGGGAATAAGTAAACACTCTTGGTAAAATTGATTTAATATTTAGTAGAAAAGCCTTTGTTGGTAATTTTTTATTTATTTTATTTAACTTTTATTTATACAGGGTAGTTTCATTGAGAGGCAACCTCTCTTTATCAAGAACGCCCTATTCACACTTGCACAGTTGCACATTTCACACTCACACAGTTACACATTTCACATAACAGCTTCCAGACGTCTCCTGTATGGAGAAACCAGGCACAGACATTGCTCATCAGTGATTTTATGGTATCTCACAAAAGTGAGTACACCCCTCACATTTTTGTAAATATTTTAAATCTTTTCATGGGACAACACTGAAGATATGACACTTTGATACAATGTAAAGTAGTCACTGTACAGCTTGTATAACAGTGTAAATTTGCTGTCCCCTCAAAATAACAGCACACACCCATTAATGTCTGAACTGCTGGCAACAAAAGTGAATACACCCCTAAGTGAAAATGTCCAAATTGGGCCCAGTTAGCCATTTTCCCTCCCTGGTGTCATGTGACTCATTAGTGTTACAAGGTCTCAGGTGTGAATGGGGAGCAGGTGTTTTAAATTTGGTGTTATCATTCTCTCACACTCTCATACTGGTCACTGGAAGTTCAACATGGCACCTCATGGCAAAGACCTCTCTGAGGATCTGGAAAAAAAAGAATTATTGCTCTACATAAAGATGGCCTAGGCTATAAGAAGATTGCCAACACCCTGAAACTGAGCTGCAGCATGGTGGCCAAGACCATACAGCAGTTTAACAGGACAGGTTCCACTCGGAACAGGCCTCGCCATGATCGACCAAAGAAGTTGAGTGCATGTGCTCAGCGTCATAACCAGAGGTTGTCTTTTGAAAATAGACATATGAGTGCTGCCAGCATTGCTGCAGAGGTTGAATGGGTGGGGAGTCAGCCTGTCAGTGCTCAGACCATACGCCGCACACTGCATCAAATTGGTCTGCATGGCTGTCGTCCCAGAAGGAAGCCCCTTTTAAAGATGATGCACAAGAAAGCCTGCAAACAGTTTTGCCGAAGACAAGCAGACTAAGGACGTGGATTACTGCAACCATGCTGTGTGGTCTGATAAGACCAAGATAAACTTATTTGGTTCAGATGGTGTCAAGCGTGATGTGGTGGCAACCAGGTGAGAAGTACAAAGACAAGTGTGTCTTGCCTACAGCCAAGCATGGTGGTGTGAGTGTGGTTTGGGGCTGCATGAGTGCTGCTGGCACTGGGGAGCTACAGTTCATTGAGGGTTCCATGAATGCCAACATGTACTGTGACATACTGAAGCAGCCCTTTGGAAACTGGGCCGCAGGGCAGTATTCCAACATGATAACGACCCTAAACACACCTCCAAGACAACCACTTCCTTGTTAAAGAAACTGAGGGTAAAGGTTATTGACTGGCCAAGCATGTCTCCAGACCTAAACCCTATTGAGCATTTGTAGGGCATCCTCAAACGGAAGATGGAGGAGCGCAAGTTCTCTAACATCCACCAGCTCCGTGATGTTGTCATGAAGGAGTGGAAGAGGATTCCAGTGGCAACCTCTGAAGCTCTAGTGAACTCCATGCCCAAGAGAGTTAAAGCAGTGCTGGAAAATAATGGTGGCTACACAAAATATTGACTCTTTGGGCACGATTTGGACATTTTCACTTAGGGGTGTACTCACTTTTGTTGCTAGCAGTTTAGACACTAATGGCTGTGTGTTGAGTTATTTAGAGAGGCCAGCAAGTTTACACTTAAACAAGCTGTACACTGACTCCTTTACATTGTTTCAAAGGCTACGGTCACACTGGAGGTCTTGATGCTCAATTCCGATTTTTTTGCTGAGATACGATTTTTTTGTGTGGGCATTCACATTACAACTTAAGTGCGACCCCCACCTGACTCCAGTATGAACAGTCTACACCTATGAAGTGACCCGCATGAGCAGAAGAAAATGTAACGTCAGACACAGCGTTGTGTTTACGGAAGTAAATATGAGCCCAGAACGATTGAGGGGGATAGAACTTCTTCACCTTGATGCTGCGCAGCAAAATAAAATGTTCAATCATAAATATGAGACCAGCTTTATTCCTCTACATGCCCGATGACCGCTGTGATCAGCTCTGCTTTAACAGAACTGATCGATTAAACAGCTCTTTAATATGAGACCCCACGTCTCAATGGGATCACCTGTATAAATAAGGTTAATAATAAATAATCCTAGCGATTACAATAGGGCTCTCGCCTACTGACGTCAGTGGCTCGCGCTGTAGTAAACTGCATGGCTCGTACCAGTGGCGTAAGACACTGGTCCTGCACAGGAATGAGAAGCCGTCAGAGACTCCCGTCTCCTGTGTGTCCCCCTATCTGGCCATTCCGTTCCACAGTTGTCATTTTTTTACATTTTAGTTATTACAGCAGCCAGGACTGATGGTGAGCCATTTACAAGGAAAAAGGAATTTGCAGGGTCCAGTTACTGTGCGCCTGTGATGTCTGACGGTTTCAGCCCCCCCCAATCCCCCCCCCCCCCGAATTTTGAAGTTATTGTGCAGTTGGAGCTGACAAAATTATAATCCAGTGATAAAGGGAAGAAGATTGGTTAAAAAGAGAACACAAATCAGCTGTGTCTGCTGTGCTTGCTGCATCCTCCACCGCAGAATTGTAGCGTCTGTCTCACTTTAGTGAGGAAAAAGTCAGATGGAATGCGACATAACCGTTCAGATGGAGGTTGCTTTGGAAAATATCAGATGCATATCCGAATTAGGACCAAATATGAAAGTGGCCTGAGTCTGGTGTGAAAAAATTGGATGGATATGTGTTGTTCAGACTGTCATTAAAAAAAATCAGATATGGGTCACATTTGTGCAAAAAAATCGGAAATGAGCAGTAAAACCTGCAGTGTAACCGTAGCCAAAGTGTCATATCTTCAGTGTTGTCCCATGAAAAGTTATAATAAAATATTTACAAAAATGTGAGGGGCATACTCACTTTTGTGAGATACTGCCACCCATTCTTCCATACAAACTGTCTTCAAATCTTGAAGGTTCCGTGGGTGTCTTCTATGAACTCTGATCTTCAGTTTGTTCCATTTTTCAATTGGATTCAGGTCAGGTGACTGATTGATTCATTCTCGCAGCTTTATTTTCCTTCTCTGGAGCCAGTTGAGTTTCCTTGGCTGTGCGTTTGGGATCATTGTCTTGCTGAAATGTCTACCCTCGTTTCATCTTCAGTATTTTGGCAGATGGCAACAGGTTCTTGTCAAGGATGTCTCTGTACATTTGTCAATTCATCTTTCCTTCAGTTATATGAAGGCTGCCTGTACCGTGTGCTGAAAAACACCCCTACACCATGATGGGATGTGCAGTGCCATTTCTCCTCCAAACATGCTGCGTGTTGTGGCATCCAAAAAGTTCGATTTTGGTCTCATCTGACCAAACTATATTCTCCCAGTATTTTACTGGCTTGCTCAAATATTGTGCAGCAAACTTTAAATGAGCTTCAATATGCCTTTTCTTCAGCAGTGGAGTCTTGCGAGGTGAGCGGGCATAGAGCCTATGTCAGTTGAGTGCATTACTTATTGTTTTCTTTGAAACCGCAGTACCTGCTAACTCCAGGTCTTTCTGGAGCTCTCTATGAGTGGTCTTTAGCTCTTAGATAACTCTTCTGATAATTCTTTTGACTCCTCTGCCAGAAATCTGGCGAGGAGCTCCTGGTTATGGCTGGTTTATGCTAAAATTTATGCTCTTCCCACTTCCGAATGATGGCTCCAACAGTGCTCACTGGAACAGTCAGCAGTTTAGAAATGTGCCTGTAACCAATGCCATTATTGTTTTGCAACAATAAGGTTGCGAAGGTCTAGAGAGAGCTCTTTTGCTACCCATCATGAGTTCTTTGTGGTGTGACAATCTGATAGTCACAGACTTTTTTAAAGTCTTATCAGTCAGGACTTACCCAGCTGAAATTAATTTGCACTGATGGGGGATGGGATGGCTTCCTAAATTCTGATGGATTTCAGCTGGTTTCTTGGCTTTCTATTGCTGTATTCGAAATGCTCACTCCTTCCCCATATAGTGTACTATATAGTGAATCAGCCATTTTGTAGTACTGTTCGAGATCTTAACTGAAACTTTCATTCACTATATAGTACACTCAGAATATCCCACAATGCATTTTGAAACGTAGTGTGCAACGGATGGTCACTACATTAGCCAATATATCCCATCATGATTTCCGCAGCTAACGGAGCAGTGAGAGGAGAGCTTCACATCACAACATAAACTACCTTAAGGTATTTGTCTATTAATTCAGCAAAAATGATTTGATTTAATCCATATTTACTACAAATTACATGCAGGTATTCATTTTTTACCACCGTTAGTCTGTTGTGAATCCTAAATTACTTAAAATAGGAACAGTTTAGTCTGATTTAATGTCAGACAGTGAGGGGGAAAAAAGGTTGTGTGTCTTTTTATACAGTGTATGTATCAACACACAATATGCCGGGAGAAGCAGCGGCCTGATGGGGAGGACCACGGTCCTTCGCATGGAGGCACGCCCAGCCTGCCCGGTCAGTAGTAGATGGGAGTCCCTGCTTCTGCTTCACCCATGTGGTACTACTGTCCTTTGCAGGACCACAAGTCCCCCTCCCGCATGAATATCTAAAAATTAAAAACTTAATAATAATGCCGCCATGATTGTGGAGCGGAATGGCTAGAATGACTTAACGACCACACATGGGATACAAAAACACCCAAATAATGAAATCATTTTTAAATATTTACTGACAAATGGGCAACACTGATGCAACGGTTGTAGTCAAACAGGTCCTTCTGCTGTGTATAATAATGTTTTTTTGGGTGTTTTTTTTTGTACTTATTTTGTACCCGTAGGTAGATTTGTTTTTGCAGTCTGGTGACAAGCCACCAGCTGCCGGTCGCTGCGTGCGCAAGCGCCCCGTATCCCTAACCTGCATGTTTTTAGCATGTGGGAGGAAACCGGAGAAATCCCGGAGTAAACCCACGCAACACGGGGAGAACATGCAAACTCCACACAGATCACTGTTGGGTGTTTTGTAGTTAATTCGGTTGATTCAGAACTAAAAACAGTGTCTGTCACAGGTCTGTGGTGGACCACTCCCAGTTACACGGGGTGAGACTGGACATCCTGGCAGATAAGCACATCTGTCGCAAGGTCTTTGGTGGACTTTTGCCAGTCGGTGCATCGTGACATGCACTACACAAAGAGCAGAGATTAACAAACCTATCATCTGGTCAGTCACTGCAACAGATACTGGAGTCTGTCTTGGCCTGTCCTTGCCACTGATAATATCTCTATCTGCCAAGAATGTGCCACTAGTCCAGCAAAAGCTAGCAGTACTCAAATACTTTGCAAGTAGTTTCATGAAATGGTCAGTCAGAAAGCAACTCACACCGGCTCGGACGTTGCCCGGGTGAACAAGGTCAGGAGTTCTGGCAGTGGAAAGTGAAGGACAGAGCTGCATGGGGGAATCTGATCAGACCTAAATGAAACAGTCATTGTCACCCCCGACAGACTGCTATGATGATGAGTCTGTTATGTTTTACTATCTAACTGTGATGACGTCATTAACCGTGCTGCGAAAACAAGCCCAGTAGTGTCCGAAAGCTGTTAATTTTATTGTTATATTGAGTTTACTTATATTGAGTTTACACCGGAGGGTGTGCTCCAACTTTAGAGGGATCACACTCCTCAGCCTCCCTGGGAAGGTCTATGCCAAGGTACTGGAGAGGAGAGTCCGGCCGTTGGTCGAACCTCGGATTCAGGAGGAGCAATGTGGTTTTCGTCCTGGCCGTGGCACATCGGACCAGCTCTTTACCCTCTCGAGAATTCTTGAGGGTTCGTGGGAGTTTGCCCAACCAGTTTACATGTGTTTTGTGGACTTGGAGAAGGCATTTGACCGCGTCCCTCGTGGATTTTTGTGGGGGGTGCTTCGGGAGTATGGGGTATCGGGCTTGTTGTTACGAGCTATTCGGTCTCTGTACGACCGTTGTGAGAGTTTAGTTCGCATTGCCAACACTCGGTCGGAGTCATTCCCAGTGAGAGTTGGACTCCGCCAGGGCTGCCCTTTGTCACCGGTCCTGTTCATAATTTTTATGGACAGGATTTCTAGGCGCAGCCAGGGAATGGAGGGTGTCATGCTTGGTGACCACAGGATCTCATCTCTGTTGTTTGCAGATGATGTTGTCCTGTTGGCTTCATCCAGCAATGACCTACAGCTCTTGCTGGGACGGTTTGCCGCTGAGTGTGAAGCGGCTGGGATGAGAATCAGCACCTCCAAGTCCGAGTCCATGGTCCTCAGCCGGAAAAAGGTGGATTGTCCTCTCCGGGTTGGGGACAGGCTCCTGCCCCAAGTGGAGGAGTTTAAGTATCTTGGGGTCTTGTTCACGAGTGAGGGGAAAATGGAGCGAGAGATCGACAGACGGATTGGAGCAGCATCTGCAGTGATGCGGACGTTGTACCGGTCTGTTGTGGTGAAGAGGGAGCTTAGTTCTAAGGCAAAGCTGTCGATTTACCAGTCAATCTACGTTCCTACTCTCACCTATGGTCACGAGCTTTGGGTAATGACCGAAAGAACGAGATCGCGGATACAAGCGGCTGAAATGAGCTTTCTCCGTAGGATTGCTGGACTCACCCTCAGAGATAGGGTGAGGAGCTCAGTCATCCGGGAGAGGCTCAGAGTAGAACCGCTGCTCCTCCACATTGAAAGGAGTCAGTTGAGGTGGTATGGGCATCTGATTAGGATGCCTCCTGGACGCCTCCCACTTGAGGTGTTTCAGGCACGTCCCACTGGGAGGAGACCCCGGGGCAGACCCAGGACTCGGTGGAGAGACTATGTCTCCCAGCTAGTCTGGGAACGCCTTGGTATCCCCTCTGAAGAGCTGGAGCAGGTGGCTGGGGAGAGGGAAGTCTGGGCTTCTCTGCTTGAACTGCTGCCTCCGCGACCCGGACCTCCGGAAAAGCGGTAGAAGATGGATGGATGGATGGATGAGTTTACTATATAGTCCACTATATCTAAACTAACTATGTAGCGAGTAGGGAGGGAGTGAGTGAGTGAACATTGCGAACACAGCAATGCCTTTTTGCACATCTTTTTCTTTGTGTTCAATACTTAATCCCTGTATCATTCCACTTTATTAAATATTACTTGTTTTGTGAACACAGTTGCCTTGATTGCTTTGTATGTATGAATTACTTGGGTTGTTACTGATATCTGGTGAAAATTTCCGGTCAATGGCTCCATTAGAAATATGTTTAATGAGAAAAATGTTAACGTGTTAAATACTCATTTTTCCTGCTGTATGCACTCTCTGAGTGCCCTCTAGTTGGGGAAGTTTTCTTTACTAAATGTCTTCAGAAATATGTTTAATGAGAAAAGTGTTGACATGTTCAATGCTTATTTATGCTGTATGTACCCTGCATGCACATATACACATTCATACATAGCTATAACAACAATAGAAATACGATGAGCAAGGATGTAAATGAACAGATCTGAACACTCATTTCAAAATCTTACTTATTAAAAAAAATAATAGATATTCAAAAATGAAAATACGAGCAAACAAATTCCCACTAATTATATAATTTGAGTGACTTTCATAGACTTTCACCCAACCAACCGTAGTGATTAACAGAACTGTCTTCTTCCCTGTATTTATCTAATTTCTCCTTTTTGTATTTTTTTTAAAACCTCACTGTTTAGATATTGTTTTAACTCTGTATTTAATCCATTCCATAATCTAACCCCACAGATTGAAGCACATTAGCTTCCCCTTGTTGTTCATGCACCCGCTGTCTTTAAAAGTAACTCCCCCCCCTTAAATGATAACCCTTTTGTCTTTGAATGAACATGTTTTGGATCTTGACTAGCTGTAAATTGTTCCTTACTTTGTACATTATTATTGCAGTTTTATATTCCACCAGATAAAATAATTTCAAACTTTTAGACTGTAAAAATAAAAAATTTGTGTGATCATGGAAACCAGCATTATGGATGATTCTTATTGTGTTTTGTAAACTAACAAGTGGCTGTAATGGACTTGTATACAGACGTGGACAAAATTGTTGGTACCCCTCTGTTAATGAAAGAAAAACCCACAATGGTCACAGAAATAACTTGAATCTGACAAAAGTGGTAATAAATAGAAATTCTATGAAAATTAACCAATGAAGATCAGACAATGCTTTTGAATTGTGGTTCAACAGAATTATTTTAAAAAACAAACTCATGAAACAGGCCTGGACAAAAATGATGGTACCCCTAGAAAAGATTGAAAATAATGTGACCATAGGGACATGTTCAACCAAGATGTGTCCTCTAATTAACATCACAGGTGTCTACAAACTTGTAATCAGTCAGTCGGCCTATTTAAAGGGTGACAAGTAGTCACTGTGCTGTTTGGTGACATGGTGTGTACCACACTAAGCGTGGACCAGCGGAAGCAAAGGAAAGAGTTGTCTCAGGAGATTAGAAAGAAAATTATAGACAAGCATGTTAAAGGTAAAGGCTATAAGACCATCTCCAAGTAGCTTGATGTTCCTGTGACTACAGTTGCACATATTATTCAGAAATTTAAGATCCACGGGACTGTAGCCAACCTCCCTGGACGTGGCCGCAGGAGGAAACTTGATAAAAAATGGAAGAGATGATTAATACAAATGGTAACAAAAGAGCCCAGAACAACCTCTAAACACATTCAAGGTGAACTCCAAGGTCAAGGTACATCAGTGTCAGATCGCACCATCCGTCGTCGTTTGAGCCAAAGTGGACTTCATGGGAGACGACCAAGGAGGACACCACTGTTGAAAACAAATCATAAAAAAGCCAGACTGGAATTTGCCAAACTGCATGTTGACAAGCCACAAAGCTTCTGGGAGAATGTCCTATGGACAGACGAGACAAAACTGGAACTTTTTGGCAAGGCACATCAGCTCTATGTTCACAGACGCAAAAATGTAGATCCACGGGACTGTAGCCAACCTCCCTGGACGTGGCCGCAGGAGGAGACGGATAATACGAATGGTAACAACTTTTACATCGTTATACATGGATTTTGGTCATTTCAGCACACTTTTCTTAACCTATAAAAAGTTGCTACAGGATAAAATGTCATATCTGATTATTCTAACACAAAACTCATAGTTATAAAGTTGTCTAATCCCTCACTGCATTAAATATTCACAGACATGCCTTCGCTAATTGCATGGACAAAAAATTACATCCGCTATGCTCAAAAGCAGCCGAAACGGCTTTAGCAGAGCGAGGCGCGCTCCCACAGCGAGTGAATCAGTTTCTGGCATCCCATCAATTTTTGGTATGACACAACAGCTGGCTGTTGTCAGCTGGCAGCTTCCCTTGTTTTGAACATATTCAAAAAAATTTGTGACAAGAAAAGCTGTTTCCGACTGTAAAAACTATGAATCGGTGGTGAACGTCCTCCAGCACTGCGAGGCATGGGGGTAAATGTATCTTTACAGAACAGTTATTAAACTAGAAAAGCACTCAGAGAGCACATACCTCCGCCAAGGCTCCTTCAGTCTCTCATGGATCACCTCCAAAATGTAATGGGTTTGTGTGTAGGCCTAGAGCCACTTGTGGTGAAAATTGCATCAAAGTCTGTCCATTAGTTTTGGAGTATTGTGGCTGACACCCTGTGAAAAGAGCCTTGGCTGCATTCCCAGATCATCACCAAAATGTAATGGGTTCCTCTGTAGCTCGAGAACCACCTCTGGTGAAAATTTCATCCAAATCCATCCAGTAGTTTTTGTGTAATCCTGCTGCACAAATACAAACAAAGCTCTTGGTTGAGGTATGCACTCTTAGATCATCACCAAAATCTAATCATCTGTTCCCCGTGCCATTACACACCTTTACTGAAATTTTTGTCAAAATCCGTTTATAACTTTTTGAGTTATGTTGGTAACAGACAGACAAACCCCAGTAAAAACATTACCTCCTTGGCGGAGGTAATAAAGTAAATACCGTGACATTTAAGCGTGTGCTGGATCCGGCATCCATAAAAAAAGACGTTGCATATTTTTAGCGATCTGTCATGGTGGAGAAGGGACTGCAATTGGAGTCAGAGGAAATCGAGGATCACTTTTGTGTCTGCTACTCTTGTGCGACCTCAAATGGACAAATTGGGAATAGCAGTTGCTTTATTGAAAAATTGCTGCTTTGTGTATTCTATTACTTAATTTTCACACTTTGCAAATTCATCCCGCAGGCCGGTTTGGACTCTGTGGCAGGCCGTAACGTTGACATCCCTGGTCTAAGCCATTCAGGACTTGTCTTAGACATGATATCAATTTGAAAAGGCAACATCATTCCTTTGTATAGTTATCGCAGTACAAGATTTGGAGAATTGGCCTCTGACCTTGACCTAAAGGTCAGAGGTCACACAAATTTGAACTTGTGCAAGATTTTTCATAGATACACCCTTGGTATCAATTTGAAAACGCCATGTAATTTCTTTCTAATTATCGCATTCCACAAGATGTTTGGAAAATTGTGTCAGAGGTCACCCAAATTCCAACTTGTTCGAGATTTTTCATAGATACACCCATGGTATCAATTTGAAAAGCTCGCATCATTTCTTTCTATAGTTATTTTGTTCACAAGGTAGGTGTTGACGCCGCCGCCAATCCACCTGGTGGGGTGATGACAATACCTCTTCAGCCTTTAGAGGCTGAGGGGTAAAAACTGTATCTCTGATAAGCTGGGCAAATCCAGTTATTTGATATTTTATTATTTTTTTAAAAAAAATTAAAAATGTATAAAATAAGGGGAATTTTTTTTCCCCCAGTTTTTGAAGCCTAAATTGCTCTCACATTGTAGAATCGCCCACGTAATGCTTACCGCTAATTATTATAGCACTACCTGTCAGCTGTGTACTCCGTCAACATATACCATTTTCTCCGGCTGCTGTGGTTCTGATACAGCTCCTGAGCTATTGTAGCAACAACACAACTTTGCTGCAGTGTGTGCGAACGTTCGGTGGAACTATGGTTTTGGGAAACGCCTGTCTCATTCAATGATGCGCCGAACTTTGTAAGTACCACCATTGAACTTTGATCACAGTTCATACCACGGAGGTTGCTACCTTAGTTGGCAACAATCCTTTTAAGAAAAGCACCCCTGGTCTGCATCCAGCATTACAAGAATAAACGAATAAAGCTAAAACTTATATAGTACTTGATTCGGCAAAACCAGGAGGATTGAGAGGAGAGGCACAGCCAACTTCCAACTGGTGAATAGAAAATGTGCATTCTTATAGCAGAATTGTTGTTAATAATATAATTCATGTTGTTTATATATCTGCTTGTCTTTACCATTGTTTCTAGTGATTGCCAGGCTTGTGTAATTTTATTACATATGGGTTTTTACTATGTACATGTGCCCTTCCCTGCAATACTCTGGTGGGAGAAAAGCTTCAGTGGGCAAACACTGAAAATGTTATTCTGTTGTTTGTTTTGGTTCCTAGGCATATGCAATTGTATTGTACATAGGAATTTGTAAGTTATTTTAGGTGTACCCTTTTGTACAATGCGCTTGTGGGACAGATGTATTATATGGTCCTGATTGTGCAATTGGCTGTCTGTTGTGCGAGTGCTGCACGGCTGTTGTTGGTGCAAAAAATTCTCGATTTTGTCATGCACATGTTGTGAGAATGTCCTGCAACACTCATGACATGTGTGCAGACTCCTGGTGAACTTTGGCCCAAAATTTATCAGGGGTTTGTGAAACCTTTGTGAGACATGTGCAAATGTGTCGAGCCAATACGTTGTGATTCCAAGTACAAATTGTTGCAAATTTGTGTATTTGTTGCACACTTTTTTAAAATCCCCAACTAGTCACGAGCTGTTGCAGCCCAGTGAGATACTACCTTGAAAATACACATGAAATTTTTCACTAGCAGATATAGACACTTGTAAGAGTTGAACATCAGCCATTAGAGGTTGTGATATGAAACCTCATACTGGCCCTTCTTGCTTTGCCATTTTACCATGTAAGTGTTTAAATGCTAGATATATTTAGTATTAAAGAGAAGTATAATGCTTTGTGATTGGAGTCGTGGCCTGTTGGTAGAGCATCTGCCCCAACAACCAGGAAGTCATGGGTTCAAGCTCCCACCGGGTCATACCAAAGACCATAAAAATGATACTTCCTGCCTTCTAGCTTCGTGCTTGGCACAACAGAATGGGAGAAGGAAAGTTGGATACCTAGCCACAGGGGGAGCACAAGCCATTGTACTTCAGGTGCCAGTCCCAAGCCAGGATAATGGGGAGCCAGGATAATGGGGGGGCTTGGGGCTGCTTTGCTGCCAGATGCAGCAAAGCAGCCCCAGAACATAACAGAACCTCCTCCATGTTTCACAGTAGCGACAGTGTTCTTTTCTTGGTATGCTTCATTTTTGCGTCTGTGAACATAGAGCTGATGTGCTTTGCCAAAAAGTTCCAGTTTTGTCTAGTCTGTCCGCAGGACATTCTCCCAGAAGCTTTGTGGCTTGTCAACATGCAGTTTGGCAAATTCCAGTCTGGCTTTTTTATGATTTGTTTTCAACAGTGGTGTCCTCCTTGGTCGTCTCCCATGAAGTCCACTTTGGCTCAAACAACGACGGATGGTGCGATCTGACACTGATGTACCTTGACCTTGGAATCCACCCTGAATGTGTTTAGAGGTTGTTCTGGGCTCTTTTGTTACCATTTGTATTATCTGTCTCCTCCTGCGGCCACGTCCAGGGAGGTTGGCTACAGTCCCGTGGATCTTAAATTTCTGAATAATATGTGCAACTGTCGTCACAGGAACATCAGGCTGCTTGGAGATGGTCTTATAGCCTTTACCTTTAACATGCTTGTCTATAATTTTCTTTCTAATCTCCTGAGACAACTCTCTCCTTTGCTTCCGCTGGTTCATGTTTAGTGTGGTACATACCATGTCAACAAACAGCACAGTGACTACTTGTCACTCTTTAACTAGGCCGATTGAATGATTACAAGTTTGTAGACACCTGTGATGTTAATTTGAGGACACATCTTGGTTGAACATGTCCCTATGGTCACATTATTTTCAGTCTTTTCTTGGGGCACCATCTTTTTTGTCCAGGCCTGTTTCATGAGTTTGTTTTTTTAAAGTAATTCTGTTGAACCACAATTCAAAAGCATTGTCTGGTTTTCACTGGTTAAATTTCATTACCATTTTTGTCAGATTCAAGTTATTTCTGTGACCATTGTGGGTTTTTCTTTCATTAACAGAGGGGTACCAACAATTTTGTCCATGTCTGTACGTCGTACGAAAACTGCGGACAGTAAACGGGAGCTTTTTGCTCTAAAAATAATCATATTTAACCACAGAGGTAGGAGCTGATGTGGGGGGGGAGAGCACAGGTTATTAGCTACTCACTGCTGGGGCAATGGGGGATCAGGGGCAGTTGTCCCAGTGATCTGATCACTGAGAACGGGAACAGGTGTGTTCTGCCGGCTGCTGTCTGTCTGTCGCCATTTCTCCAAACTGGCCACAAAATGAACTGACCCACGGAGCAGGCTGTCCGCAGCCTCTCCTGTACCCAGCACGGAACGGAGCCAGACTCCGTTCACGACTTCTCCTGTGTACTGGGCTGGCAATGGGCCATTGAGAGTGTGCGCCCAGCTAGCACTTATGGGAGTTGTAGTTTTGTAGTCTCACATTGCGATAGGCTTATTATTTAGATGTCGCTTGAGAAAACTACAGCCTGCCAAAGTGGCTAGTGGGAGTGGCTGTCTTATCGGCCACTTGTAAAATCCATCTGCCGTTGGCAGGTTTTAATGTTAAACCCTGGGTATTGGGATAATTTTTCCTGACTCATTTAACAACAGTGGTGACGAACCATGTTGGTCACATACCAATGTTGAGTGCGTGTTCTCGTGTAGATACAAATATATAAACCCAGTTGCTTTAAATCGGCAAGAACGCTGAGGTATTTGGGGAAAATTCTTTACCATTCTCCAGAGAGTGGAGGAGGTACAGCCGTATTTCAGCTCGGTACGGAGTAACTGAGGGGAGTAACTGGGGACAAGGGGTGCCCCTAAGGGCAAGAAGTTCATCAGTGTTGTTCCCACTGACAAGTGGGGGGAGTTTAGGGGGGAAGAGAGAACAGGAAGAACAAAAAATGGTAGAAACACTTAAACATGATGTAAAACATGCAGTTTGGACAACAGTGATGTTATACCACCTTTATGCTGATGATATCCCACTGTACTGTTCTTTTAAGCCCACCGAGTTCCATAAATTAATATCCTTAGCTAACTGCTTGTCCAGCATCAACCAGTGGTTAAGTGATAACTACTTACAACTGAACTCTAAGAAAACAGAAACTCTAATTATTGCCCCTGACAGTGTCATTCCTTTAATAAAATGGCCCATAGGTCCTTTAGCATCTTCTGTTCAACCCTATGTTAGTAATGTAGGGGTTATTTTTGACTCGGCATTGTCTTTGGAGCATCATTCTAAACAATTAATAGAGAACTGTTTTTTTCCATCTCCTTAATATTTCTAAATTGAAATCCCTTGTGTCCAAGTTGAATTGGAGATGATTATCCACGCTTTTGTATCCTCACGTCTGGACTTTTGTAATAGTCTTTTTACCTGTTTAAATAAGAAGGAACTTGACCACATTCAGATTGTTCAGAATTCTGCTGCAAGGCTTTTAACTGGAACATACAAACGGTCCCATATTATGCCTGTTTTAGCCTCTCTGCATTGGTTACCATTGAATTTTAGAATACATTTTCAATTTTTGACCTTAACTTTCAGAACCTTGCATGGACGAGCTCCTCCTTATATCTCAGACCTGCTACTGACCTATACCCATACTCGTAGTCTGAGGTCAGCAGGCCAAATGTTACTTATGGTCCCAAAAACCCATTTCAAGACATGAGGCGATCACTCCTTTAAAGTAGTTGCACCTAGGCTGTGGAATGCTCTTCCCTTTTCTCTTTCATTGCCTAGATAGTGTGGATGCATTTACAAAGCAGCTAAAGACTTTTCTTTTTAAACAGGTTTTTAGCTAGATAAGGGTTGTATTTATTTATTTATTTATTTATTTATTGTATTTTACTGTGTTTTGTAATTTACCCTGTGTATTTTATGTATTTTATTTTTACTGTTTTGTGAAGCACTTTGTGATTTTTATATCTGTGAAAGGTGCTATATAAATAAAATTTACTCACTTACAGTGTGTCATTTTGACAAACTGGAATCCTCCATTTTGCACTTGACACACACTCCATAGTCCACACCTTCATCTCCACCCCAAACTCAATGTCTCCACCCCAAACTCAATGCTGCTCTACAGTTGGCTCCCATTTCACCTGATAATCACCACTCCCCTATATGGGCGGTGTGGTGGTGCAGTGGTTAGCACTGCGGCAGCACAGCAACTCACCCTTGGCCATGGGATCCCTGGTTCGATCCCAGCCCCTGACCAACAGTGATCTATGTGGAGTTTGCATGTTCTTTTCCTGTCTGCGTGGATTTACTCCGGGAGTTATCCGGTTTCCTCCCACAGGCCAAAAACATGCAGGTTAGGTTAATTGGAGACTCTAAAAGTGGCCCTAGGTGTGAATGTGTGTGTGAAGGGTAAAGGGATAGTGCCGTACCATGGCTGCTTCATCCATCCAGGTGGATGCCCTCAATTTTCCCCTCTGGGGATCAATAAAGTATACAAAACCAAAAAAACAAACAAGCAAAAAAAATAAACAGGGAGTGTGAATATGTTTGTTTGGGAAAGCAAGGAGATAGGAGAGCAAAGGAGTGGAGCAAGAAAACGAGAAATAGAATTGTGTGCATTGGGGTTAGAAAGCTAACACTGCCACACTTGTCAGGTACATACAGCTCACCCACTGAGACTTGAGCCAGACCTTGGCTTATCTCCATCGCCATGTTGAATGTAGATCAGAATCCTGCAAACATTCTGTACCTGTGGCCATGCAGCCTTCATGAAATGAGCATTTGTGCCACTAGTGGCCTGGATGCATGAAGAAACGGCTCGCTGAGCCTGCCGCTCCTCGTAATATCTAGTGTACTGTATTTATAGGGAGAGTTCACCCCCAGATAGTAGTAAAGTTAGATTTGGTTAGGAAATCAACATACTTCTTACGATCTGCAGCATAACCAACATTTGGCACCAAACAAAATTGCTACTCTGGATAAACATTTTACTTCTTGATTCCACCCAGTTCACTTATTTCCCAGTCAACAATGAAAAGTGGACTGGAGGTTTTTTTTGTTTGGTTTTTTTTTTTTTTTTTTTACAGCCAGTGTGTTTCTTTTCTTTAAAACCTTTTTCTCATCTCTTTCCCCTTTCCCTCAAAAGCCTGATTTTGTTTTTTTGTTTGTTTGGAACTGAACTTATCATTTGAGCTTTTTGAGATGAATTGAATTTTCAAACTGAACCAAGGAAGAAAACCTGGAGTAGAATTTTGAGTTGATTTATTTTGTTTGCTGGTGAAATCTTTTGTTTGGTTTGAGAAAAGACTTAAAAGAACTAAGGGACACTGAGTTATTTGCTTGGGTGGTCATTTTGATTGCCTATCCCAGCATCTTTGGGCGAGAGGCAGGGTACACCCTGGACAGATCGCCAGTCCATGGCCGGGCCAACACAAAGAGACAGACCAACCATTCACTCTCACAGTCGTACCTAAGGACAATTTAGAATCCCCAGTTTGATGCCAATTAACCTAACTTGCATGTTTTTGGCATGTGGGAGGAAACCGGAGAAATCCCGGAGTAAACCCACACAGACACGGGGAGAACATGCAAACTCCACACAGATCACTGTTGGTCGGGGGCTGGGATTGAACCCAGGATCCTCTGGCCAAGGGTGAGTTGCTGTGCTGCCGCAGTGCTAACCACTCTGCCACCACGCTGCCAAGCTATAAAATGTTTTTGTGATATTTTCAATGTATATTGTATACATGCTGTATCAATGTTAAAAGCCAAAATATCACTTGCACAAATGGTTAGATTGGAATCTGCCCAATAGGAAAAGCTTTTTGAAACTCAATATCCTTTTAAACACTGGAATGTAAATATTTGGTCATAATTCCATCTAAAACGAAGATAAGAATTGTTAAAACAGGTTTTATTAATTTACAAGGAAATGCTATTGTCTGTACTTGCCCCCTGTGCTGAAGAGGACACTTTGAGGATTTCTTTTCCCCGCAAATGTGTGGTGTCAGCTTTCAGCTATTCAGGGTTTTCTATGTGTCCTAATTGGATTGACATTGACGGTCTGGAGGAAGACTTCCCAGGCTAGGGCTCATCTGGAGCCGAAGGAGCTGGTCAGAACAGGAGGCTACAGCATCTGTGGGGGCCCACAGAGACCTGTGCACTGAGTAGAAGAGCTGCCTCAACCGATATGGGCTTTTATGACAGCCCAATAAGATTTACAGGCTCTAGAAAGTGAAGATTTTTATCGCTTCTTCTCTCCTTTCTCGGAGAGTCTGTGTCTTGGGAGGGGCTAATTAGGTTAGTGGAGAAACCCTAGAGCTTCAACAGGGTTAGAGACAGGAAAACAAACAATTAAAAAGACAGATACAAGGGGAAAAATGAGCAATAGTGAAACAGCAGGCCAATTTCAGTAGATTTTTTTCCCCACTTTTTGCAGTTATATTCATAGCCATCAAAATATCTAAGTTGAAACGAGAAGTTTACATAAACTGTATAAAAAGACACAACCTTTTTTTTCTCCTTACTGTCTGACATTAACTCAGACTAAACCTTTCCTGTTTTAGCTTATTTAGGATTACCAAAATTATTTCAATTTGCTAAATAATTTTTATATTTGCTAGATATTTTTTTTTATTTAAAAAAAAATTATTTCCTTTAGGACAGTTTGGGAAAGCAGCGACAATGTCATTGCTTTGGAAGCTTCTGATAGGTTAATTGACAATATTTGAGTTAATTGGGGGCAAACCTGTGGATGTATTTTAAGACAAACCTCAAACACACTACTTTGTTGTGTGACATCATGGGGAAATCAGCCAAGATATCAGGAAGAGGACCGTGGACTTCCACAAGTCTGGTTCATCCATGAGTACAATTTCCAGATGTCGGATGGTGCCACGTTCATCTTTTCCAACAATTATACACAAGTATAAACACAATGAGAATGTCCAGCCATCATACCGCTCAGGAGGGAGACGAGTTATGTGTTCCAGAGGTGAACGTGTCTTGATGCGAAATGTGCATATCAACCACAGAACAAAACCAAAAGACCTTGAGAAGATGCTGGCTGAAGCTGGTAAGTGTGTCATTATCCACAGTAAAACAAGTCCTGTACCGACATGTGCTGAAAGGTCACTCTGCGAGGAAGAAGCCATTGCTCCAAAAGCAACATAAAAAGTAAGATTACAGTTTGTAAATGCACACAGGCACAAAGACCTTAATTTTTGGAGACATGGCCTGTGGTCTGAAAAGACGTGTGAGCTATAAGCCTGACTCAGTTACACCAGTTCTCTCAGGAGGAATGGGCCAAAATTAGAGGAAACTATTGTGAGAAGCTTGTGGAAGGATACCCAAAACGTTTGATCCAAGTCATACAGTTGAAAGGCAATGCTACCAAATACTAAGGAAACGTATGTAAACTTCTGACTTTGAAGAAAGCAATAAAAAAAATAGAAAATAGAAAAAAAAAAACATTTAGCAAATGGAAATAACTTTAGTAATCTAACTGTCCTAAAAACAGGAGAAGTTTAGTCTGATTTAATGTCAGACAGTGAGGGGATAAAAAGGTTGTCTTTTTATACAGTGCATGTAAAGTTCTGGTTTCAGCTTATTTTTATTTAACCTTTTATTTATACAGGGAAAGTCCATTGAGAGCAACCTCTCTTTTTTTCAAGAATACCCTGTTCACATTGACACAGATACACATTCACACCTGTAGGCTGCCTAGTACAACCTCAGTCTGACCGGTGGCCACTGAGCAGCTCTGCTGGAGCAGTTGGGGTTATGGGCCTTGGTTAAGGGCACCACAGTGGGGTTAAGGAGGGTGGAGCAAACACTACTGTGTTACCTGTCTACCCAGATCTGATCCTGCTGGTCCAGGGATTGAACCGGCGATCCTCCGGTCACCAGTCCACATCCCTAACCATTAGGCCACCACTGCCCAAACGTGGACAAAATTGTTGGTACCCCTCTGTTAATGAAAGAAAAACCCACAATGGTCACAGAAATAACTTGAATCTGACAAAAGTGGTAATAAATAAAAATTCTATGAAAATTAACCAGTGAAAATCAGGCAATGCTTTTGAATTGTGGTTCAACAGAATTATTTTAAAAAACAAACTCATGAAACAGGCCTGGACAAAAATGATGGTACCCCTAGAAAAGATTGAAAATAATGTGACCATAGGGACATGTTCAACCAAGATGTGTCCTCTAATTAACATCACAGGTGTCTACAAACTTGTAATCAGTCAGTCGGTCTATTTAAAGGGTGACAAGTAGTCACTGTGCTGTTTGTTGACATGGTGTGTACCACCCTAAACATGGACAAGAGGAAGCAAAAGAGAGAGTTGTCTCAGGAGATTAGAAAGAAAATTATAGACAAGCATGTTAAAGGTAAAGGCTATAAGACCATCTCCAAGCAGCTTGATGTTCCTGTGACTACAGTTGCACATATTATTCAGAAATTTAAGATCCACGGGACTGTAGCCAACCTCCTTGGACGTGGCCGCAGGAGGAAACTTGATGAAAAATGGAAGAGATGGATAATACGAATGGTAACAAAAGAGCCCAGAACAACCTCTAAATACATTCAAGGTGAACTCCAAGGTCAAGGTACATCAGTGTCAGATCGCACAATCTGTCGTCGTTTGAGCCAAAGTGGACTTCATGGGAGACAACCAAGGAGGACACCACTGTTGAATACAAATCATAAAAAAGCCAGACTGGAATTTGCCAAACTGCATGCTGACAAGCCACAAAGCTTCTGGGAGAATGTCCTGTGGAAAGACGAGACGAAACTGGAACATTTTGGCAAGGCACATCAGCTCTGTGTTCACAGACGCAAAAATGAAGCATACCAAGAAAAGAACACTGTCCCTACTGTGAAACATGGAGGAGGTTCTGTTATGTTCTGGGGCTGCTTTGCTGCATCTGGCACAGGGTGTCTTCAATCTGTGCAGGGTACAATGAAACCTCAAGACTATCAAGGTATTCTAGAGAGAAGTGTGCTGCCCAGTGTCAGACAGCTTGGTCTCAGTCGCAGGTCATGGGTCTTACAATAGGATAATGACCCAAAACACACAGTTAAAACACCCAAGAATAGCTAAGAGCCAAACATTGGACTATTCTGAAGTGGCCTTCTATGAGCCCTGATCTAAATCCTATTGAACATCTGTGGAAGGAGCTGAAACATGCCATCTGGAGAAGGCACCCTTCAAACCTGAGACAACTGGAGCAGTTTGCTCATGAGGAGTGGGCCAAAATACCTGCTGAGATGTGCAGAAGTCTCATTGACAGTTACAGAAATCGTTTGATTGCAGTGATTGCCTCAAAAGGTTGTGCAACAAAATATTAAGTTAAGGGTACCAACCATCATGTTTGTCCAGGCCTGTTTCATGAGTTTGTTTTTTAATATAATTCTCTTGAACCACAATTCAAAAGCATTGTCTGATTTTCATTGATTAATTTTCATAGAATTTTTATTTATTACCACTTTTGTCAGATTCAAGTTATTTCTGTGACCATTGTGGGTTTTTGTTTCATTATCAGAGGGGTACCAACAATTTTGTCCACATCTGTAATTCTTTTGTTTTTCCACATTGGTACAATATTTAAAAACCATTTTTTACCTGCCTCTTTTTTGAATTTCATGTCAGTTTTATAACAAGCTTGAAACCATGAAACAGATTTTAGTAACATGCAGGAATTAGTCAGCAGCTATTTTGGCTTTTGTATTAATGGGTCCATATGGTGATAGCATCAGCATTAAGATTTTGATGTTAAATCTTAATCAGTTTTTTTTAAAATGGCTTAACCAAGACATTTGTGGGAGCAAGGCCTTTTTTAAATCTTAGTGTGAGGCAGAATTCACACTGAGCACTTGGCTAGTTCATCACTGGGCCAAGTTCATGCTTAACTACTAATTTTACTAATTAATTAGTTTGAGTACTTTCAGTGTTTCATGTGAATGGGTTGTCAAGTTATTCTCAAAGCCTGGGCTACAATAAGGTACTTGCAAGCATCACTTAAAATATACAATACCTTTATTTAGTTAAACTCTTAAAGAAATGAGTGGATTTTTACTTAATGGGTTTTATTGTCAGGAACCAACAAGCCTTTGCTTCATCTATCTATAAATGCAAGGAATCTCTCTCTCTCTCTGTGTGTGTGTGTGTGTGTGTGTGTGTGTGTGTGTGTGTGTGTGTGTGTGTGTGTGTGTGTGCGTGCGCGCGCACACATCTGTCTGTTCCTCACATATCTCTCAAACCGTTCATCAGACTGACCTCAGATTTTATAAGTGCTTTGCTGAGGTTACGAGGGTGTCTATCTTTGAATATGAAGTTGTTTAGTAAAAATATGTAATTTTTTAATCAAAGTTTAGTCATGGCGCCGTCTCCTCATGCCAAGGCTTGTAGAAGTGTGGCCAGGGTAACTGATTGGATAATATGCGCCATCACGACCAGTCACTCACCAAAGCGCTCCGTAAACAAAAAAAAAAAAGTGAAAGGTGACAAATTTGACCAGAAAAAGATATTGAAGATTCAATACTTAAAAAAATTATACTATAATGTTGCTGTGATTGCGTAGTTCTAAAGGATAATTTGGCATATGTAGAGAACATGAGGTGCGCGGGTACGCTGGGGATGGGGACCTGGGGTCTGGCAGGGAACACCGTTGTTGGAGAAACAGCGGCTGGACCAGCGGATGGTAGTCCTTCGCAGGGAGCCTAGCCTAGCCTGCCCGGTTAACGGGAGTCCAGGCTGCTGTTTCACCCGTGTGCCACCGTGGGTTCCCAATGGCACTCCTTTCCCCGTTGTGCTTGCAAAGCTATCTAAAAATTAAAAGATAATGATAATACCACCATGATTGTGGAGCGGAATGGCCAGATCAATTGCATACAGTATCTCACAAAAGTGAGTACACCCCTCACATTTTTGTAAACCAACCAATTTACGTGTGTTTTGTGGACTTGGAGAAGGCATTTGACCCCGTCCCTCGTGGTTTTTTGTGGGGGGGGTGCTTCGGGAGTATGGGGTATCGGACTTGTTGTTACGAGCTATTCGGTCTCTGTACGACCATTGTGAGAGTTTGGTTCGTATTGCCAACACTCGATCGGACTCATTCCCAGTGAGAGTTGGACTCTGCCAGGGCTGCCCTTTGTCATGATCCTGTTCATAATTTTTATGGACAGGATTTCTAGGTGCAGCCAGGGAATGGAGGGTGTCATGCCTGGTGACCACAGGATCTCATCTCTGTTGTTTGCAGATGATGTTGTCCTGTTGGCTTCATCCAGCAATGACCTATAGCTCTTGCTGGGACGGTTTGCCGCTGAGTATGAAGCGGCTGGGATGAGAATCAGCACCTCCAAGTCCGAGTCCATGGTCCTCAGCCGGAAAAAGGTGGATTGTCCTCTCTGGGTTGGGGACAGGCTCTTGCCCCAAGTGGAGGAGTTTAAGTATCTCAGGGTCTTATTCACAAGTGAGGGGAAAATGGAGCGAGAGATTGACAGACAGATCAGAGCAGTATCTGCAGTGATGCAGACATTGTACCGGTCTGTTGTGGTGAAGAGGGAGCTGAGTTCTAAGGCAAAGCTGTCGATTTACCAGTCAATCTACGTTCCTACTCTCACCTATGGTCACGAGCTTTGGATAATGACCGAAAGAACAAGATTGCAGATACAAGCGGCTGAAATGAGCTTTCTCCGTAGGATTGCTGGACTCACCCTCAGAGATAGGGTGAGGAGCTCAGTCATCCGGGAGAGGCTCAGAGTAGAACCGCTGCTCCTCCACGTTGAAAGGAGTCAGTTGAGGTGGTATGGGCATCTGATTAGGATGCCTCCTGGACACCTCCCACTTGAGGTGTTTCGGGCATGTCCCACTGGGAGGAGACCCTGGGGCAGACCCAGGACTCGCTGGAGAGACTGTCTCCCAGCTGGTCTGGGAACGCCTTGGTATCCTCTCTGAAGAGCTGGAGCAGGTGGCTGGGGAGAGGGAAGTCTGGGCTTCTCTGAACTGCTGCCTCCGTGACCCGGACCTCCGGAAAAGCGGTAGAAGATGGATGGATGGATGGATGGATTTTATTATTTCTTTTCGTGGGACAACACTGAAGATATGACACTTTGATACAATGTAAAGTAGTCAGTGCACAGCTTGTATTACAGTGTAAATTTGCTGTCCCCTCAAAATAACTCAGCACACACCCATTAATGTCTAAACCGCTGGCAACTAAAGTGAGTACACCCCTAAGTGAAAATGTCCAAATTGTGCCCAGTTAGCCATTTTCCCTATGGAAACCCTATGGTGTTATGTGACTCGTTAGTGTTACAAGGTCTGAGGTGTGAATGGTGAGCAGGTGTGTTAAATTTGGTGTTATCGCGCTCTCACTCTCATACTGGTCACTGAAAGTTCAACATGGCACCTCATGGCAAAGAACTCTCTGAGGATCTGAAAAAAAGAATTGTTGCTCTACATAAAGATGGCCTAGGCTATAAGAAAACTGCCAACACCCTGAAACTGAGCTGCAGCACGGTGGCCAAGACCATGTAGTGGTTTAACAGGACAGGTTCCACTCAGAACAGGCCTCGCCATGGTCAGCCAAAGAAGTTGAGTGCACATGCTCAGCATCATATCCAGAGGTTGTTTTTTTGAAAATAGACATGAGTACTGCCAGCATTGCTGCAGAGGATGAAGGGGTGGGGAGTCAGCCTGTCAGTGCTCAGATCATACGCCGTACACTGCATCAAATTGGTCTGCATGGCTGTTGTCCCAGAAGGAAGCCCCTTTTAAAGATGATGCACAAGAAAGCCCGCAAACAGTTTACTGAAGACAAGCAGACTAAGGACACGGATTACTGGAACCATGTCCTGTGGTCTGATGAGACCAAGATAAACTTATTTGATTCGGATGGTGTTAAGTGTGTGTGGCGGCAACCAGGTGAGGAGTACAAAGACAAGTGTGTCTTGCCTACAGTCAAGCATGGTGGTGGGAGTGTCATGGTTTGGGGCTGCATGAGTGCTGCCGGCACTAGAGAGCTACAGTTCCTTGAGGGAACCACGAATGCCAACATGTACTCTGACTTACTGAAGCAGCGCATGATTGTAAACTGGCCCGCAGGGCAGTATTCCAACATAATGACCCTAAACACACCTCCAAGACGACCACTGCCTTGCTAAAGAAACTGAGGGTAAAGGTGATGGACTGGCCAAGCATGTCTCCAGACCTAAACCCTATTGAGCATCTGTGGGGCATCCTCAAACGGAAGGTGGAGGAACACAAGGTCTCTAACATCCACCAGCTCCGTGATGTTGTCATGAAGGAGTGGAAGAGGATTTCAGTGGGAGCCTGTGGTGGTCTAGTGAACTCCATGCCCAAGAGAGTTAAGGCAATGCTGGAAAATAATGGTGGCCACACAAAATATTGACACTTTGGGCACAATTTGGACATTTTCACTTAGGGGTGTACTCACTTTTGTTGCCAGCAGTTTAGACATTAATGGCTGAGTGAGTTATTTTGAGGGGACAGCAAATTTACGCTGTTACACAAGCTGCACACTACTTTACATTGTATCAAAGTTTCATATCTTCAGTGTTGTCCCATAAAAAGATATAATAAAATATTTACAAAAATGTGAGGGGTGTACTCACTTTTGTGAGATACTGTATCATATAGTTGAGCAAAAAAGTATTTAGTCAGCCACCAATTGTGCAAGTTCTCTCACTTAAAAGATGAGAGAGGTCTCCAATTTTCATCATAGGTATACCTCAACTATGAGAGACAGAATGAGGAGAAAAAAAAATCAGAAAATCACATTGTCTGATTTTTAAAGAATTTATTTGCAAATTATGGTGGAAAATAAGTATTTGGTCACCTACAAACAAGCAAGATTTCTGGCTCTCACAGACCTGTAACTTCTTCTTTAAGAGGCTCCTCTGTCCTCCACTCATTACCTGTATTAATGGCACCTGTTTGAACTCGTTATCAGTATAAAAGACACCTGTCCACAACCTCAAACAGTCAGACTCCAAACTCCACTATGGCCAAGACCAAAGAACTGTCAAAGGACACCAGAAACAAAATTATAGACCTGCACCAGGCTGAGAAGACTGAATCTGCAATAGGTAAGCAGCTTGGTATGAAGAAATCAACTGTGGGAGCAATTATTAGAAAATGGAGGACATGCAAGACCACTGATAATCTCCCTCGATCTGGGGCTCCACGCAAGAGCTCACCCCGTGGGGTCAAAATGATCACGAGAACGGTGAGCAAAAATCCCAGAACCACACGGGGGAACCTAGTGAATGACCTGCAGAGAGCTGGGACCAAAATAACAAAGGCTACCATCAGTAACACACTATGCTGCCAGGGACTCAAATCCTGCAGTGCCAGACGTGTCCCCCTGCTTAAGCCAGTACATATCCAGGCCCGTCTGAAGTTTGCTAGAGAGCATTTGGATGATCCAGAAGAGGATTGGGAGAATGTCACATATGGTCAGATGAAACCAAAATAGAACTTTTTGGTAAAAACTCAACTTATCGTGTTTGGAGGAGAAAGAACACCATACCTACTGTGAAGCATGGGGGTGGAAACATCATGCTTTGGGGCTGTTTTTCTGCAAAGGGACCAGGACGACTGATCCGTGTAAAGGAAAGAATGAATGGGGCCATGTATTGTGAGATTTTGAGTGAAAACCTCCTTCCATCAGCAAGGATATTGAAGATGAAACGTGGCTGGGTCTTTCAGCATGACAATGATCCCAAACCCACCGCCCGGGCAACGAAGGAGTGGCTTCGTAAGAAGCATTTCAAGGTCCTGGAGTGGCCTAGCCAGTCTCCAGATCTCAATCCCATAGAAAATCTTTGGAGAGAGTTGAAAGTCCGTCTTGCCCAGCGACAGGCCCAAAACATCACTGCTCTAGAGGAGATCTGCATGGAGGAATGGGCCAAAATACCAGCAACAGTGTGTGAAAACCTTGTGAAGACTTACAGAAAACGTTTGACCTCTGTCATTGCCAAAAAAGGGTATATAACAAAGTATTGAGGTGAACTTTTGTTATTGACCAAATACTTATTTTCCACCATAATTTGCAAATAAATTCTTTAAAAATCAGACAATGTGATTTTCTGGAATTTTTTTTTCTCATTTTGTTGCTCATAGTTGAGGTATACCTATGATGAAAATTGGAGACCTCTCTCATCTTTTAAGTGGGAGAACGTGCACAATTGGTGGCTGACTAAATACTTTTTTACCCCACTGTATAGGCTACACCTTCTTTGTATTCCACTTTCAAATACAGCATACATTTGGGCCTGTAAAGCCTAATTGGCCTACCTGCTTTCAGACGAGAATACTAGATTTCTACAGGCAGTGCACTAATTTCTGTAAGTTAGCAAAACTAATACAGCCAACGGTGACGCTTACTTGTGATTAGACTGCTCAAAATATCTTTAATTGTGGCTCATTAACATTAATAAAGAGGAACAACAGACTGTTTCAGACATCACTTTACAGTTTATTTTATATGCTTGTCGAAAGACAGGCAATGTTATGGTATGATGTCCGTCTGTCTGCTCAAGTTTGCCCAGCAAACTCCTCCCACAGTTTTCAAGCTTGGATATTTTCATTTCACACAGTGTTTGTACATATATTCAAGATGTGCATATTGTTGGTTAAGTGATTTTCTAATATTTTCTCTAAATTTGTTCCACTTTGAATTGTAGATTGTTTGCTTAAACTCCTTGTAGTTACATGATTGTTAGTTTTATTACAGATCTATAGTATATTGAATCTTCAATTTGTAATTGATTTTTCAGTTGTTGGTCTGCTAGCTGTGCACTATCAGTAATGGATATGGGTGTGTGGTGCTCTTGGTTAATTAGCTATAAAACAACACATTGTTTTTGTTCTTCAGAACTACATATACTGTACATATGTCTATATGGGATTGTTAAAACTCAAAGAACCTATTATGGGACCTGTTAAAATCTTACATATTAAAACTTCTTTCGGCTGCTCCCTTTAGGGGTCGCCACAGTGGATCATCTGCTTCCATCTCACCCAATCCCGTGCATCTTCCTCTGTAACACCAACCCTCTCCATGCAGCACGGTGACGCAGTAGTTAGCACTGTGGCAGCACAGCAATTCACCCTTGACCATGGGATCTCGAGTTCGATCCCACCCTCTGACCAACGGTGATCTTTCTGTGTGGCGTTTTCATGTTCTCCCTGTGTCTGCATAGGTTTACTCCAGGATTTCTCTGGTTTCCTCCCACAAGGGTCAAAAACATGCAGGTTAGGTTAAGTGACATCAACTGGGGAGCTATGAATGTGAGCTGTCCCTTGCCCCTTACTCCCAGGCCACAGTTGTCAATAAGAATGTGTTCTTAATCTGTCCTGCCTGGTTAAATAAGGGTTAAAAAAAATAAATAAAAAATGTCCTCCTTCACTACATCATGAATCTTACAATTTATTGCGTTTCTTCTATCAATGTTAATCACGCCTAGAATTGGAGAGATTGCTGATATGCACGGTGCCATCACGAGCACATCTTGGGATAAAACTGGAGCACCCAGTGAAAACCCATGCTGTACAGGGAAGACTTCACGCAGATGGGCACATCATGGCCTCGACCTAAGATGAGACCAGAGTTCAATCCCAGGCCCTTTTGCTGTGAGGCAGGATTGTTAGCCACTGAGTCACCATGCTGTCGTCATTCATAACTTACTGCTCATTGGACAGGGTTAATTAATGGCACATGTGCCGGACAAGGCTTAGATGTCCAAACTGGAAAATTAGAATTTTGGAAATGGGTGTTGTATTTGAATTTTAATTAAGGTGCCATCAATTCTATGTCTGTAGGCGTCAGCCCTGTTTGATGCTATTATTCTCATTATTAGTCATATTTTTCTGTTTTTCTTCAGCAACATCACGGAGATGAGGAAGTTCTACAAAGATGCCTTCCTGAAGAAGCATAACATCAAGTTGGGCTTTATGTCTGCATTTGTGAAGGCTGCTGCCTACGCTCTGGTTGACCAACCTGCTGTCAACGCTGGTACACATCTAACCTTTACAGGGCTAACAAGTCACTTGTGGTGTCCCTTTGACTCTCTCTCTCACTCATGCGCTACATCAAGTCGCTGCAAGTGTGTGTGGTGAAGGAAAAGATTGAAGCTTCAGTTTTTTTTACTCCCCAACCTCAAAACCACGTCTGACTTATTTGCTGCACTTAGAAAACCCTGATCTGTTTAGATAGACCACAGAGAAGCAGAGGTTGTCTCGATTGCTGCATGTTTAAAATCTATAATTTTTTGTGTGTGGGTTTGCTCACCACAATGTGACTGTTACAAACGATGAGCTTAGTCTCGATAGCTAATGAGATGTTTTACAAATTTGATCTGAAATCAAAGTTACATTTCTACAGTATTTGCACTTTGTCTTTCCAGTAATTGATGACACAACCAAAGAGATAGTCTACAGGGACTATGTTGACATTAGTGTTGCTGTGGCCACTCCAAAGGTAACAAAAATAAAACGATATTGCAGTGCAGTATCTTAGTACATCAAAAATTAAAATTCTTTATGATTTGTTTCTTAGGGTTTGGTGGTTCCTGTAATACGAAATGTAGAAGGGATGAACTTTGCTGACATTGAAAAGGCTATCAACTTGTTGGGAGAAAAGGTAATCCTTTGTTTTCTTCTTTTTTTAAAATAGTCTTGCCGGCTTTATTGTGTTTGCTTTTGTTTTGCACTACTGACTTGTAATGAATGTGTATTTGTAGGCCCGTAAAAATGAGCTTGCTGTTGAGGACATGGATGGAGGAACGTTCACCATCAGCAATGGCGGTGTTTTTGGGTCCCTGTTTGGCACACCTATTATCAACCCACCACAGTCTGCTATTCTTGGCATGCACGGCATCTTTGACAGGCCTGTTGCAGTTGGTGGCAAGGTTTGTTTCCTCGTCTGACAGGCACATGTGTCACAGAACCACATACGTTTACTTTGAGAGAAAAAAACTGTGGCTATAACTATTCAGTTACAACAAACAGCTTGGTTCACTGATTTTTAAAACTGATCTTTCACTGTATATTAAATAGATCTCATCCCACATTTAGAAATGGGTATTTTTTTTAAGTTACACCTAATTTGATACTTGAGCTAAATTCAGTAACAGCTCTGGCAGTGCATTTGTAAAAAAAAAAAAAAAAAAAAAAAGATTTTCAGGTTGCTGTTAAATCTGCTGAAGTGATTTCACGTTGTCCTATACCTGGTCATTTTTCACCCTAGCAACTGCGAATTTGTACATTGCAATACTGAAATTTAAATTTGTTCATGAAAATATTTGTAAGCTGCAATAGATGGATACTACTAAAAACAGCCCTAAAAAAATAAGTATCAAAAATTAAAAAAAATATGAGCAATTAAATTGCACCTTAACTATCGTTTCCTTTTTGTTTCCCGAATAAGGATGTTGTATTGGACACAAAAATGTGCTCACTTTTGTCCCAGGTGGAGATCCGTCCCATGATGTACGTTGCCCTAACGTATGATCATCGACTGATTGATGGGAGAGAGGCCGTCACTTTCTTGCGCAAGATCAAGTCAGTAGTGGAGGACCCCAGGGTGCTGCTTCTTGACATGTGAACCCTTGTGAATTACAGGCCCAACCAGCCAAACCACTCCACACAAACAGTGGCTGTACTCACCTGATGAACATTACTGTAACTGCAGTTTGTGTATTGTTTGGTTACATAGATGAAAGTTGTTTTGGAGAGCATTTGGGTCACCCAGTGGACATTTCTAAAACTGGCAGTGATGAGGGTGTTGTGCTGTTTGGGAGACGTGTCTGGGTCCGGGGTCTGCTCGTCTCTAGATCAAAAAAGGTCTCATACATGTGCGCCATATGTCATTTTCTACATACAACTGAGAAATTTTCTGCTTATTGTGAGATGAATGGCAAATACAGATAAACTGCTTGGTATGATATTACTATTAATATGTTTGGGAGAAGAACAAAGAACCCTTGTTGGCAAGAATCCAAGAAACACTATTCTAAAATCTCCAAAGTGAAGAAATCCTCAGATGATTTATGCCATCTGTTTCACAGAATGAGGAAAACTCTTTTTAGTGTGTAAGAGTATTTAAGAAAAAAAGATTTTAAACAATAAAAGCTGCATTACTCAACTGTAGTTGGGATATTTTTTTCTCCATTGTTCCCTTAAATATGTACACAGCGCATCCAGAAAGTATTCACAGCGCTTCACTTTTTCCACATTTTGTTATATTCTAAAATGGAATAAATTCATTTTTTTCCTCAAAATTCTACAGACAATAAATACCCCATAATGACAATGTGAATTTTTTTTTTTTTGAGATTTTTGCAAATTTATTAAAAACTGATGCATGCCCGTAGAAAGCAAATATTCCTCTCTGAAACAGGTAGGCCAATTAGACTTTACAGGCCCAAATGTAGGTTGTGTTTGAAAGTGGACCTGAGAGGCTGGGAAGGTCACACCCACGAACATGATATTTTACAGCTCCACTTGTCTACTCCATGGAACAGCAGGACTAACAGTGTGTTGTGTATAGTATGAGATAAAATATAATCCCAGCTACAGAGGACAAAGATGAATTGCCGGGTTTTAGGAGCTTAGGCAAATATCTAATAAACCAATCAGTTCCTCTCCCTGTATCTCTGCCGATAAAGCGGTGGACGGCAGTGTGACCAGGTCGACACTGCAAGTAGTGGAGTTTATTTAAAGACTTAGGAAATATTAAGAAACTGTAAATTCAAGTAATTTCAAGGTTTTGGAAAGACTTTGTAATCCATACAATTCCATGGAATTTGCAAAATAAGTCAGGCAGCCCTAACATAAACGTAAATGTAAAATATGCTGAAATTTACAGATACAAGGTTCATTTAACAACTTTATTGCAACGGCAATATAAACTATTAGGTCATGAACAAATACTTGAAGTGCTTGTAAAATGAGCAAATAATTTTTATTTTTTTTTTCCCATCCATCCATCTTCTACCACTTTTCCGGAGGTCCAGGTCACGGAGGCAGTAGTTCAAGCAGAGAAGCCCAAACGTCCCTCTCCCCAGCTACCTGCTCCAGCTCTACAGAGAGGATACCAAGGAATTCCCAGACCGGCTGGGAGACATAGTCTCTCCAGCGAGTCCTGGGTCTGCCCCAGGGTCTCCTCCCAGTGGGATGTGCCTGAAACACCTCAGGTGGGAGGTGTCCAGGAGGCATCCTGATCAGATGCCCATACCACCTCAACTGGCTCCTTTCAATTTGGAGGAGCAGCAGTTCTACTCTGAGCCTCTCCCGGATGACTGAGCTCCTCACCCTATCTCTGAGGGCGAGTCCAGCAATCCTACGAAGAAAGCTCATTTCAGCCACTTGTATCCGCAATCTCGTTCTTTCGGTCATTACCCAAAGCTCGTGACCATAGGTGAGAGTAGGAACGTAGATTGACTGGTAAATCGACAGCTTTGCCTTAGAACTCAGCTCCCTCTTCACCACAACAGACCGGTACAACGTCCGCATCACTACAGATGCTGCTCCAATCCGTCTGTCAATCTCGTGCCATTCTCCCCTCACTCGTAAATAAGACCCCAAGATACTTAAAGCAGACGGACAGTGACATATTTTTATTGAACCAATCAACTGATTGTATGAAAATATTCTATTCTGTCTATTCCCGCGATTTAATATGTGTCACCATCCTCTATAAATGACCTTATTTGCTCATAGCTCAGCCTTCACTTAGTGAGGCTGCAGTACCGCCATCTCTCGATAGGTGCAGGCATTAGTGACGTCACAGCAGCAATAGAAAGAAAAAGGCAGAACGAGAACAAAGTGATTCGGACAGCGATTATTTTGTCGAGTTTGACGACCACAATATAAATGATGACATTGAAAATGAGGAATCGGATGATGAAGAAGTTTTGGGTGGTGCTGAGGGGGTATTCAGCCTTATTTGTGGGAAAGAAGTGAGGGTTATGTTGCCTGCCTGTGCAGTGAGCCTCATCAGAGAAACATTCCCATCTGATCACTACAAGGGATTTTGCCTACCAAGATTAGATTTGTGAACAATGATATGTAAATAAAGTTTTGTAAAATCATATATTGAGTTTATTAATGTTCATGTCAATGTTATAATTCTCATAGTTCAGCATTCATCAAAGTCGCATGTCCTATACATTTGAATAATTTGAACACACTAAATTCTTCTCAATTTGAAAAGAAATATTACATACTATACCACCTTTGTATGAACGTTTGAAAACACAGCAGAAATATACAAAGAAATACAAAAATCAATGGAGTATCACTACAGATTAAGAAAATAACTAGTTTCCAGATATAGCAATTATTATATTCCCATAAATAACATTTCACAGTTATAATGGGCACCATTCTATGGTAGAAAATTGGGGTTCCATTTTTAAAAGCACATTTCTCTTACAATCTTAGGTTTATATTTATTTTTCTTAGCAAATGTGTTGCTTCCCTAAAAATTGAAAGCTGAACTGTCATTGGTAATTACCTCCGCCAGGCCGAAAAGGCCAGGAGGAGGTTATGTTTTTGCCGGGGTTTGTTTGTCTGTTTGTCAACTCCGCGTTCAACGTTTTAGGCACAAAAGCACGCGCAAAACACTGGTGGCCTGGGCCCGCCAGTGTGCCTCTGTTTGCGCGACGCTGCAAAACCTGACATGGGCACCTGTCCGCCGCCGCATTATTTCCCAGAAATAATTTGATTTTGAAAATCATCCATTGCTTGGAATTCATTTAAAATGTTTAGTAAACATTTGCAGTGAATATTAAAAATACAAAACTTACCCTGTTTACTTCTCGTTTTCTGACAGCTGATCGCCTCGGTAGATCACCCTGGCTTTTCACGCCACTGTCACTGACACTTGTCTCAGAGTCAGACTTGGCAATCGCGGGATATATAGTTGGGTTAGCCGTTTTCTTTATCACAAATCTTTTTGCAAATTTCATTTCAAATTGCATCTTATTCTGGAAATCGCTGTCAACGAAATGTCTACTGCACATGTAGGGTGCTGACGAGGTGCAGGTGTGCGCGCAGCTGAGGCAGATGCCTGAGAGCGGCGAGCCGTGACACCTGCAAAATATATGTGGACAAGAAAGACTGACAAACCTGGGTACTATTTCACTGCAGTCTGCTTTAATACAGAAGCTGAAGCAATAGGGAACACTGTATGTCTCTGTAATTGAGAACTTTGCTTCTAAAAAACACAGGAGGATGGACTTCCAATATAAGTAACCGGTGAGTTAAACTGTCTTTCTTCAGCATGTTTTTTTCCCCCTAACCGTTCTTATGATCATGAAAATATTTGGTAATTCCGAGAAATATCCGTAATCGCCGATTTTAAAATGTAAACATCAAGTGTTGCATGAAGCAAAACACAGCAGTGGCCGCGACAGTGTGCGTGTGTTTGTCGGTTGTGACGTCACACAGTCAGTGGCCATCTTAGCCGCTGATCGCTTGGCTCTCCAGGGCAGCATACTTTCAAGAGCACATTGTCACCATATGCGACATTTGTTGAGACCAAAACATGTGCAATTCGCTTGAGCTCGTCTCAGACAACAATTTGAGATATGAATTAGCGATATTGAATTTTCGTCTGTCCGTCTGCTTTAAACTCCTCCATTTGGGGCAGGAGCTTGTCCCCAACCCAGAGAGGACAAGCCACCTTTTTCCAGCTGAGGACCATGGACTCGGAGGTACTGATTGTCATTCCAGCCGCTTAATACTCAGCGGCAAACCATCCCAGCAAGAACTGTAGGTCACTGCTGGATGAAGCCAACAAGACGACATCATCTGCAAACAACAGAGATGAGATCCTGTGGTCACCAAGCATGACACCCTCCATTCCCTGGCTGCACCTAGAAATCCTGTCCAGGACAGAGAGGATTTTTTTTTTCCAATTATTATAAAAATAATGAATGCAAAATTAATTCAATTTCTTTATTTACTGAAGAGTCGCGGTAATCCAGGTGGGTAAGTATGCTGGATGAAAACTCAGTCATGTCAACTGGATTCAAATATTTTTTACTTCTTAAATGTTAAACCATTCATCTAAATTCTATGGTAATATCAAGCATATGTGTTTTTTATTCATTTTATTTTTACACTATTATGTCACAAATTTAAATAGTGCGCATTTTGTTTATTTTTCAAAATTATGCTGCTTAGTACTACCGCGGGGGGGGGGGTAGTGACTGCTTGACTGGCTACGCAGTGCACAATGAGTCTTTAGCTCTGACACAGTGATCTGTGAGGAGTTTGCATGTTCTCCCCGTGTCTGCGTGGGTTTACTCCGGGATTTCTCCGGTTTCCTCCCACATGCCAAAAACATGCAAGTTAGGTTAATTGGCATCAAACTGGGGATTCTAAATTGTCCTTAGGTATGACTGTGAGAGTGAATGGTTGTCTGTCTCTCTGTGTTGGCCCTGTGATGGACTGGCGATGTGTCCAGGGTGTACCCTGCCTCTCGCCCAAAGATGCTGGGATAGGCTCCAGCCCCCCCGCGACCCGAAAGGATTAAGCGGAAGAAGATGGATGGATGGATGGATCTGATAGGCTGCCATAATCATGTGACACGGCAGCTCGTCTGTTATGCTTGGGTTGGTTTTTCACAGGTTTTCACACAACTTGGACCAAAAAAAAAAGTGAAAACAATTGCACGTTTTGTATAGACACAGTGGTATCGCGATATTTTAAAAAGTATCGGTATCGAAGTATCCATACCTAGCAAGGAACGGTTCTCCAGCAGTTAACTCCGTTGGCTAATAACTACCTAGCATGGCTTCGCCTGTGATTAAAATGGCGACGCAGCGGGTAAAAGGTGAGCAAAAATGAATTAGGAGAAACGGCGGTAAAACAAAGAAGTCAAAGTATCGACTATCTGATATTGAAGTATCGATACCTAGCGGCCCCGTGTGGAATAGTGAGGGCACTACATGAGAATAATAGCGGTAGAAGTCCATCCATTTTATACCGCTTAATCCTTTTCGGATTGCGGGGAGCTGGAGCCTATCCCAGCATCTTTGGGCGAGAGGCAGGGTTCACCCTGGACAGATCGCCAGTCCATCGCAAGGCCAACACTGAGAGACAGACAACCATTCACTCTCACATCCATACCTAAAGACAATTTAGAATAGCGGTAGAAGTGAAAACTTTTAATAATAACATATTTTTTCTGAACACCTCCATCCTCAGGATTGCACACCCTCATACCCTCAGGAAAGCACTTTTAAAATGTGAGGCCAGGCTGACAAACTGTTCAAGAGATAGGCGTGGACAAGACAGACACACAAACACAGATTTGCTGCATTTTTAGATAGGTAAACTAAAATCACATGTAAATAAGTATTCACAGCCTTTGATCAATACTTTGTTGATGCACCTTTGGAAGCAATTACAGCTTCATGTTTTTTTTTAATATGATGCCACAAGCTTGGCACATTTATCGTTGGGCAGTTTCGCCCATTCCTCTTTGCAGCACCTCTCAAGCTCCATCAGGTTGATGAGAAGCGGTGTACAGCCATTTTCAGATCTCTCCAGAAATGTTCAATTGGATTCAAGTCTTGCTGGGCCACTCAAGAACATTAACAGTTGTCCTGAAGCCACTCCTTTGATATCTTGGCTGTGTGCTTAGGGTCGTTGTCCTGCTGAAAGATGAACAGTCGCCCCAGTCTGAGGTCAAGCGCTCTGGAGCAGGTTCTCATCCAGGATGTCTCCACATTGCTGCATTCATCTTTCCCTCTATCCTGACTATTCTCCCAGTTTCTGCCACTGAAAAACATCACCACAGCATGATGCTGCCACCACCATGCTTCACTGTAGGGATGGTATTGGCCTGGTGATGAGCAGTGCCTGGTTTCCTCCAAACATGATGCCTGGCATTCACACCAAAGAATTCAATCTTTGTCTCACCAGATCAGAGAATTTTGTTTTCTCATGGTCTGAGAGTCCTTCAGGTGCTTTTTGGCAAACTCCAGGCAGGCTGTCACGTGCCTTTTACTAAAGAACGGTTTCCGTCTGGCCACTCTACCATACAGGCCTGATTGGTGGATTGCTGCAGAGATGGTTGTCCTTCTGGAAGGTTCTCCTCTCTCCACAGAGGAATGCTGGAGCTCTGACAGAGTGACCATTGGGTTCTTGGTCACCTCCCTGACTGAGGCCCTTCTCCCCTGATCACTCAATTTTTTTTACCCCCCCCCCCCCCGTCCTGTCAGGCAGCTAGGTAAGCGGAACAGAGATTTAATTAAATTAAATTGATTAAAATTAATTAAATCACCCTTATTGTCATTCAACCGTACAACCAATCATGTACAGTAGAACAAGATTGTGTTTTACCTATCTACAGTGTTAATCACACACACCCCAAGAGTAGAATCAGAGGGCCGCTGCCATGCAAGGCGCCGCCACAGATTTCCCTCCTCCATTCCATTATTGCTGAGCACCAAGCTGGACGGCAGGAAGTTCCACTTTTACATGGTCTTTGGCATGACCCAGCCGGGATTTGAACCCCTGCCTCCCGGGTGTGGGGCGGATGCTCTTCCAACTGAGCCACCACTCCGGTGTTACCCTTATTGCATCAAAACAGATTTCCTTTGCCAAAAAGAGCTTTATACAGTACCTAACTATATACTGTATATTGTTGTAAACTCCTCCTGTAATAACTTTTAATACTTTATTTAAATTATTCCACCCATGGAGGATCTGACAAGATGGGGAATAGAGAAAGGAAGTGCGTGGAGGGGGGAAGAAAAGGGAGGGGGAACAGACAAAAAGACAAACCACCAACTAAAACAAAGACTGCTTCTTCCACCGAAGATGTCTCAACACGAGTCTGGTATCCACACCTGTTAAAGGAGAGACATTTGTGTGTGTGCATCTGTGTGCGTATATATGAGAGGGCGCACAAAATACGTAAGTGTGAGCGTGTGAGTGGTTTGTCAGGAAACCTATGAAGAGGGGGGCCGGTCGCAGCAGCTCCCCCCCCCCCCCTTCAGGAACCCTGAGCAGGCAAGGCAGCGCCGCCAACCCCCACAAGGCACAAATGGCCGAGGTCAGCAAGCCCCAGAAAAGCCAGGCATCCACCCCCGGAGGGACAATCGAGGGAGGCCACCAGCGTGGCGGGCCCACCCCCCCGGGCCCACGAACCTCCTACCCCCCCCAGCGGGGCCAACGCCAGTTCCTGGGCCCCAGGCGCCAGGAAGCCAGTGATCCCACCCCCCAGGCCGAAGACCGGCCCACGCCCCCAGCACAAGCCTCCCCCCCTAGTCACCCCCATGGCAGGTCGCCCCCCCCAGCACCACCGCCGCACACCCCGGGGACCCCCAATGCTTAAAGAAGTCCCCCCCCACCCAGGGGAACCCACGTAGCCGAGAGGCACTACCCCCCTCAATCCAGCACCTCTCGACTCGCAGACACACCCATCCCCACACCTTTACACCCTCATGCTCTCATACACACCCACATGCACTCCCTCACTCTCACTCAACCACTCTCACACTCCCGGACCCACCCATTCTCTCTCACTCCTGTACCTGTTCAATCTCACTCCCACTTGCCCTCAGGGTCACCCACACCCACTCACGTTCACCCACGCATGCACTCTCACTCACACTCCGACCTACTCATCCATTCGTGCTCTCCCCCTCACACTCACCCACCCTCATTCACCCTTATTTCTTAGGGTGACCGCGATGCAGATGCAGTGAACCTGAATGTGCACCAGTGCCTGGCAGCAGCCGGGGAGACCGCCAGCACAGGCCAGCGGCCACCCCCCTCCAAACCACCCCAGGGCAGCCACAGCCACAGAAGCAAACCCCCACCCCCAGTGCCCACCCGAGCAACTGATCAGCGGATCACCGCAGGCGCCCCGAGGTGCCACCCAACACGCAAAGCGCCACACAAAGCTGACCCACTATCACCAACTCCATTCATAACTCCCTCACTCTCACTTACTCTCTTATTCAGTCCCTCTCTCACTCCCTTGGTTGTATCTATACATTCAGCAGCACCCAGGGATCTTGACAACATGACGGGTCCCAGGCCCCCCGCTGGGCCCCCAAGCCCCCAGCAGGAGGAGGGCAACCGGGGTGGGGGAAGACCCCCTTCCCCCTTGTACAAAATATGGTAGGTGTATGTTGATTGTATGATGTGATTGTATGTAAATATGTGGACTACCATAGTGCAGTTAAAATTGGAGGGATGGTGGCTGGAGCACCACTAGCCACTACGATAGGCAGCGGGGCCCCCATCCCCCCAAGCCCTCAGTGTCTAAAATGCAATTAAAATTGGAGGTGACGGCAGCCCCACCACGCAGCAGAGGTATCCCCTTCGCCGACACAGTGTGGCACACCCCTGCCCCCAAAGCCCTAAATGTATCCAAGAAGATGTATATTCCACCCAGAATGGGGGGGGGGGGCGGGAGGGAGGCGGTCCAAAAGCAAGGCCGTTTCCACCCCCCCCCCCAGAAGTCAGCTCACAAACTGGTTCATGAGGCCACCCACTGTCCCCAAATCCCAACCCAGGGCGACTGCTGCCAGGCCGAGCAGCCCAGGACCCACCAGTGTCACGCCCTGGTGCTCCCAGCATCACAAACATGATGGAGCAGCCACACCCATTTCCACTCATCTTGCACATACAAACATGCACAACAATAGTCACAACAGTGAACAATGGGCCGGACCCACACGGCGCCCCACATGTCAAGCGACACCCCTGAATGCCCACACAAGCCCACCGACCACCCACTTCAGACGCACACCGACAGCAGCAGGCTGCCCCACAGCCACCCTGGAGCAGCCCGACGGCAACATGGCCACCAACCCACACCAACGGCCCCCCTCAACCACCCACACACACCTGCCGTCAATGACACCAGGGGCAATGCTACAAAGTGCCCCGCCCCACGACACAACAGCAGGGTGGCTGGGACAAGCAGGCCCCGAATCGCCAACCCTCATGCCACTAGATGGACTGCCCCACCCCCGCCACCCAACAAAGTTCTCCTCCGCACCCGCTCACACACACGCCCCCACTCACACCCTCTCTCTCTCTCTCTCTCTCTCTCTCTCTCTCTCTCTCTCACACACTCTCTCACACACACACACACACACTCTGTCATGACAATTTGACATTTTCATGATGGCTGATTACTGTTGGACTCTGAAGACGGACATCCCTGCCGCTGAGCATTCTAGAGGTTCGAATAAACGGAAGTTGAAGCTCTGAATTTTGAACAATGATGACGTAACATTCAATTTACATGTATTTACCTTTATCAGTGTCTACTATTCAATTTACAGTAATTGAAGTTTGTAACATTTGATCAATAAATTGTGTTAGAACATGATTTTTTTTTCTCTTAAAAATCTATTTCGGACGAGTAATATTAACAAAAATCAACTGATAATGTCACAAAAATGTAATTGATTTAGTCAAAAGATCAGATTTTTTTTTTGACCTGATTGAGAGAAACTGATGTCATTTTCGGATTCAGCTGTGCAAAATTGACTTAATTGAAAAAACACAGACAACTTACAAAAAAAATACTTTTGTAACCCTGTGTTATTTCTTGATTTCCAGTTCATGAGGATAGTTTTCTTTGCGATGCATAAGGCGGTGGGAACCATGTGTGACATTCTTGCCTCTATATTTATTTCACTTAAATCACCTAATATGCAAAGTGTGGGTGAGGATGGGACACAATACCCAAGGCATGCCAACAGGTCCTCATGTGTCTTCCGCCAGAACTTTTGAACCGGTGCACAGGACCACTTAGCATGCATATAGCTATCTGGGATGTTGCTGGTGCAGTAGAAGCAGATATCTGTGTGACTCAGGCCCATTTTGAACATCCTTTGTCCTGTGTAATGAATTCTATGTAGAACATCATACTGTATGAGTTGTAAATTAGAGTTTTTAGTCATCTTTAAAGTGTTTAAACACATGTGTCCAGAAGCTTTCATCCTTACTGATCGATAAGTCTGTCTCCCATTTTGATATTGGAAGAGATACTGACTCATCCAGTTTTGATAATAGTTTGTATATTTTTGATATCAATTTACTTTTTCTTGATCCAAGATGGCGCCCACAGTGGTCGCCATGGTGCTTCGCTGTGCTTTTCTTTGTTTGTTTTTGTTCGTCAATTGTGTGTCTGCCTGCTCTTACACCCGTGAAGAGCTACTAAATATCAGGACTTTCACTCCCATGGACCTACTCCCAGGTTTTTTGGCTCCTGCCGCCGATCTGGTTCACTTTTTAGCCCAAAAAGTGAGACAGCGAAAGAGAGGAAGACAAGCGGGCGCCCTCGTGCGGCTTCACAGGAGAGGCACGCGCACGGCTTTGCCTGGGATATTTCTGTCCAATGTCAATTCTCTTTATAACAAGGTAGATGAATTGAGACTGCTGATGCGATTTAAGGACCTCTCCACCTCGTGTGCCCTCTGCTTTACTGAGACCTGGCTCAAGGAAGAAATACCGGACAGTGCGCTCCTCCTCGAGGGATTTCAGCTGTTTTGTGCTGATCGAGACTTGGGGCTCTCTGGCAAGACCACAGGCGGAGGAGTCTGCTTCTACATCAACAGCAGCTGGTGCTCCGATGTAACTGTGATCTCCCAACACTGTTCTCCCGCTCTGGAATATTTATTCATCAACTGCAAGCCATTTTATTCCCCGCGTGAGTTTGCTTCATTCATCCTGGCCGCTGTTTACGTCCCGCCCGACGCGGATGTGCACGAGGCTCAGCGCACGCTCGCGGATCACATTCAGCAAGCAGATCAAACTTTTCCGGACTCTCTGGTTATTGTGGTTGGCGACTTTAACCAGAGCAACCTGAGCCACGATCTCCCAAGATACAGTTTATTAAATGCCCCACCAGAGGAGAGAACACGCTGGATCACTGTTACACTACAGTTAAGGACGCGTATCGCGCTGTTCCCCGCGCTGCGTTCGGACTATCTGATCACGTGATGGTCCACCTGATTCCCACATACAGACAGAGACTGAAGCTCACAAAATCTGTTGTGAGCACTACGAGGAAATGGACCAGTGAAGCTGGGGAGAAGTTGAGCACGTGCTTGGAAATAACTGACTGGGAAATGTTTAAAGGAGCCACGCATGATCTGGATGAGTACACGGACACTGTGACCTCATATATCCACCTTTGTGAGGAGAGCATTCTTCCATCGCGCACCAGGGTGAGTTACTCCAATGACAAACTCTGGTTCACAGCTAAGCTTAGACAGCTCAGGAAGGAGAAGGAGGCAGCGTTGAAAAGTGGAGACAGGGACTGCTACAGGGAGGTCAAATACCAGTTTAGCAGAGAGCTGAGGAGAGCTAAATCTGTGTATTCTGAGCGACTCCAGCAACAGTTCACTGCTAACGACTCTGCTTCTGTGTGGAGAGGACTGAGGCAAATCACCAACTATCGGCCTCAGGCTTTAAGGGACAGGATGACAAAGCCCTTTGTCAAAGACTGTCCCAACACTATGCCCGTTTTGACACCTCGTCAGCTGTGTCCAACTCCCCCCTCCCCCCAGCGCCACTGCCTCCATGGTCCCCACTTCATCAAAGGCTGCCCCCACTCCTCCCCCCCTGCCCTTGCCATCAGTGAGCAAGACGTGCACAGACAGTTCTCCAGACTGAACCCGCGCAAGGCCCCCGGTCCGGACGGCGTGTCTCCCTCCACCCTGAGACACTGTGTGGTGGAGCTGACTTCTGTCTTCACAGACATTTTTAACACCTCCCTGAAGTCATGCCACGTGCTGGCCTGCCTCAAAACCTCTACCATCGTCCCTGTCCCCAAGAAGCCACGGATCACTGGACTTAACGACTACAGACCTGTAGCACTCGTCTCTGTAGTCATGAAGTCCTTTGAGCGCCTGGTCCTGCCCCACCTCAAGACCATCACCACTCCCCTCCTGGACCCGCTGCAGTTTTCCTACAGAGCCAACAGGTCTGTGGACGACACAGTCAACCTGGCCCTCCACTCCATCCTGCAGCACCTGGACTCCCTGGGAACCTACGCCAGGATCCTGTTTGTGGACTTCAGCTCTGCATTCAATACCATCCGCCCCGCTCTGCTCCAGGACAAGCTGTCCCTGCTCAACGTGCCTGACTCCCTCTGCAGGTGGATCACCGACTTCCTGACGGACTGGAGGCAGCATGTGCGGCTGGGAAAGACTGTCTCAGACTCTGTTAGCATCAGCACCGGATCACCCCAGGGCTGTGTACTTTCCCCCCTGCTCTTCTCCCTGTACACCAACTCCTGCACCTCCAGCCACCAGTCTGTCAAGCTGATCAAGTTTGCGGACGACACCACCCTCATCGGGCTCATCTCCAACGGCGATGAGTCCGTCTACAGGAGAGAGGTGGCCCAGCTGGCGTCCTGGTGCAGCCACAACAACCTGCAGCTGAACGCTCTGAAGACAGTGGAGATGATCGTGGACTTCAGAAAAGTTACAGCCCCTCTGCCCCCCCTTAGCCTCACAGACTCTCCCATCACCACTGCGGATTCCTTCCGCTTCCTGGGCACCACCATCACCCGGGACCTCAAGTGGGAGCCGACCATCAGCTCCCTCATCAAAAAGGCCCAGCAGAGGATGTTCTTCCTGAGGCAGCTGAGGAAGCTCAAGCTACCCACCAAGATGTTGGTGCAGTTCTACACGGCCATCATCGAGTCCATCCTCACCACCTCCATCACCGTGTGGTACGCAGGAGCCACCACCAGGGACAGACTAAGACTGCAGCGCGTTGTGCGCGCCGCTGAGAAGGTGATCGGCTGCAAGCTCCCATCCCTCCAGGACCTGTACATCTCCAGGACCCGGAGGCGTGCAGGTCGGATCATAGCCGACCCTTCACACCCTGGACACGCACTGTTTGCCCCCCTCCCCTCAGGCAGAAGACTTCGGTCCATTCAGACTAAAACCTCCCTCTACATGAACAGCTTCTTCCCCTCTGCCATCAGACTGCTGAACACTAAGTGACTTATTAGACTCTCGTGCACTACGTACAGCAGCTCAACCGGACTCATGATAATTATCACTGTTTTCTTTTGCACTACCGACTCACTATGTGGAACTCCACAATATCTGCTGCTTGTTAATATATTTAAAAATTGCATAGATTAGTATTACTCATTCATATTCTACATTTTATTGCATGCATAGTTTTTTATTTTTATCTTTAGTGCTACTCATGTTTAATGTTGCAGCATTGCACCGAGACAAATTCCTAGTTTGTGTACTACATGAACAATGGCAATAAATCTCATTCTGATTCTGAGGGGAACAAAGATTTAGAAACTCTGCCACCTTAACTGGTACCTCTAAATCTGTCTGATTAAGATTGAATCTTGCTTTTATTATGGATTTAAGCTGTTGGCACTCAAGAAATTTTTTTTATCGTTGATATCATACTGTGACACTAATTCCTGAAATTGGATAAAATTTCCACCTTGAATAAGATGCTCAAAGTTTTTTGTTCCCTTCTCTTGCAATAGTGGAAAATTTAACGTCCTCTTTTGCTGCAAGATATCAAGATTATTCCAAATGGGTGTGAGTTTACAAGGGACAAGCGAAGACCCCGTTATTTTTAAAAAATTTCCACCAAGCTGTCAGAGAGGAGCTGATATTAATGCTTTAAAAACAGTCATGGTATTTAATACAGGGACTCATAAGTCAGAGATATTTAGTGACCCACCGAGAGCCTGTTCAGCTTCTAACCATGGGTTCCCAAGTGGGGTTGATTTTGTCCATTTGGAAACAAACTGCAATCTATGGGCTAAGAAGTAATTAAAAAAAATTGGTAGATCTAAACCTCTGCACTCTTTTGCTTTTTGAAGAGTTTTTAGACTGATCCGTGATGGTTTATCCTTCTATAAAAATTTACTTATATTTGAGTCTAAAGACTTAAACCAGGCCATAGATGGTTGGGTAGGAATCATTGAGAACAAATAGCTGATTTTAGGAAGGACCATCATTTTAACGGTTGCGACTCTTCCCATTAGTGATATAGGTAGTGTCCTCCAGCGCGTAAGGTTGTCTTGTATTGTTTTTAAAAGGGGAGTGTGATTTAGTCGTAATAACCCAGAGCCTGAGGGAGATATCTTTTCCTAAGTATTTAATATTACCTGATTGTATTGGGATAATGGATGTATTTGAGAAATTACAATTTATAGGTAAAACTGTTGATTTACTCCAGTTAATAGAGTAGTCTGATAATGAGGAAAATTGATCAATTAGCGCCACTGTCTGAAGAAGAAATCTTTGTGAGTTTTCAAGGAAAATCAATACATCATCAGCATAAAGACTTACCTTGTGTTCTTTTTCTCCACTTTGAGTACCTCTGATATCAATATCTGTCGTATGGCTGTTGCGAATGGTTTGATAAAGATGGTAAAAAAGTGAGGGAGAGGGTGGACAACCCTGCCTCGTTCCTCTCTGGAGATTAAAGCTTCGGGAGGTCTTGTGGAGAGTGCAAATAACGGAGGCAGACTTATGCAGCAGACGACTTTATTCACTCTCACATCAGTCATACACAGAAAAAGCATATATCAATACACCAGGGTCTCTCCTTTTATATCAACCGCCCATCTCACATCTGCATGACATCTCGCATCACAATACATTCAACCTTTCTCCCCCCACTACTTCTTCCTGCTACCTCACCATAATCTCTCTCAAATCAAATCAAACTTTGTCATATTGCTGTACATACAACTGTTTTCGAGGGCGCGGACGTTAGAGAGAAGAAGCGACGGTACCTCTGGTCTGGAGGGGTTAGCCTTTAGCCTAGCATGGATCCCAGCCCTTTATCCTCGCTTTTGCTTGCGTTCGCTCCGCTTCCGCTTCCTCCTCTCTCGGGTAGCTTCCATCGGGGACTCCGCCAGAATTCCATGCTGGCGTAGAATGTCCAAATCACAACCGATCGCCGCGATTCTTGCAGCGTGCAGTACCTTGATGTTTAATAAGGTCTCACAGTTGTAAGTTTTACAGAATGTACGTCTGGGATGATTAAAACTCTCACACTCGCTGATGCCAAGAGGGGCCGCTGCGTCTAGGCGCGCCGCCATCTCACGTCATCTCTCATCTCAATACCTATTGTCCTTCTCTGTTTACCCTCTGCATCCAATCTGAGATGATTAACCCAGCTTCTACACCGCCCCCCCCCCCCCTGCCCCCCAGAGTCTCAGACTTAGTTTCAGTCCTCACGTCCTTTTGGCTTCAGTCTCCTCCCATATCTACTGTAACGGGGGTTTTCTGCCTCCGCGGCGCTGCTGTGCCGGTGGGGGGCTCCTGGGGGTGTGTCCGTCTGCGGGTGGGCAATGGCGAGGGGGGGGGGGGGACCTTCGACTTGCCCGTGTGGCTGCTCTGATGAATCGTTTACCTGGGGAGTTCTCTATGGGGGTCTTCCACGCCGAGGGGCCCGAGCCAACATCACTTGCTCGTCCGCCACCACAAAGGCGGGCTTAAGTCTGTCTATACATATTTTCTCCCGACGACCCCCCAAGTTTAACAAAAAATGTTTGTCCCCTGTTTCCAGCACTCTGAACGGGCCATTGTAGGGTGGGCGCAATGGGGGGCGGTGGGCATTGTGCCTGACAAACACGAATGCTGCGTTCTTCAAAGTTTTTTTTTTATTTTTTTTTTTATTTAAGTTTTTGTAAAGGTCGTTACAGCAATGCATTGTTTACATTTTCATCACATGTTCCCTTATTTTCTGATATCTGACAACATTGGAAGATTAATTCTTACAACACCCCTTTTTTTTTTTTTAAAGTGAAAGAAAAAGTGAAATTAAAGAGAAAAAAAAACAAATAACAAAAAAAACAAACAAACCAGTAAAAAACAAACAAAAAGAAAAAGTAAGTAAATAAAGATAAAAGAGCATCTGAGTAGAGTTGGAACAAAGAGCGGAACCATTATTGAAATGGTATTTGTCAAAGATTAGATCTAATGGAAGACACATATGCGGTCCAGGGTTGCCAAAAGTTCATGAACCCATCCATGTCCTGTCTCAGTGCGAATGTCAACTTTTCCATCGAGTAAATGTCTTGGATCACGTTAGTCCAATCTTCAGGTGTAGGACAGTCCTTCAACATCCATTTTTTAGTTAGAGCTTTTTGGCTTGCCAATATTAAAACACTGAATAAGTATTTTTCTCCTTGTCTTTCCAGTGAGTCCGGTAGTAAACCCAAATACAAAGTTACAAAAGAAAAGGGAACTGTAATTTTGAATATTTTCCCCAATATTGTCTGTACCTTGGTCCAATATTGGTGGATAACTGGGCATGACCAAAACACATGAAAATGATTTGCAGTCTTTTCACCACACAAGCGCCAACAGTTCAATCCCTTATGGGTAAATTTGTTTTGTGCAGGTGTTCTGAAAATCTTGCCAAGTTTTTCCATCCAAATTCTCTCCACTGCAGGGATGAGGTACTTTTCCATTGCTGTTTATTTAGCTTTTCCCATATTTCCAGTTGTAAAGTGAAATTCCCCTCTTTTTCCCATCTCTCTTTTATATAAGATGTGTTGTCTCCTTTTAAGTCTTGAAGACCTTGGTATATTTTAGAAATGTATCTGATCCCTGGGATCCCTTTATATGCCATTAAGAAGACCTTCAGAACACCTGACTGGGCCCTTTCCAAAACCTCCTTTTTAAGTATATTGTTTATGTGGTGTCTAAGCTGGAAGAACCTGTAAAGGTCTTGATTTATTAGGCCTTGTTTTTTCAAATCTTCAAAACTTCTTAAGATTTGCCCTTTAAAAAAATCGTAATATTTTATCAGCCCTTTCTCCTTCCACTTTTTAAATCTGGTGTCTGTTTTATTAGGAGTAAAGTCCTGATCATAGGCGATCCATTGCAGAAGTCGATAGGGCTCTTTAGCTTGCTTCTCTCTGACTATCTTAAACCAAATTTTTAGCGGGGTCTCTATCCACGGGTTAGTGTTATTCAAAAGCTTAGGTAAGGCATTGTTCCCTATTATCGCCTGTAGGGGGATGTCATTTGTTATTTGGCATTCGATCTCCTTCCATTGTGCAGTGTAGACTGGGTTACATATCTCTACTAAAGTTTTAATTTGTGCGGCTTTAAAGTAGTCCCTGATATTTGGCAGCGCGAGCCCACCTTTGTCTTTGTTTAGCTGTAGGGTTCTATATCTGATTCTAGGTCTCTTGCCCTGCCATATGAATCTTGAGATCCTTCTGTCCAGCTCCTGCCATGTTTTTTTGGGAGGTTCTACCGGTATTGTTTGGAAAAGGTATAGAAGACGTGGAAGTATATTCATTTTGACTGCTTCAATTCTTTGTGCAGTACCCAAGAATGGTATCATATTCCATCTTGCTAGGTCAGATTTTATTTTTGTCACCAATGGATCATAGTTTAGTGATATAATTTTGTTGAGTTGTTTCGGGATATTGACCCCCAGATATTTCATAGATTCCGACTCCCAGTTAGTTTTGAGTTTGCTTAGTGAATAATGATTTGGGTCATAGTTGAATGTTAAAACTTGGGTTTTATGCATGTTTAATTTGTACCCCGATAAATTTCCATACTCTGAAAAAACTGAGGTTAGTTCTGGTAAAGAAGTGTCCGGCTGCCCTAGGTATATTAAAATGTCATCAGCAAAGAGTGCTATTTTATGTTCCTTCTGACCAAGTGTAATACCTTGAATTTTTTGGTTTTGTCTTATCCATTGGCTCAGAGGTTCTATGAAGATTGCAAAGAGCAGTGGAGACAGGGGGCAGCCCTGACGACATCCTCTTTCCAGTTCAAAAGATGATGATAAATTACCGTTAATCCTTATTTTAGCTGTTGGTTTTTTATATAATGCCTGTATAGTTCTAATGAAGTTGTTATGAAAATTGAAACTGGATAAGATTCTATATAGAAAAGACCAGTCAACCGAATCGAATGCTTTTTCAGCATCTAATCCCAATATGACTGCATTTAAGTTATATTTTTTTATATGATGAATTATGTGTAAAGTGCGTCGAATGTTGTCTTGTGTCTGTCTTTGTCTTATAAAACCTGTTTGGTCTAAATGAATTAGGTCTGTCAGTATATTTTCTAACCTTTTGGTAAGGATAATGGTAAAAAGCTTATAGTCCTGATTTAGTACACTGATTGGTCTGTAGTTGGAGCACTCTAGTTTATCCTTTTCAGGTTTAGGTATAACTGCAATGACCCCTTCTCTCCAGGAGGGGGGGATTTCCCCTGTGTGGAGGACATAATTAAATGTTTTCAGGAGGAGAGGAGATAGTTGCTGTTTAAAGGTTTTGTACCACTCTGCTGTATAGCCATCAGCTCCTGGGGATTTGTTAGCTTTAAGTTTCATAATTGCTTTTTCCAATTCTTTAGGATGTATTTCTGACAGTAGTGTTTTATTTTGTGACTCCGTAAGTTGGGGAAGGTTTAATGTGTTTAGGAATGCCTCGGATGCGTTTTTATGTTTTTTGTGGGAGTATAAGTTCTTGTAGTAATTCTCGAAGTTTTTAAGAATATCCTGAATTCTGAATTTTATTTCCTTTGATACTGGGTCTCTGATTTTGTAGATTGCTCTTTCTGTTTGATGTTTCCTCAATTTATAGGCTAGCAATTTTGCCAATTTACTGCCTGCTTCATAGTATTTTTGTTTCAGAAATGTAAGTTTCTTCTGGATTTCTACTGTGTAGATCTCATTTATTTGGTTTTTAATTTCCTTAATCTTGAGCGAGTCAGTAGAATGAGTGTTGCCTTTGTGTTCTTTTTCTAGGTTCCTAAGTTCTGACTCTAATGTGGATAGTTTTTCTTGTCTTAGTTTCTTTTGGGTTGCCAGTTTTGCAATAATCTTTCCTCTTATTACAGCTTTGCATGCATCCCACAGTATTAAAGGGGATACTTCTCCATTATCGTTATCTTCCAAATATCTGAGAATATCTGATTCCAATTCATCTTTCAATGGTCCTTTCAGGACATTTGAATTTAACCTCCAAGAAAATGTATTATTTGTGTATTTTTGGATATTTAAGTCCATGTAGATCGGACTGTGGTCGGAGAGATCCATCAGTCCTATTTTACATGTTTTTACTCTTCCAATGTCTCTATTAAACATAAAAAAATAGTCAATCCTTGAGTAGATGAATGTGGAGTTGAGTAAAATGTATAGTCTTTTACACTGGGGTTGAGTTCCCTCCACACGTCACAGATTCCCAATTCTTTTAGTAGCATCCGAGTCTTCCTGTTTTGGGTGTTATTTGATGTGGGGAATTACCAGAAGCATCCCAGTATGGATTCAGTCTAAGATTGAAGTCCCCACCACATATCACTAAACCTTGAGCTTTAGTTATCGTTAGGTCGAATACATTTTTATAAAATTTCCACTTAGCCCCTGGGGGAGCATACACATTCAGCAGGGTGATATCTTCTCCCTCTAGCCGCCCAGTTACCAAACTGTATCTCCCTTCTTTATCTTTGTGTTCTGATTTTTTTTCAAATGTAATTTTGGTTGATATCAATGTCGCTACTCCCCTCCTCCTCCCTGATTTATATGAAGATGAAGAGATCATTTTAAACCCTTGTCTACTGAGTTTATTGTGTTCCACATCTGTTAGGTGGGTTTCTTGTAAAAATATTATTCCTGCTTTGTCTTTTTTCATTTTGCCTAGAATCTTGGATCTTTTAACTGGATTCAGGATTCCTTTTACATTATATGAAATTATTTTGGTTACACCCTGTTTCTCCATTGTGTTGTTTTGTTTAGTATAACTGTGTGGTGGCCCTCTTTTGTGCTACTCAGAAACTGAAAGAACATTAAAAACAAGAAAAACATTAAGAACATAGTGTAAAAAACTTTAAAACAAAAAGCTGTCATAAGAACTTCCTGAGCTGAGGTCTTTTTAAAGACCCTGTAAGAGCCTTGATGGAGTGAAGGCCCTGAGGGAAATTCCTCAAACTCTGTTACGTGTTGAGGGCCCTCTCTTACCACTGAAAGTAGTCCCATGCTTTTAACGTGAGTTTCAGAACCCAATCCAAACTTGTAATGATTTTTTTTTTTTTCCTTTTATGCCTAAACCCTGTGAAATTGTGTGCACCCTCCCACCCCCCATCACATCAAACATTCACGCAAAAACAGTATTTGTTAGTATGAGGAGAACATGTGGATTATTGTCACATTTCTATTTTAACAATTTTTTTTTTTTTTTTTTTTATTACAAAGACTTATTTGTTTCAAATAATATGATTGTTCCATGAAATGTTAAGATAAGATAAGATAAGCCTTTATTAGTCCCACAACGGGGAAATTCCAGGAGGTTTTACCACATGCTGAATATGCATCTCCTTTAAAGTTTGTTACCTTGTATGAGGGGGGTTGGATGTGCGGATTGATTCAAGAGAAAAGAAAAAAAAAAAAAAAGGTCGCTATTCCAACCTGAAACGGATAGTTTATCCGCGACGCTCTGGTGCTGGGTTTCCCGCTGCTGGTCCGTGGATTTTGAGGGTCTTTATGTTGTCCATGTTTGCGCTTTGATCTTCTCACTCGGGTCTGCTGCGGGTTTAAATACCGTTACCGGGAGCCCTCTTTTCGCCATGTCAGCTGTTGCTTCTTCCGCCGAATTATAGAGACACGTTTCATCGCCGTAGAAGACCCTTAACTTCGCAGGAAATGGTGTCTGAAAGCGCAATTTCTTCTCTCTTAACACCTTTTTCGCGTCATTGTATTCCCTGCGCTTTTTAAGGACCTCCGGGGCGTAATCGTGTTCCACGTAGACTTTTCTCTCCTGGTGCATAAATCCTTTTTTCTGCCAGGCCAGTCTTACAACCTCTTGTTTTATTTTGAAATTGGAAAATCTTACCAACACCAAACGTGGGGGCGCTTCCGCCGCCGGCCTAGCGGCTAATGAACAATGTGCCTTTTCTATCTTCAAGTCGGTGGTTTGTGGAATATCCAATTTCTCTCTTAGTAAGGATTCCACGCATTCTGCCATTGAGTTAAAACCATTTTCGGTTCCTTCTATCAGACCATGAATTCTTATGTTGTCTCTTCTTTGTTTTCCTTCTTGGTCGGTTAGCTTAGCCTCTATAGCTGCTTGTCTTTTGCGTAGGTCTAGCACAGAATCTTCGAGCACTTTTATTCGATCCTCTGTTTCCAAGATTCGGTTCTCGGCCTGGTCCACTCTGCTGTTTGTCCTTTTCAATTCTTCTCTGAATTCCCGAAATTCGGCCGTAACTTCTCGGCGAAATCGTCGTAGCTCCTCAAATAGTGATTTCAGGCTAACCCTTTTGTTAGCTATCACCAGTTCCTCGTCTTCTGAACGGAGATCTTCCAGTTCAGATTCTCCGGCCGATACGTGTCCTGGCCTGGAGAATTTCAGTTTCTTTTGTTTTCCTTTAGACATGATGATTTTGTCTTTTGATTTTCACTCCTCCAAAAATCCGTTAAGTTTGATTTTCAAGGTGTTATCCTGGATTGGGTCTGAGAGCTTCAGTGTTAAGCTGCAGTCGCCATGGCGTCCAGACCGGAAGTCCGTTCTTCAAAGTTTTTGGCACAAAAGTGCGTGGAAAACAGTGGTGGGCTGGGCCTGGCAGCGTGCCTGTGTCTGCGCTATGCTGCAAACGCTGAGACGGACAGTTGTCTGGCGCGAGATTATCTGGCAAAAATTCCCCGGGGAGCCGCAGTGGCTGAGAAAAAGCAAGCTCCGCCGTGGAAGCCTCCAAATCCTCTTTTGGTGTGGAACGCAACCCTAATAAAACCCACGGCAACCGGTCTACCCAATTTGCATCCGTCAGCAAAGCCCTGAGCGCTGCTTTCAGTGACCTATGGAAACGCTCGCATAACCCATTGGCCTGTGGGTTGTACTCGGTTGTGCGATGAATTGCAACACCCAGGCTACGGGCCATCGCGGACCAGAGGTCGGAAACAAGCTGAGGGCCCCTATCGGATGTGATGTCCGACGGGATGCCAAAACGTGCCACCCATGTCGTCAAAAAAGTGCAAGCCACGTCCGCGGACGTGGTTGCCACCAGCGGGACTGCTTCTGGCCAGCGTGTGGTACGGTCCATCACTGTCAGAAGATGCGTGCACCCCTGCAATGGCGGGAGGGGGCCCACGAGGTCCACGTGAACATGGTCGAACCTCTTAGCCGGTATGCGAAACTGCTCCAAAGGAGCCTTCGTGTGTCTGTGTACCTTGGCTCGTTGGCACGCTACGCAGGCTGCCGCCCACTCTTTCACTTGTTTGCGCAGGCCTGGCCATACGAACTTCGCTCCAACCATTTTGACTGACGCGCGCACTCCTGGGTGCGCCAGAGCGTGAACTGACTCAAACACTCGGCGGCACCAAGCAACTGGGACCACCGGGTGCGGGCGTCCCGTGGAGACGTCGCAGATTGAGGGGGAGGCTGCCGTCTTGCAGTACTCTGCTCTCCAGCCTTAACCCTGTTGGTCCAGACTGGAGCGCGCACACGTCCGCATCGCCAATCTGCTCTGTGGCCATGGCTGTATAATCTATCCCCACGCAGACCGGGGCCACTACTGCGCACGATAGGCAGTCCGCCACCACATTCAGTTTACACGACACATGCTGAATATCGGTCGTAAACTCAGAGATCGCGGCCAGCTGTCTCTGCTGCCGGCCCGACCATGGTTCCGAAACCTTGGCCATCGCAAACGTTAGAGGCTTGTGGTCCACGAACGCGGTGAAGCTGTGCCCTTCCAGCCAGAACTGGAAGTGGCATATGGCCAGGTGGAGAGCCAGCAACTCTCTGTTGAACGCGTTGTATTTACGCTCACTGTCGCGCAAAGCCCTGCTAAAAAAAGCGAGCGGCTGCCAACAACCGGCGACCCATTGCTCCACGACGGCCCCTATGGCCACGTCCAAGGCATTGGTAGTGAGCACTATCCGGGCCGCCGGGTCCGGGTGCCCCAACAGTGCAGCATTTGCCAGGGCTGTTTTAACCTCAGAGAACGCCTGCTCCCGCTCGGGAGTCCATTTGACTCTGTCCGCCGGTTTCTGTTTCTTGAGCGCGGCGTACAATGACTGCATGAGCTGAGCTGCGCGGAGGAGGAACCGGCTATAAAAGTTCACCATCCCCAAAAACTCTTGCAGCGCCCTGACCGTCTGAGGCCGGGGAAAATTCGCCACGGCGCGCACTTTGTTGGGCAAGGGTATCGCTCCCTCCAGTGAGACGCGGTGCCCCAAAAAGTCAATCCCCGTCATGCCGAACTGGCATTTCGCTGGGTTGATTATTAACCCGTACTCCTCCAACCTCCGGAAAGCCGTCCTGAGGTGGGTTACATGTTCATCCTCGGACGCACTAGCCACCAGGATATCATCCAGGTAGACAAACACAAACAGCAGATCGCACAACACCGCATCCATCATGCGTTGGAATGTCTGTGCCGCGCCTTTTAATCCGTAGGGCATGCGTAAAAACTCAAACAAGCCAAACGGAGTTATTACCACTGTTTTGGGTATGTTCTCCGCGCGCACTGGGACCTGGAGGTAACCGCGGACCAGTCTATTTTAGAAAAAATGCGTGCCCCGGCGAGGTGAACGGAAAAATCCTGAATATGGGGAATCGGGTAGCAGTCGTGCGCTGTGGCGTTATTCAACCTGCGGAAATCTCTGCATGGTCGCCACGATCCCTCGACCTTAGAGACCATGTGTAGCGGGGATGCCCATGGACTGTTTGAGCACCTGATGATGCCCAACCTTTCCAAGTTGGCAAACTCCTCGCGCGCTATAGCCAGTTTAGCTGTGTCCAGGCGCCAAGGTCGTGTGAAAACGGTCGGCCCAGTGGTGGTGATAAATTGTTCCACCCCGTGTTTAGTGCTGGCCGCCGAAAACGTTGGGACCGTGAGTGCTGGGAACTGAGTGAGCAGTGTGTGGAACTTACCGCCTGGAGCTGTGACGTTGGCTTGTGTTATTGGCCTGGCCCCTCGAGCTGTACAGGGGAGAGAATCAAAAGACATTGCATTAACCAGGCACCTGTTAGCAACATCGACTAGCATCCCGTGTGTGCACAGAAAATCAGCTCCCAGGATTGGGAAACTCAATGCTGCTATGACAAAAGTCCACTCGTACATACAGCCGTGTAGGGATAAAGTCAGTGTTGTCTCACCAAAAGTCTTAATGTCCGAGCCGTTTACGGCTACCAGCTGGGGGCCGCTAGCTCCCGCTAGCCGGTCGGCGTAGGACGGCAGGATGAGGCTCTTTTGGGAGCCGGTGTCTACGAGGAACCGTCTCCCCGAGCACGAGTCCATCACGTAGAGCAGCTTGTTCTCTTCACCGGCGGTCGCAGCTGCTACTGACTGCCGGCCTTGGCGTTTCCCGAATGCTTGAGTTGGCACGGTGGCACACATCTGCGTGCATTCTCTCCAAAGCGGCGCTTCCTGGCCCCCGCTGCTGCTACCGTCGTCGGCTCCTCACCTCCACTGGTCGTCTCGCTGGGTTCCGCCGCCGCCGCCGCGTTCACTGTGAGGGTTCTGGTGGTGAGGATGTTCCGATCTGCCTCCTGGGCTAGCACCCGGTAGTCACGCGCGGCCAGCAACGGCGAATTGGCAAGAACCACTCTTGCCTCTGTTGGGAGGTTTCAGAGGAAAAGGTGGGCAAACAGAAAATGCCTGTCGTCCATGCCCATCAACGCCAACATCTTCTCCATCAGTTCGACCGCCAACCCATCTCCTAACTCGGAGCGCCTCAGGAGCCTCTCTGCTCTCTCACAGTCCGAGAGCGTGTAGCGCCAGGTCAGCGGGCCTTGAGAGCCCCGTATTTGTCGTGGGCTGGAGGCTGTTGGAGCAGGCTTGCTACTTGCTGAGACGTGTGAGTGTCCAGCGCTGCGACCACGTAGTAATATCTGGTGTCGTCTGCCGTTATTCCCTGGAGGGCGAACTGGGCCTCGGTGTGGTGGAACCAAGACCGCGGGTCGTGCAGCCAAAAGTCCGGTAGTTTGACCGAAACAGCGCACGTGTTGCTGGGGGTTCCCGTCCGGGCCGTCTCTGGGATGCTTGCCGCGTTGCTGGGGCTTCCCGTCTGGGCCGACTCCGGGGTTCTTGCCTTGTGTTCCATAATTCATCAAGGGGTCACCAGTGTGGAGAGTGCAAATAACGGAGGCAGACTTATGCAGCAGACGACTTTATTCACTCTCACATCAGTCATACACAGAAAAAGCATATATCAATACACCAGGGTCTCTCCTTTTATATCAACCGCCCATCTCACATCTGCATGACATCTCGCATCACAATACATTCAACCCTTCTCCCCCCACTACTTCTTCCTGCTACCTCACCATAATCTCTCTCATCTCAATACCTATTGTCCTTCTCTGTTTACCCTCTGCATCCAGTCTGAGATGATTAACCCAGCTTCTACAGTCTGATCATTTGTTCAGACAGATGCAGTCGGACAGCTATATAGTGTTTTAATCCAGTTTATGAAAGATGAACCAAACTTATTTAACACCATAAAAAGAAATTTCCAATTAACTCGGTCAAAGGCTTTCTCTGCATCCAGAGATAAAATTGGAGTTTTAAGTTATTGATCTTACAGTAGTCTTACAGTAGTAGTAAAGTAGCCTGCGTGTATTATTAGCCGACTGCCTACCCTTGATGAAACCTATTTGATCTGGATGTATGATCACTGGAATCATCCTTTCCAGCCTTTTGGTGAGAGCTTTGCAAATTATTTTAAGATCAACATTCATAAGTGAGATGGGACAGTAGCTGGATGGAAGTGTAGGTTCCTTTCCAGGTTTAAGGAGCAGGATAATACTAGCCAAATTCATATTAGGAGGGATTACATTATCTTCTTTAATTTGGTTCACCATTTTAAAGAAAGTAGGTGCCATCACAGGCCAGAATTCTTTCTAAAATTCTACTGGAAAACCTTCTGGTCCCGGAGCCTTGTTGTTTGGGATGTGCTTAAGTGCCTCCTGGAGTTCAGACACCAGAAGAGGTGCATCCAGAGCTGCAATCTGTTCATTATTTAATTATGGTAAGTTAATTTCATCCAAAAATTCATTTATCTCTGAGTCAGATGGATTAACCTGAGATGAGTAGAGGTTTTCATAAAACTTTCTAAAGGAGTTATTTATTTCTTCAGGCTCAAGGGTAATATTTCCAGTCATATCCTTAATAGAGTGGATAGTTGTTTTTTTCTTTGTTCACTCTAAGCTGGTTTGAAAGATATCGCCCCAATTTATTACTGTGTTCAAACTTCTCAAGACGCAGTCTTTGTATTAAAAACTGTGTTCTTTTGTTTGTAATTTCTTTTAATTCCAGCTTTAATTTTCTCAGATTAAGTACCTGTTCCTGTGGAGAAACGGCACAGGTCATCTCCAGTGATTTAATTTTCTGTTCTAACTCCAGTACCAGTGCTTTTCCTTTTTTATTCAGTAAGAGATTATTTTACCTTGCATGACCGCTTTTGCTGCTTCCCAAAGAACACACGGGGATATTCCTGGCACATCATTATATTCCAGATATGATTCTCACTCTTTATTAAAGTATGTAATAAAGTCTTTGTCTTTTAGTAGTGATGCATTAAATTTCCAGCTCCTAGTTTTCCTTATAGCTTTCCTATTTACTAGTGTAAGAGATACTGGATGGTGATCGCTAATAGCTTGATTTGAACATATTTCAGTGTCTGTGATGTCCTTCACAATAGAGTTACTGGTTAAAAAGAAGTCTAAATGTGAATGTGAACTATAAACTGATGAAAAAAGTGTATTCTCGAAGAGTTGGATGAAGAGAACGCCATTCGTCGCAAAGACCAAAATCATTCATGTATTGTTTGAGAGTATCAGTAGCCTGCCAGTTTCGATAATTCCACGATGCACTGAGCCTGTCGATTGCAGGGTTTAATACCAGGTTGAAGTCTCCTCCTATTATGAGTGTAGTGTCCAAGTACTCAGAAAGAGAAGTGAAGAAAGTGTGAAAATGGGATGGGTCATCAACATTTGGGCCATAAACGCTTGCAGTACATAGATCCAAATTTTGAACTGAGATTTTTAGTATTATAAATCTACCTTCCGGATCTGCTATGGTATTATTCTCAACAAAGCATATTCTTTTGTTTACCAATATAGCTACCCCCCTTTGTTTAGAATTAAAGCCGGCTGAGTACATGTGGGGGAATTCCAGGGAGGTGAGCGCATCTACAGACGACTTACGCCATTTTTCCACTAGCCCAGTTCGACTCACCTCATTTCGTTTTGTTACTACTCGTTTCAGCCGCGGTTGTGTCTCCATAGCAGCCGGGTAAAGCGGGGTTAAGCTGTGGTGGGCGGGATTTTTTTTACAGCAAGGCGGCGCTACACTCCTGTGACGTAAAACACGCGACCCAAGCCAAACACAACATGGCGGCTTTACAAGGCGACTCCTCGGTCTGTGGCTTTTTTCACTGTAAATGCCAAAAAGGACCGCCAGACAAGGGTACAGGCAGTGAGATGAAACACTCTGGAATAGTTCTGCAGCTTCTGGGAGAGCCGAAGACGTGAGGATACAAACTAGGTCATATGTGACGGTAAGCTAATGTTGCTAATGCTAGTTTGCTATAAGTACATCGTACTCCACTGTAATCTCTGCAAGTTATCGCTGTTAGGTACTAAAATATGTACGCTGTGTGTGTTTCAGATGGCTCTGTTGTGGGGAAATTACCGCTTCATTCGGTATGGGCGTTCAGCTCAGCCTGTCACGAATGTCATCAGCCTGTCAATGATGTCAGCACAGCTTCACAAACGATCAGTGGTTGTAGAGCTTAAAAATGTCTGGTTTATTTCCTGTGCAAAAAATTGCTCTGATCTAAGTAAAGGAACCCTATTTCACTGTTTATGGGAATGTAGAAAAATCAGAATGTTTTGGGAAGAGGTGAGGGTAACAATTGAAAAAATAATTTCAAAACAAATCACATTGAACCCTAAACTGTTTTTGTTGGGTCTGTATCCAGAAAAACATAACTTTAATAAGAGTGAAAGAACATTCATAGACCTCACTTTGCTTAATGCCAAAAAATGTATTGCATTACTGTGGAAAAACTCATAACCCAGATGTGACTCAGTGGTTAAGACAGATGTTACCAACATTCCACTAGAAAGAATAACATACATACTGAAATCAAAGGAAAATGTGTTTGAGAATATATGGAGACCTTTCATTGATTATGTAAAGAAATTAAACATAACTTCAGAAGAAGAAGGTGAATGATATGTGTGGACCTTGCAAATTCCAAGCTGGTGAATGTATATCATGTATTCTTATGTAATAGATTACCTAGACTAAACAGAGGAGCATTGTTGTTGACTTGTTTTTGTTAATGGTTGTTGTTTTTATTACCCTTTTTTGTTATTTTGTTATTGTTCTTTTTAGTTTTTAAATTACTTTTGTGTTAGTGTCTGACTGTGTGTGCTGTTTGTAAAAAAAAAAAAAAAAAAAAAAAAAAAAGTTTAATAAAAATATTGTGCGAATAAAAAATTGCTCTGATCTGCGTGAAAATCATGGAGTGATTGTTGAGACATCATGGACGTACCTTCTCCAGCTGCACTGAGTCTGAGATGGTGTCATAGCAAAAAATGATCAGCTGACACAACTTGATCTCCAGGTTAATAACGATATTAGCCACAAAATATATATTCAAAAAAGTAAACAGTACTGAGTTAGGTATAATTAGATAAATTTGACAGTTATGATGCATTTTAGGCCAAAACAAACTTGATCTAGGTTTAAAAGCAATTAAAATAATGCAGTCACAAAGTTACATGGAAAATGCTTGATTTACTAGATACATATACTGTAGAAATATATATTCTCTGCATCAACAATGTACTATACATGCATTGATGCATATATACATGTATGTATGTATGTATGCATACATGTATGTATACATGCATGTACTACATGCATTCATGTAGTATTGCACTGACAATAAACCTCTGAAGTTTTTGCAGATGTCTCTTTTTTTATATGTGAAGGTTACCACCATGTGACATAAATTTCTTAAAAATGAGCCATTATTTTCAAGGTCACCCATTAATTTTTTATTATTTTTTTTTTGTTACTTATTTGTACCCGTAGGTAGACTTGGTTTGCAGTCTGGTAACAAGCCACCGGCTGCTGGTCGATCGAACCCACGATCTCATGATCCCCACGATCCCCCGGCCAAGGGTAAAACTGTGCTGCCACAGTGCTAAACAACTGCGCCACCGTGCAGCCAATGGTTTGTACTATTGACTCTTTTCCCACCAGTGTATTAACAGACAAAAATAGAAATCATGATGCAAACACATAAGTGTTTGCATCATGATTTGCATCATAAGTGTTTGCATCAATCAGCAGCAAATTCCAGATTATTCAGAATGTGCAAAACTCAAACTGTAAGACTGGTTCACTCAGCAGCTGGGATGTGCAGCTCACACTGGTCTCAGATCAGCAGATCTTAGGCCTGCATCTCTGTAAATAGTGACGCAAGGTCCAGTTTGGGGTGGATCGATCGTTTACCTCTTGGCTAGACAAAAGACAGAAATGGGTGGTGGTTAAATAAAGGAAGTTTAAAACATATTTGGGAAATACACTTGTTGCTAAAAGGCAGTGGTGGAATGTGAATGAATGAATCTTTATTTCGGATAGATTAAAAGAAAATGGAATAATATAACAAAGGGGAAAAAAATCTAATAAGGTCGAATTAAACAATAACTCCTCTGATTATACAGTTCAACATAGGTTATCTGAAATGGGTGATGGCTGAAGCTGCAGCTTATATTGCCCACCATATTTCATCCAAGAATTCAAAAGAAAAACAAAACAGGAGCGATTCCAATTCCAATGTGACAATAAAGTACTTTGTTGTTGTATGTAACCACAATTTTCATGTAGCTGCACTGATGTAAAGTCGATTTTACAAGGGCTGGGTTACATTTAAAATCATCTATTTTTACTGTGGCCTCAGCAATCAGAATGAATTAATACATTCACTTGAATGGAATGTAGTACTTTAACTGAGGGTGTGCATCACCGAGTATGGAGTCGCTCAGCCAAAATATGGAGTTTTTATCAATAAAAGTTTGTCTTGTCTGTAAAAGTGTCTCTTCTTGCCCTGGCTTCAAGTGTGGGCGGTGTTTTGTACTTTTATTGCTAAAATATAAAAGGATGCACTACAATGGGTCTCAAATATTTGTAATGTGTCCTGTTAGTGCATGAGTTTATTGATGATAGTGTGGCACACATATGCACATATGTATATCACTTCATGCTTCATATGTATACCACTTTAGGCTTCACATCTTAGATTGAACAAAGAACTGGGTCTCTTTGGAGATAACAGGAGGATGTGAAAGTTTTGTCTTTGGTATGCAAAGAGACAGCCTGGGGGGATTTTCCTGGCCGCCAGAGGCTTTGGGAGGAGCTGTTAAGATCTGAAAGAAGATGCATTGTTACTTGGGATTAAATACAATGTGACTGTGTGCTTTGACAATGTGACTGTGTGCTTTGAAGTTCCTGAGGTATTTAAAGGACGAATGTCTGGGTTTCTTCCTCTTTTTCTGTTTTTGCTGATGATGGAAGATGTGAATAAACCTGACTCGTGAGATAAACTCTGCCTCGTCATTTTCACATTTTCCACACTGGTGACCCTAAGACGTATCATGAGTGAAAGAAATTCCCCCGAGCCAGCCGGGTCAGGAGCTCCTAGCCAAGCGTATGCCGCTACCGTCCAGCTACCGGACTTTTGGCGAGACAACCCGCGCTCTTGGTTCCACTTGGTCGAAGCACAGTTCGCCCTCCGGGGGATAATGGTAGATGACACGAAGTTCTACCATGTGATTGCCAAGCTCGACAACCGCACAGCTCGGCATGTGCAGAGCCTTATGGAGCAGCCACCGGCCGACAACAAATACGGCGGGTTGAAGGCTGCGCTCATACAGTGCTTCACTCTCTCAGTCCAGGAGAGAGCGGAGAGGCTCCTGGCTCTGAACGACTTGGGAGATGGCATGCCCGTTGACCTGATGGAGACGATGCTGAGCTTGAGGGGCTCAGACGGTGACGACTTCATCTTCACCCACATTTTCCTGAGAACCCTACCGTTGGCCACGAGAGCGGCCCTGGCCAGTTCGCCGTTGTTGGCCCAGCGGGACTTCCACGCACTGGACCAGGAGGCGCACCGGATTCTCAACGCCAGCAAACAGCGCGCGGCCACCGCGGCAGCGACGGAGTTCGGCGCAATGGCCGGAGATGGCGAGGGGCCGGAGATGGCGAGGGGCCAGAGACGGCGGTAGCAGACCGACCGACAACGGCGGCGGCGGGGGCCAAGGATCGCGGAGGAGACACCCTCTGTTTCTACCATCGCCGCTTTGCAGAGAAGGCACGCAAATGTATACCACCGTGCCAGTTCAAGCGCTCGGGAAACGCCAAGACCGGGGGTCGGTAGCAGCTGCGGCCCTCGGTGAAGAGAACAAGCTGCTCTACTTGACGGATGCGCGTTCGGGGAGGCAATTCCTCGTGGACACAGGCTTCCAAGTGAGTTTCATCATGCCTACCTCCGCTGACCGGCTGGCGGGTCCCGGAGGTCGCGGGGCGTCAGCAGCGAACGGCTCGGAGATTAAGACCTTTGGTGAGAGGAACCTGCTTCTGTCCCTACACGGCTGTACATTTGAGTGGACTTTTGTTATAGCTGCAGTGAGTTTCAATATGTTGGGGGCTGATTTTCTGTGCTCACATGGTTTGTTGGTTGATGTTGCTAACAGGCGCCTGGTTAATGCACTTTCTTTTTATTCTATTCCCTGTGCAGCCCGAGTGACCCCGCCCACAGCACAAGCCAACGTCGCAACGGCAAGCGGTAAGTTCCACACACTGCTCACTCAGTTCCCAGCACTCACGGTTCCCACATTTTCAGCAGCCGTCACTAAACACGGAGTGGAACATTTTATTACTACCACGGGACCGCCCGTTTTTGCAAAAACTCGGTGCTTGGATTCAGCTAAACTGACCATAGCGCGCGAGGAGTTCGCCAACCTGGAAAAGTTGGGCATCATCAGGCGTTCGAACAGCCCATGGGCTTCCCCGCTTCACATGGTCCCGAAAGCTGATGGCTTGTGGCGACCTTGCGGAGATTTCCACAGGTTGAACAACGCCACAGCGCACGACCGCTACCCAATCCCGCATATCCAAGATTTTTCCGTTCATTTGGCGGGGGCGCGCGTTTTTTCTAAAATAGACTTGGTCCGCGGTTACCATCAAGACCCAGTGCGCGCTGAGGACGTACCCAAAACAGCGGTAATAACTCCATTTGGCCTATTCGAGTTTTTGCGCATGCCGTTTGGGCTTAAAGGCACTGCGCAGACATTCCAACGCATGATGGACGCGGTGTTGCGCGATCTCCCCTTCGTATTCGTCTACCTGGACGACATCTTAGTAGCCAGCGCATCCGAAGACGAACACGAAAACCACCTCACGGCAGTTTTCCGGAGGTTGGGAGAGCACGGGTTAATAATCAACCCAGCGAAGTGTCAGTTCGGGGTGACGCAGATTGATTTTTTGGGGCATCGCATCTCCCCAGAAGGAGCGATTCCGCTGCCTGACAAAGTGCACGCGGTAACAAATTTTCCCCAGCCGCAAACAGTCAAGGTGTTACAGGAGTTTTTGGGAATGGTGAATTTTTATAACCGTTTCCTCCCCGGCGCAGCGCAGCTCATGCAACCATTGTATGCCGCACTAAAAAGACAAAAACCCAAAAATAAGATCGAATGGTCTCCTGAGCGAGAGCGAGCATTCTCTGAGGTCAAAACAGCCCTGGCAAACGCTGCGTTGTTAGCACATCCAGACCCAACGGCCCATATAGCGCTCACTACTGACGCGTCAGATGTGGCCATAGGGGCGGTCGTGGAGCAGCATGTAGCCGGGGCTTGGCAGCCGCTTGCCTTTTTCAGCAGGACTTTGCGCGATAGTGAACGAAAATACAGCGCATTCGACAGGGAGTTGTTAGCTCTCCACTTGGCCATTCGCCACTTCCAGTTCTGGCTGGAGGGACGCCGTTTCACCGCGTTCATTGACCACAAGACGCTGACATTCGCGATGGCCAAGGTTTCAGAACCGTTGTCAGGCCGGCAGCAGAGGCAGCTGGCCGCAATCTCAGAGTTTACTACCGATATTCAGCATGTGGCGGGTAAACTGAATGTAGTGGCAGACTGTCTCTCGCGTGCCGTGGCGGCCCCAGTCCGCGTAGGGATAGATTATGCAGCCATGGCCGCGGATCAGGGTAGCGACGCGGATGTGCACGCGCTCCAGTCTGGACCAACAGGGTTAAGGCTGGAGAACAGGGTGCTGCAAGATGGTATGCCCCCCTAATCTGTGATGTCTCCACTGGGCGACCGCGTCCTGTGGTACCGGCCACGTGGCGCCGCCGCGTTTTTGACTCGATTCATTCTCTGGCGCACCCGGGAGTGCGCGCGTCAGTCAAAATGGTGGGAGAGAAATTTGTTTGGCCAACCCTGCGCAAACAAGTTAGAGAGTGGGCAGCAGCCTGCATGGCTTGTCAACGAGCCAAGGTACACAGACACACGAGAGCTCCCTTGGAGCCGTTTCACATCCCGGCTAAGAGGTTCGATCATGTTCACGTGGAACTCGTAGGCCCCCTCCCGCCGTCACAGGGGTGCACACACCTTCTGACAATGGTAGACCGCACCACGCGCTGGCCGGAAGTGGTCCCACTGTCGTCAACCACAGCCGAGGAGGTGGCGTGTGCATTTTTAACAGCATGGGTAGCGCGCTTTGGAGTCCCGTCGGACATTACGTCTGATAGAGGTCCTCAATTTGTTTCCGAACTTTGGTCAGCAATGGCCCGCAGCCTGGGGGTAACGATACACCGCACAACCGTGTACAATCCGTAGGCTAATGGGTTATGCGAACGTTTTCATAGGTCATTGAAAGCGGCCCTCAGAGCGTCGCTTATGGATGCAAATTGGGTAGGCAGGCTACCGTGGGTTTTATTGGGGTTGCGTTCTGCACCTAAAGAGGATTTAGAAGCCTCCCCGGCTGAGCTAGTTTTTGCACAGCCACTTCGGCTGCCCGGAGAGTTTCTCCCAGATAATCCTGCGCCAGAATGCTCCCCAGCTCAGCGTTTTTTTTTTTGTTACTTATTTGTACCCGTAGGTAGACTTGGTTTGCAGTCTGGTGACAAGCCACCGGCTGCTGGTCGCTGCGTGCGCGAGCGCCCTAAACCTACATGTTTTTGGTGTGCGGGAGGAAACCGGAGAAATCCCGGAATAAACCCACGCAACACGGGGAGAACATGTAAACTCCACACAGCTCACTGTTGGTCGGGGGCTGGGATCGAACCCACGATCTCATGATCCCCGCGATCCCCCGGCCGAGGGTAAAACTGTGCTGCCACAGTGCTAAACCACTGCGCCACCGTGCAGCCCAGCCCGGTTGCAGAGTGGCACGGAATCGGGCACGCTGCCTGGCCCCGTTCACCACAGTTTTCCGCGCGTTTTTGTGCCTAAGGCCTTAAAAAATGCGGAGTTTGTTTTTGTCAGACACGATGCTCATCGCCCACCGTTGCGACCACCTTATGATGGACCATTTAGAGTGCTGGAAACGGGGGATAAGCATTTTTTGCTAGATTTGGGGGGCAGGAAAGAAAAGATTGGCATAAACAGGCTCAAACCCGCCTTTGTGGTGGCGGACGAGGATGTGCTGTTGGCCAGGGCTCCTCGGCGTGGCAGACCCCCTAGGGGACATTCCCCAGAACACCCACAGGGATTGACTAACAGTTCTCACCCTCAGACAGCAGCTCCCCAGCAGGACGGCGCCGCGGAAGTGGTAAAGCCCGCTTACAGCAGATACGGGAGGAGACTGAGGCCCAAGCAGCACGTGGACTGATGTGTAATGGTTTATCATGACATGCAGACTGTTATTCCGTTGTTCCATCTTAGACGTTTGGGGGGGGGGGCGGGGTTCATGTGGCACACATATGCACATATGTATATCACTTCATGCTTCATATGTATACCACTTTAGGCTTCACATCTTAGATTGAACAAAGAACTGGGTCTCTTTGGAGATAACAGGAGGATGTGAAAGTTTTGTCTTTGGTATGCAAAGAGACGGCCTGGGGGGATTTTCCTGGCCGCCAGAGGCTTTGGGAGGAGCTGTTAAGATCTGAAAGAAGATGCATTGTTACTTGGGATTAAATACAATGTGACTGTGTGCTTTGACAATGTGACTGTGTGCTTTGAAGTTCCTGAGGTATTTAAAGGACGAATGTCTGGGTTTCTTCCTCTTTTTCTGTTTTTGCTGATGATGGAAGATGTGAATAAACCTGACTCGTGAGATAAACTCTGCCTCGTCATTTTCACATTTTCCACAATAGAGTATAAACTACACATATAAACTAAATTATATTGATGACTGAACAACTGCCATTCCCCAAAAGATACAGTTATGAACATAACTCACAAAGGATCACACAAGTGATCTGACAAAAAAAAAAAAATACATTAACAAGTGGTTTATTTTACAGTTAATGCGCCAGTCTTTTTCAATTATTCTGTAATTAATACTCACACAATCAAATAAATCTCAGTTCAGTCCCTTTTATATTAAGTGGAAATTGTGCTACTTTGGTTTTGACACTTTACCTATAAAAGCAAAGGATTTCAGTACTTTCCACAGTGGCGACGTCCGTTGTTGAGCGGCTGATTCCCTCCTGCCTAGACGAATGACAGAAATGGATGATGGTTAGTTTCAAGCAAGTTCAACACTTATACAGGCACATCTCAAAAATTAGAATATCACGAAAAAGTTAAATATTTTTGTCACTCATTTCAGAAAGTGAAACCCATATATAGATTCATTACAGGGACAGTGATATATTGAAAGTGTTTATTTTAATACTGATGATTATGGCTACAGCCCATATTAACCAACACCTCAGCGGCCAACATTTCTATTTAAAAACTATTTTTTTAAAGTTTATGTAATATTCTAATTTTTTGCCAAATTGAATTTGGGTTTTTCAACCTCGCCCGCCTGAAAGCCAGAACCAAAGTACGCGAGGCTCTAATCAGAGACGTGCTGTTCGCAGACAACGCTGCAGTCGCAACCCACACACAGCAGGAGCTTCAGATCCTGATGGACCGCTTCTCCCAGGCATGCAAGGACTTCGGGCTTACCCTCAGCCTGAAGAAGACTAACGTCTTGGCGCAAGGCACGGAAGCACCACCAGCCATCACCATCGACGACTACGAGCTGGAGGTCGTGAATCAGTTCACGTACCTGGGGTCCACGATCAGCAACAAATCAGAATCAGAAAAGCTTTATTGCCAAGCATGTTAAAAACATACAAGGAATTTGACTTGACATTGGCGCGCTAATGTAAGCGCATCACAATGACACGGCAGCCATAACAAGGCGTCTCATCAAAACAGTGGGGGATAAGAGGGGAAGCGGGAGGGAATGACACATTGGGCAGAGAGAAAAAAACATCGTTATCAAAATACAGCTCGTTGTATAAGCGGGATTGTGATTACATAGAAAAAAACCTCTCTATTGCACAGAGCAGACAAAACAAATCCACACAAAAACAAAGCAGAGAGAGACCAGTGTGTGTATATCAGTTTGTGATATCAGTGTGGGTGCAGTGTGAGTGTATCAGTTACTGGAGTACAACAAAAATCGTCTCCTAGGCAACGGCTAGATGTTATATTCATGTATTGTAAACACAGATAGACATGTCCCAGAGTTTATCTCTCTTCATGCCAGATGGTAAAATTCCATGTTAGTCCCATGACAACGCTGTCCTTGGAGAGTTCTGATTATTGTACAGCAGCAGTTGTTTGGGTAAACAAAGCCAACTCTCTTCTGCCTTATCTCTCTCTCCTGGAGGAATGAGTGCAAGGGCGCCGAATCAAGGCCAAATGAGCACAGTTCACTTAGAGCAGAAATTTCCTCTCTCATGCGATTCTGAGCATCACAATTACAATTACATAGGCTTTAAAATCATTCCTTGGAGAGCACCAAGCAACTCCAGATGTTTCCCCTTCCACAGTCATTTGCTGCTATCAGTGCTTTCCCCAGCTGGTCGAATTGTTGAAGAAGCAGCTACGCCGGGTCTGCATTTTGATTAGCTCTTCCAGTTAAATTTCCGATACACCAGGAAAACTCCAGAGCCAATCAGCAGAAAATCCTGTGATCATGAAGCCAAAACAGGTAGATGTCTTCCACATCTTCAGTCGAATCACGCAGACACATGAGTTCCAATCCATGAGTCTCTCCGTTGGGGCTCCCCCTGGCCCAAATTTTTGTAAAATGGTGTCAATAGTATTAAAGCCTGCTCATCAATTCCATAATTTTCCATTTGGATCGAGATTCAGCCAGAAGAAGAGTGAACATAGACAGGACACAGCAAGCTGGGATAGTGAAGAGGGGAGAGGAGTGGGGAGGAGGGAGAGAAAATGCGACTGCTCTCTCTGAAGGTCGGAAGAAGAACAACCTCTCCCTTGATACAAAGATCGTCAAGAGGATTGGAAAATCAGTCATCACACTCGCTCGCCTCACCACACGAGTGTGGGAGAATCCCAAACTCTCTGTCAAGACGAAGATGGCAGTGTACAACGCCTGCGTCATCAGCACACTGCTCTATGGGAGTGAGACGTGGACAACATACGCCCGGCAGGAAAAGAGACTGAACTCCTTCCACTTGCGCTGCATTCGCCACATCCTGGACATATCCTGGCAGGACAAAGTGCCCAACACAGAAGTTCTGTCCCGCGCCAGCCTTCCCTCCATGTTCACTCTACTCAGGCAGCGCAGGCTCCGCTGGCTAGGCCACGTTCATCGTATGGAGGATGACAGAATCCCCAAAAACGTCCTCTACGGAGAACTGGCAACTGGCAGGAGAGACGTTGGCCGCCCACAGCTGCGCTTTAGAGACGTCTGCAAGAGAGACATGAAGGCCCTGGAGATCAACACAGAGCGCTGGGAGGACCTTGCAACGGACCGCTCCAAATGGAGAGGCACCCTGACCAGACAGCTCAAGGTGGGTGAAGAGAGATTGACTGCTGCAGCAGATGAAAAAAGGACCCGCAGGAAGAACCGCCACAGATCCAGCAGCACGGAGACCACCCATAAGTGCGACCTGTGTGACAGGGATTGCCATTCGTGCATTGGTCTGTTCAGCCACAGGCGGTGCTGTTCCAGCAGAGTAGACGTTTAGGATTCTCGTCCATGGTCATCATAGCCCGACGGAGGCCGACAACGATTTTCGGGGAGTGTGCCGGTCTCAGTCGCTTTGACTGGGAAGCAGGGATGGGAGACTGCTCCATGACACAGCAACGGAAATAAAACTCGTCAATATAGTTCTCTACTTCCTCCACCTCCGTACAAAAAAGAAAGCGAGAAACAGTCAGTTCATGGATTAATTACAAAAAGCTGAAAAAATAAACTACTCATGGAAGTTTGTGTATGCTTGGTTGGTGGGCGCCGCCATTTTAGGTTATTGCACAACAGTCTTGGAACGTCTCACGATCACAGCATCGGCCCCTCCCACTAATCACTCAATTTAGATGGCCGGCCAGCTCTAGGAAGAGTCCTGGTGGTTCCAAACTTCTTCCATTTACGGATGATGGAGGCCACTGTGTTCATTGGGACCTTCAAAGCAGCAGAAATTTTTCTGTACCCTTCCCCAGATTTGTGCCTCCAGACAATCCTGTCTTGGAGGTCTACAGATAATTCCTTTGACTTTATGCTTGGTTTGTGCTCTGACATGCACTGTCAACTGTGGGACCTTATATAGACAGGTGTGTGCCTTTCCAAATCATGTCCAATCAACTGAATTTACCACAGGTGGACTCCAATTAAGCTGTCGAAACATCTCAAGGATGATCAGTGGAAACAGGATGCGCCTGAGCTCAATTTTGAGCTTCATGGCAAAGGCTGTGAATACTTATGTACATGTGATTTCTTTTTTTTTTTTAGTTTTTAATAAATTTGCAAAAACCTAAAAAAAAAAACCTCACAACCCTTTTCACATTGTCATTATGGGGTATTCGGCACAGAATCAGCAGAATAAGAGAAGAGGATCTGCTCTGCACATGTCTTCAACCCAAATGCAGCCCTCAACTTAGTCTGGGAAAGGCTAGAATAGTGTTATGGGTCACCTGAAGCGGTAGAAAATGCACTGTTAAAAAAGCTTGAACATTTTCCCAAAATCAGCAACAAAGACGCACTCAAGCTGAGAGAACTTGGCGACGTTCTGCAGGAAATCGAATGTGCAAAGGATGGCGGATACTTACCTGGGCTCTCAAACCTGGATACAGCCTGTGGAGTGAATCCTGTTGTAGAGAAGCTGCCCCACAGCCTACAGGAGAAGTGGACTGCAGCAGGTGCCAAATACGAAGAAATACACAAAGTCGCCTTCCCTCCTTTCAGCTTTTTTTCCAGTTATGTCAGACAACAGGCCAAAATAAGAAACAACCCAAGTTTCAGTTTCTCTCCACCGGCCCACATGAACACCAGAGTGGAAAAAGCCCCCAAGTTCGCTAGTAAGCATCTCATCAGTGGCCACAAAACAGACATCCCACCGGCTTCACCTGCAGCTAAAGGTAACCACGCAAACAAAAGAACAGAAAGCCCAGATAAACAATGCCCCATACACAGAAAGCCACACCCATTAAAGAAATGTAAAATGTTTAGAGCAAAACCAGTAGAAGAACGCAAACTGTTCTTGAGAGAGAATCACATCTGCTTTAAGTGTTGTGGATCCACTCAGCATCTGGAAAAAGACTGTAAACAGTCAATCCAGTGCTCTGACTGCAGTAGTGGTAGACATGTAGCAGCACTACATCCTGGCCCCTCTCCTCCTCCCATAGAACCTCAGGAAGCTGAGACGGACCATGGCGGGAGTCACATGATTATGAATGCACACTAGTCCCATCTAGATGCACAGAAGTTTGTGGTAATGCAGAAAACCCACATTCCTGCTCAAAAATTAGTCCTGTGTTAGTTTATCCTGCAGGACACAGAGAGAAAGCCCAAAAAATGTATGCAGTGCTCGATGAACAAAGCAACAGATCACTTGCTTAATCAGAGTTTTTCCAGCTGTTCAACATTAGAACACTTTCTGACCCTTACACACTGAAAACGTGTTCAGGAGCTACTACGACTTGGGGACGGAAAGCTTCAAATTTCATGATAGAACCAATGGATGGTAAAGTACAGCTCCAGCTTCCAAACTTGATCGAGTGTGACATGATCCCCGATGACAGGAGGGAGATTCCATCTCCAAAGGCCGCACTCACACATCCACACCTGAGAAAAGTCACAGACAAGATTCCACCTGTAGATGAACATACTCCCATCCTCCTACTACTGGGAAGAGACATCCTACAGGTACACAAGGTGAGAGAACAAATTAATGGACCCCACAGTACTCCCTATGCACAGTGCTTGGACTTGGGATGGGTTATTGTGGGAGAAATGTGTTTGAGGACAGCACACAAGCCTTTGACTGTTAACGTGTTAAAGACACATGTGCTCTACAATGGTCGTGCATCATTCCGTAGCCCATGCCCAAACACATTTCTCGTCAAAGAGGTTTCAGGTTGCTCTACCTCACGCCCCAACAGCATACCATCATATGCCTTGCAGTGTGAGTGAGACACAGACCACTTAGGAAGCACAGTCTTTGATAAAACAAAGGACGACGATAAACCAGCGCTGTCAATAGACGATCAAGTTTTTATTGACATCATGAACAAAGAAGTATATCAAAATGCAGAGAACAACTGGGTAGCGCCGTTACCATTTCGTTCTCCCAGACCACACCTCCCAAGCAACAGAGAACCGGCAATGCAACGTCTTCATTCTCTCAGAAAAACACTGGACAGAAAACCTGAAATGAAAAGACAGTATACAGAGTTCGTCCAAAAAAATGCTGGACAATGACCATGCAGAGGCTGCTCCTCCTTTAGAGAAAAACAAAGAACATTGGTACTTACCATCATCTGGCGTATATCACCCCCAAAAACCCGACCAACTGAGAGTGGTGTTTGACTCAAGTGCAGAATTCGAAGGAGTATCCCTAAATAAGGTACTATTAAGAGGACCTGACCTAAACAACAGTCTTGTGGGCGTCCTACTACGTTTCAGGAAAGAGCTAATAGCATTTTCTGTAGATGTGCAACAGATGTTTTATGTTTTGTGGTCAGAGAAGATCATAGAGACTACCTCAGGTTCCTATGGTATGAGGACAATAATCCTGACAAAGAAGTAAGAGACTATAGAAAGTGCATGTGTTCAGCAATAGCCCTTTTCCAGCCGTGGCTATTTACTGCATGAGACGTGCTGAAGGTGAGAAAGAGCATGGACATGACACAACACAGTTCATAACGAAACATTTCTATGTAGATGATGGATTAGCCTCCACAGCCACACCAGAAGAAGCTGTTGACATCCTGACAAATGCACTAAAGATGTTAGCACAACCCAATCTCAAATTACACAAAATAGCATCTAATGACTACAGGGTCATGGAAGCCTTTCCGGCAAATGAAAGAGCAAAGGACTTGAAAGACTTAGAACTCAAACTCGACGAGCTCCCACTACAGCTCAGTTTAGGAGTGCTTTGGAATCTTGAAACTGACAGTTTTATGCTTCAGGTGTCCATCGGCAGGAAGCCCTACACGCGGAGGGGAGTCTTAGCGACAGTCAACAGTCTGTATGATCCTCTAGGGTTTGTAGTGCCTATCACGATGCAGGGGAAGAACCTCCTGTGTGAACTGTCAACAGAGCATGGCGACTGGGATGAACCACTTCCCGCTGAGAGAGAAGAGGAATGGAACAAATGGAAAGATTCCCTGAAAGACCTAGAAGATCTACAGATACCAAGGAGCTACCTGCCATTGTCACAGTCTTCTGTTCAGAAACGAGAGTTATGCATTTTCTCAGATGCAACAACCTTGGCAATTGGAGCAGTAGCATACCTGAGAACCGCCAACAATGAAGGTCAGTGCCACTCAGGGTTCATTATGGGCAAATCTAAAATAGCACCACGCCCTGCACACACCATCCCTAGATTGGAGTTATGCGCAGCTGTTCTAGCTGTCGAAATGTACGAGCTGATCAGAGATGAGATAGACACTGCAATGGATGCTGTCAGGTTTTATACAGACAGTAAGGTTGTTCTTGGATACATACACAACAACACAAAAAGGTTCTACACATATGTGGCAAATCGTGTAACCCGCATCAGAAAGTCCACACTTCCATCACAGTGGCATTACATAGCAACCAGTGACAACCCAGCAGACACTGCCACAAGATACATCGCGGCAGATGCACTCAAGCTCACAAACTGGTTCCAAGGACCTCTGTTCTTGACTCAACTCAATCAATCAATCAATCTTTATTTTGGATAGATTAAAAGAAACAGAATAATATAACAAAGGGGGAAAGAAAATCCAACAAGGCCAAATTAGACAATAACTCCTCTGATTATACAGTTCAACATAAGTTATCCGAAATGGGTGATGGCTGAAGCCGCAGCTTATATTGCCCACCCATATTCCATCCAAGAATTCAAAAGAAAAACAAGGGCGATTACAATTCAGAACAAAGCTAAGACAAAATGTGACAAAAAAAACAACTAAGCAACATCACAACGCAGACTGGATATGACAATCCTTATGTGATTTTATATGTCATCTTGTATATATGTTTGGAGTATTTCTTCCTTTAGTTTTTGTTTAAATTGTCCAAGCGTTGTACATGATTTTAATTCAGGTCCAAAATCGTTCCATAATCTGACTCCTTGCACTGAAACACAGTGTTGCTTGGTGGTAGTTCTCACTGAAGGTTTTTGAAATATACAGTGGGGTAAAAAAGTATTTAGTCAGCCACCAATTGTGCATGTTCTCCCACTTAAAAGATGAGAGAGGTCTCCAATTTTCATCATAGGTATACCTCAACTATAAGAGACAAAATAAGAAAAAAAAAATCCAGAAAATCACATTGAAGGATTTTTAATGAATTAATTGGTAAATTCCTCGGTAAAATAAGTATTTGGTCAATAACAAAATTTTATCTCAATACTTTGTTATATACCCTTTGTTGGCAATGACAGAGGTCAAATGTTTTTTGTAAGTTTTCACAAGGTTTTCACACACTGTTGCTGGTATTTTGGCCCATTCCTCCATGCAGATCTCCTCTAGAGCAGTGATGTTTTGGGGCTGTCGCTGGGCAACACAGACTTTCAACTCCCTCCAAAGATTTTCTATGGGGTTGAGATCTGGAGACTGGCTAGGCCACTCCAGGACCTTGAAATGCTTCTTACGAAGCCACTCCTTCGTTGCCCGGGCGGTGTGTTTGGGATCATTGTCATGCTGAAAGACCCAGCCACGTTTCATCTTCAATGCCCTTGCTGGTGGAAGGAGGTTTTCACTCAAAATCTCACGATACATGGCCCCATTCATTCTTTCCTTTACACGGATCAGTCGTCCTGGTCCCTTTGCAGAAAAACAGCCCCAAAGTATGATGTTTCCACCCCCATGCTTCACAGTAGCTATGGTGTTCTTTCTCCTCCAAACACGACAAGTTGAGTTTTTACCAAAAAGTTCTATTTTGGTTTCATCTGACCATATGACATTCTCCCAATCCTCTTCTGGATCATCCAAATGCTCTCTAGCAAACTTCAGACGGGCCTGGACATGTACTGGCTTAAGCAGGGGGACACGTCTGGCACTGCAGGATTTGAGTCCCTGGCGGCGTAGTGTGTTTCTGATGTAGCCTTTGTTACTTTGGTCCCAGCTCTCTGCAGGTCATTCACTAGGTCCCCCCATGTGGTTCTGGGAATTTTGCTCACCGTTCTCGTGATCATTTTGACCCCATGGGGTGAGATCTTGCGTGGAGCCCCAGATCGAGGGAGATTATCAGTGGTCTTGTATGTCTTCCATTTTCTAATAATTACTCCCACAGTTGATTTCTTCACACCAAGCTGCTTACCTATTGCAGATTCAGTCTTCCCAGACTGGTGCAGGTCTACAGTTTTGTTTCTGGTGTCCTTTGACAGCTCTTTGGTCTTGGCCATAGTGAAGTTTGGAGTCTGACTGTTTGAGGTTGTGGACAGGTATCTTTTATATTGATAACGAGTTCAAACAGGTGCCATTAATACAGGTAACGAGTGGAGGACAGAGGAGCCTCTTAAAGAAGAAGTTACAGGTCTGTGAGATCCAGAAATCTTGCTTGTTTGTAGGTGACCAAATACTTATTTTACTGAGGAATTTACCAATTAATTCATTAAAAATCCTTCATCGTGATTTTCTGGATTTTTTTCCCTCATTTTGTCTCTCATAGTTGAGGTATACCTATGATGAAAATTGGAGACCTCTCTCATCTTTTAAGTGGGAGAACTTGCACAATTGGTGGCTGACTAAATACTTTTTTGCCCCACTGTACATGTTCCTCTGAAATGATATTGTTTCTCCCTTATTTGGAACAGCTTGTGGATATTTGCAGGCAGTGATAGATTCTTCACTTTAAACATTATTACTGCACTTTTAAAGTCAACCAGATCTTTCAACTTGAGAGCTTTTAATTTAAGAAAAAGTGGGTTTGTTGGTTCCCTGTAAGCAGCTTTGTTTATTATTCTAATAGCTCTCTTCTGAAGCATAAAGACTGGATATATGTTTGTTTTATATGTATTTCCCCATACTTCAGTACAATATGTCATGTATGGGAGTATTAATGAATGATACAAGGTATATAGTGTGGGTTGATTCAGCAAATATTTCACTCTTTGTAGTACTGCAATTGATTTGGATATTTTACCTTTAATATAATTAATATGTGACTTCCAACACAGTTTATTATCAATTATTACACCAAGAAATTTAGTTCCGGATACCCTTTCAATCTCTACACCAGGGGTGTCAAACTCATTCCATGGAGGGCCAAGACCCTGCAGGTTTTACTTCCACCCAGTCTCTTCAGCAGGTGTTTTCACTGAAAAGCAATCAGTAGGAAGAAATTCAGAGAAATCACCTGTTGAAGACACTGGGTGGAAGTAAAACCTGCAGGGTCTTGGCCCTCCATGGAATGAGTTTGACACCTGTGCTCTACACCATTTACACTGAGTTTAGATACTAAGTTATTGTGATGGTTGTTAAAAACTATAAATTTTGTCTTACTTTAATTGAGCATTAATTTGTTTGAATCAAACCACAGTTTAAGCTTTCCTAATTCCTTTCCGAGTGTATCCAAAAGTTGTTCCATATTGCTTCCACTGCATAATAAATTAGTGTCATCGGCAAACAATATTAAATCCATTTTTTCTGAAACTTTACATATATCATTTATATACATATTGAATAACAATGGCCCCAAAACTGAACCCTGTGGGACTCCACAAGTAACCTTCAGTAACTGTGAGTTTTTGTTACCAACACATACATACTGATATGTATTCTTTAAGTAACTACATAACCAGGACAGTGCTACTCCCCTAATACCACAATTTTGTAGTTTCTTTAATAATAAATTATGATCCACTGTATCAAATGCCCTCCTCATGGATCGTCACCTTATCGTGGAGGGGGGGTTTGCGTGCCCAAGTGATCCCAGGAGCTATGTTGTCCGGGGGCAATTTGCCTCTGATAGGGTCTCCCAAGACAAACTGGTCCTGGGTGAAGGGCCAGACTAAGAACGATCCAACAGACTCTCATGATAAATTGTATATCAAGGATTCAGTGTACCCCGCCCGGTATGGGGTTACCGGGGCCCCACCCTGGAGCCAGGCCTGGGGGAGGGGCTCGAAGGCTAGCGTCTGGTGGCCGGGTTTCCACCCATGGGACCCGGCCGGGCTCAGCCCGAAGGAGTTACATGGGTCCGCCCTCCAGTGGGTTCACCACCTGCAGGAGGGATCATGGGGGTCCGGTGCTATGTGGATTAGGTGGCGGTCAAAGGCGGAGACCTTGGCGGACTGATCCCAAGCTTTCTAAACTGGCTTTTGGTACGTGGAATGTCACCTCTCTGGTGGGGAAGGAGCCTGAGCTGGTGTACGAGGTTGAGCGATACCGGCTAGATATAGTCGGCCTCACCTCAACACACAGCTCCGGTTCCGGAATCAGTCTCCTGGAGAGGGGCTGGAGCTTGGCCTTTTCTGGAGTTGCCCCGGGCGAGAGGCGACGAGCAGGGGTGGGTATTCTTGTATCGCCCCACCTTGCTGCCTCTATATTGGAGTTTTCCCCGGTGGACGAAAGGGTTGCTTCCCTGCGCCTTCGGGTTGGGAAACGGGTCCTGACCATCATTTGTGCCTATGCACCAAATGATGTTTCAGAGTACCCACCCTTTTTGGAGTCTGTGACTGGGGTGCTGGAGGGTACTCCTCCTGGAGACTCCATTGTCCTACTGGGGGACTTCAATGCGCACGTGGGCAACGACAGTGAAACCTGGAGGGGGGTGATTGGGAGGAACGGCCTGCCCGATCTGAACCCGAGTGGTGTTCAGTTATTGGACTTCTGTGCTAACCACAGTCTGTCCATAACGAACACCATGTTCAAGCATAAGGGTGTCCATATGTGCACCTGGCACCAGGACACCCTAGGTCGCAGGTCGATGATCAATTTTGTTATCGTATCATCAGACCTGCGACCGTATGTCTTGGACACCCGAGTAAAGAGAGGTGCAGAGCTGTCAACTGATCACCACCTGGTGGTGAGTTGGATCCGATGGCAGGGGAGGAAGCCATTCAGACCTGGTAGACCCAAACGTATAGTGAGGGTGTGCTGGGAGCGTCTGGCTGAGGCCCCTGTCCGGGAGGTCTTCAACTCCCACCTCTGGAAGAACTTCAACCACATTCCGAGGGAGTCTGGAGACATGGAGTCTGAATGGGCCATGTTCTCCACCTCTGTTGTTGAAGCGGCGGCCCAGAGCTGCGGCCGCAAGGTGGTCAGTGCATCTCGTGGTGGCAACCCCCGAACCAAGTGGTGGACACCAGTGGTGAGGGGGGCCATTAAGCTGAAGAAGGAGTCCTATCAAGCTTGGTTGGCTTGTGGGACTCCCGAAGCAGCTGAGGTGTACCGGCAGGCCAAGCGGAGTGCAGCTCGGGTGGTTGCTGAAGCAAAAACCCGGGTATGGGAGGAGTTCGGTGAGGCCATGGAACAAGACTTTCGGTCGGCTTCAAAGAGATTCTGGCAAACTGTTCGGCGGCTCAGGAGGGGAAAGCAGCTCCCCGTCCACACTGTGTATGGTGCGGATGGGACACTGTTGACTTCAACTGGGGATATCGTCGGGCGGTGGAAGGAATACTTCGAGGATTTCCTCAATCCCACTGATACGCCTTCCACAAAGGAAGCAGGGTTTGGGGATGAGGGGGATGACTCGCCTATCACAGGGGCTGAGGTCGCCAAGGTGGTTAAAAATCTCCTTGGTGGCCGGGCCCCGGGGGTGGACGAGATTCGCCCTGAGTACCTCAAGGCCCTGGATGTTGTTGGCTTGTCATGGTTGACACGCCTCTGCAACATTGCGTGGAGGTCGGGGGCAGTGCCTTTGGCATGGCAAACCGGGGTGGTGGTTCCTCTCTTCAAAAAAGGGGAACGGAGGGTGTGCTCCAACTTTAGAGGGATCACACTCCTCAGCCTCCCTGGGAAGGTCTATGCCAAGGTACTGGAGAGGAGAGTCCGGCCGTTGGTCGAACCTCGGATTCAGGAGGAGCAATGTGGTTTTCGTCCTGGCCGTGGCATATCAGACCAGCTCTTTACCCTCTCGAGAATTCTTGAGGGTTCGTGGGAGTTTGCCCAACCAGTTTACATGTGTTTTGTGGACTTGGAGAAGGCATTTGACCGCGTCCCTCATGGATTTTTGTGGGGGGTGCTTCGGGAGTATGGGGTATCGGGCTTGTTGTTACGAGCTATTCGGTCTCTGTACGACCGTTGTGAGAGTTTGGTTCGTATTGCCAACACTCGGTCGGAGTCATTCCCAGTGAGAGTTGGACTCCGCCAGGGCTGCCCTTTGTCACCGATCCTGTTCATAATTTTTATGGACAGGATTTCTAGGCGCAGCCAGGGAATGGAGAGTGTCATGCTTGGTGACCACAGGATCTCATCTCTGTTGTTTGCAGATGATGTTGTCCTGTTGGCTTCATCCAGCAATGACCTACAGCTCTTGCTGGGACGGTTTGCCGCTGAGTGTGAAGCGGCTGGGATGAGAATCAGCACCTCCAAGTCCGAGTCCATGGTCCTCAGCCGGAAAAAGGTGGATTGTCCTCTCCGGGTTGGGGACAGGCTCCTGCCCCAAGTGGAGGAGTTTAAGTATCTTGGGGTCTTGTTCACGAGTGAGGGGAAAATGGAGCGAGAGATCGACAGACGGATTGGAGCAGCATCTGCAGTGATGCGGACGTTGTACCGGTCTGTTGTGGTGAAGAGGAAGCTTAGTTCTAAGGCAAAGCTGTCGATTTACCAGTCAATCTACGTTCCTACTCTCACCTATGGTCACGAGCTTTGGGTAATGACCGAAAGAACGAGATCGCGGATACAAGCGGCTGAAATGAGCTTTCTCCGTAGGATTGCTGGACTCACCCTCAGAGATAGGGTGAGGAGCTCAGTCATCCGGGAGAGGCTCAGAGTAGAACCGCTGCTCCTCCACATTGAAAGGAGTCAGTTGAGGTGGTATGGGCATCTGATTAGGATGCCTCCTGGACGCCTCCCACTTGAGGTGTTTCAGGTACGTCCCACTGGGAGGAGACCCCGGGGCAGACCCAGGACTTGGTGGAGAGACTATGTCTCCCAGCTGGTCTGGGAATGCCTTGGTATCCCCTCTGAAGAGCTGGAGCAGGTGGCTGGGGAGAGGGACGTCTGGGCTTCTCTGCTTGAACTGCTGCCTCCGCGACCCGGACCTCCGGAAAAGCGGTAGAAGATGGATGGATGGATGGATGTATCAAATGCTTTTTTAAGATCCAGGAATACCCCAACTGAGTACTCTTTATTTTCAACGGCAGTTGATTTTTTTTCTATAAATTCCATTAGAGCAAATGCAGTTGTCCTCTTGTGTCTGAACCCATATTGCTGCTCACACAATAAATTATTCTTCAGTATGAAGTTGTCAATTCTCTCATAGAATATTTTTTCAAGTATCTTGGAAAATTGCAGCAATAGTGAAATTGGTCTATAGTTTGAAAGTTCCCCTCTGTCGCCCGTCTTGTATATCGGAATTACTTTAGCTATTTTCATTGCATTGGGAAATATACCTGTTTGGAGAGACAGGTTACAGATATACGTCAGTGGTTTCACTAAGCATTCAATAATAGTTTTGACTAAGAGCATGTCAATACCATCACAGTCCGTAGATGTTTTACTTTTAAACGATTTAACAGTTTCAATGACCTCTCTCTCGTCTGTGTTCTTTATGAAAATGGAGTCTTTTATAGCAGTGTTTTTGCTTGTTGTATCACCTGTGGGTGCCGTAATGGGTATTTCTCGAGCCAAATTAGGACCAATGTTAACAAAAAAGTTATTAAATTCATCTGCAGGTGAAGCTGCATTCACACTCTGAGTCGTTTTATTATTTTTTTGAAAAGTTGGTTGGGTAGCTTGTATTTCTGTTTTTATTTCCAAAAATATTGTTAAGTATTGTCCATGTATTTTTAATATTGTCTCTGTTTTTCTCCAGTTCTTTACTGTAATAGTCTCTTTTACTACATCTTATTATATATGTTAACTTATTTTTGTATATTTTATACCGCTGCTCTGCTTCTTTTGTCCTTTTCTTTAGAAAAGCTTTATATAATAAATTTTTCTTTTTACACACCTTTTGTAATCCTTTGGTTAACCATGGCTTATCGGCAAATTTCTGTTTAAGCTTTTTCTTTACTAATGGACAATTTTTTTCATAAAGAGTGGTTACAATGTTTATAAATGTGTCATAGGCTTCATTTACGTCTGATACATAGACTTCTGTCCAGTCTTGCTTCAGCAAGTCTTCTTTAAAAGAACTGATTGCATTTTGTGATTTGTATCTGAACAATTTTAAAATTTTTTCTGTACTGGCCCCCGTGTGGCCATGGATAAGTGCAAAGGTTGGCAAATGGTCACTTCTATCATTTATCAATAATCCACTTTCTATTTTCTTATCAATAATATTAACAAACAGGTTGTCAATAAGTGTAGCAGTGTGAACTGTGATTCTACTGGGATGTGTTACTGTGGGATATAGACTCATACTGTACATAGAATTCATGAACTCTGTAATTACATTTTGTTGATATGGATTTAGTAAATCAATATTGAAATCTCCACAAATTACTACCATTTTCTTACTAGTAATATTATTGTACAGCTCGACTAATTTATCTCTGAATGTCTCAATGCAACTTCCCAGCGTTCTATATATACAACTTATAATTAGATTTTTTGTTTTATCTTGGTCAATCTCAACAGTAACACATTCCAAAATCCCTGGTAGTGCAAAGGACATTCCATTTACAAGTTTACACCTATACAGGTCATCAATATACAGTGCAACACCACCACCCTTTTTTTGAGATCTGTTAATATAAAACATCTGATATCCCTCTATTGCCATCAGGGGAGCCTGCTCTTCATTAAGCCAAGTTTCAGAGACTGCGATAGCTATAAATTTTCTGTCTAGCTGTTTTAAATAGTCCTGAATCTGTGGAAAGTTTTTGTTAAGACTTCTGCTGTTGAAGTGTATTATTGATAGTTTACCATCTAGTTGCACTTGACTTTTGAATTGCTTTTCGGTGTAATATTCACAATGATTATGAATATTATTGAAAAAGTGGTTATCAGGATCAATATCATTTTCCATCTCTTGTAGTTTATGTTCAGCATAATGGCATATTTTCAGAGTTTGAATTTCCTCACTCTGTGTCAAATGACTTCCTCCAACTGGGGATAATTGATGTCTACTCAAGTCAGTCATAAGTTTTTTTTGTTTGTTTTGTTTATTTATTTTTTTTAAAGTACATTGACATGGTATGTCAAAAGAACTATTCTTGCCGTATGTGTGGATATGGATTTTTAGTCTCTCAGTTTTCTTAATCAGTGTTCATCTGTATTTATTTAAGTCAGTAACATCCCTGATTATTATACTCTTTGCTTCCTCAGGTGTTCCATTTAGTTTGATCCAAACTCTACAATTTCTTGTCCATGTTGCCTGTATCTTATTTTGTCTTTTCAGCATCCGTGCTTGCCGTGCTATTTCAGCATTAGTTTTTGTTAGATGTTCATTTAGGTAAACTTCTGTTCCCCGTAGCTTTCTGGCCTGCCTCAGTATGTCATTCTTTACCCTTCTGTTCACAAAGCGCATCACAATTGATTTCTTTGTTTTATTATCTTTTCTGGGTAAAGCATGACAGGCTGAAATTGCATTTGCTTCGACCTTTATATTTCTATTATCAAGGAACTGAAGCACCTGGTTTTCCAGGGAGACTGATTCGCCCAGGGGAGCACCCTCTCCTCTCAATCCTGCTGTAGCATGAGCATATGACTGATATTTAATGTCTAGTAGTCCACTTATAATTAAATCATCCATACGAGAATATTGTTCAAGATCCTCGACGCGCCACTCCAAGTCTGCAGTTTTTTTGTCTTTTTCCTTAATTGTTAATTTTAATTCTCGGACTTCTTCCATTAGCTCTATTATTTTAGCCTGCTGACTAACCACTTTGGTCAGTTCTTCTGACAAGAAGTTCAGAGATTTTTTTGATCTCTTCCATTTCCTCCTTCTTTGGTGGCATTTTTACTGACCTGTGGATAGTAAAACAATCTCTGCTGGTGTCTCCGGTATCCGATCCGACCAACCTCGAATCCTGCTGGGCCTCAGCTAGCCCCCTCCGCTGCTAGTCCCGCTGCTTACCGCCGCCGTAACCGAGCTCCTGTCCAGCCGGGGTACCGGAAGCTCCTCCACCAAGTCCCGCCGCCCACCGCCGCTGTAGCCGAGCTCCGATCCTGCTTCTGTCCAGCTGGGGTCCCGGTAGATCCTCCGCTGAGCCCCGCCACCTACTGCCGTCTGCCTCAGTAGTTCCTCCGCCGAGCCCCGCCGCTGCGACTGGGCTCTGACTCCGGCTGGGGCCCCGGTGGTCCTCCACTGGTCCCCGTCTCCCACCACCGCTGCAGTTGAACTCCGATCCGGCTCCCGTCCAACTGCTGCCTCAGCTTGTTCCTCCGTGTCGGTGCTAGGTGCTACGACTAGCTATGGCGTTAGCTATAGCGTTAGCCTAGCAAACGCTTCGGGTTAAGCGTAGCAGCGAACCACGAAAAGAAACGCCAATCAGTTCACTCACGAATGAGAGCAGTCCCAAAAGTCCAATTCTCACAGCAAGCGCAAAACAACTCTTAAAGCAGAGATCGAGTCTGACCCCCGAATCCAGACCGGCTGAACCACAACTATCCCCGGAGGATATGATGGAGGATGATGAATCAACTCAATTCAGAACCACAGCAATCTGACCCCTTCTCACTCATAGATCCAGAAGAAGATGCAGAGATCAGGCCTGATGTAAAAACATTCGTTACTAAAGTGTCTGATGGACATTTGGGGTCACACCGCTTTGAAAAGTTTTCACACTGGATGAAACTGTGCCGCACAATTGGCTCACTCATTCGTGTCGCAGCGTCATACAAGAACAAGTCCAGACAAACCAAAAACAGTGGATGGAAACGTTATAACAGCGCGTGCACTACTGATGAGCTTTCATGAGCAAAATGCCTGATAATATCTACAGTGCAACATGAAGCCTTTAAGGAAGAGTTCAAGTGCGTTGAAACAAAACATCCACTGCTGAAACAAAGTTGGCTGAAGAAATTATGCCCAATCATTAACGATGATGGTTTGCTTAGAGTCGGAGGACGCTTGGCACCAGCAAACCTGACAGAAGAGGAAAAGCACCCTCTTATTAACCCTTGTTCACATCACGTTGCTGTTCTTTTAATCAGATACTACCATGAAAAGGTACTACATCAAGGTCGACATATGACAGAGGGAGCCCTTAGAGCATCTGGGTTTTGGATCATAGGTGGCAAACGTCTTGTGTCTTCTGTAGTAGTAGTAGTAGATTAGTTTATTTGACAGGGACAGTGCAATAAACATAGACAATTAATCAAAGACAATCAATCTGATGTGTTGCACATAGAGTGTATAGCTATTAGCTAATTTGCAACTCTTGTCCCTGGATGGGCTTTAGAAAAAAGAATCAAGATAAAAATATACACAATAACCACATACATCAATGCAGAAAAATTATAAATACACAATTATAAATATTATAAATATTATAAATACACAAATATAAGAGCCTGACTCACCTTTAACATAAATATTATAAATACACAAATATAACAGCCTGACTCACATTTAACACATATAACATAACTCACATTTGCCTATTTCAGGCCTTCCTCCCTCCGTCACTCACTATAAACAAACACATTTATTCCTTCCCTTCATTCACTCTCACTTTGCAGACAAATAATTCATACATGAGTACATTCTTGTTTATTTTTCAGCCAGTTTTTAACATTTTTAGTGAATGTTTTAAAGTCCGTTATTATTTTAATTTCATTTGGCATTGTGTTCCAGATGTGACTGCCCTTTATAGAGAAAGCTGTTTGTCCAAATGTGGTTCTGCGGTGGAATATTTTACAGTTATTGTTAACAGAACTCCTGGTGGCTCTGCTGCTGTCCTGTCTTTGGACGAAACCAGCAAGTGGCTCGGGTGCTGATTTATGGAAACATTTGAACGTTAATTTCAGAAGACAGAGGTCAATGAAGCTCTCAAAACTCAATAGGTTGTATTTTTTTAAAACATTACAGTGATGCCACCTAATGGGCTTTTTGTCCAAGATTTTTAGGGTTTGATTATATAATGAACCTATATGTCTTATTGTGGAAGGGGCTGCTTGAGCCCAGACTGTCAAACAGTATGATATATGAGAAAAAACCATAGAATGCATATACAGTGCAGCTGCTTCGTAAGGTATGTAATATCTAATTAATTTAAAGCAGTTCAGATTTTTTTTTACTGTTTTTGAAATTTTCTTTATATGAAGATTAAATTTGAGTTGAGGATCTAGTACAATGCCAAGGTATTTGAATTCTGTAGCTAAACTGATGTCATGATCATGTATATTAACTTTAAAATGTTGCAGGTTACATTTTTTGATTGAAAAGCACATTGAGACTGTTTTCTGAAGGTTCAGCAATAGATGGTTCTTGAGGAGCCACTCTTGGACATCAACCATACTTGTAGACAGTACATCTGCAGCCTGTGCTGGAGTCTTGGCAGCTGTGTAAATAACTGCATCATCTGCATAAAGTTGGCATGTTGCAGCTGAGCAGTGTAACGGCAAGTCATTAATAAAAATGCTGAAAAGTAAAGGACCAAGAATGGACCCTTGTGGGATACCCATGCGGTTGTTTAAAAATGAGGATTTATCCTGGTGAACTTTTACACACTGTTCTCTATTCTGGAGATAAGATGCAAACCATTCTAATGTATTTGGGGAGAAGTTAAAAGATACCATTTTGGATAAAAGCAAACTGTGGTTTACAGTATCGAAAGCCTTTTTGAGATCTAGAAAAACAGCTCCTACCACATTACCCCTGTCCAAGGACTGTTTGACGTTTTCAATAAGGCAACAATTTGCTGTTTCTGTTGAGTATCCTGGTCTAAAACCAAATTGATGTGGATGAAGAAGTTGACTGTCTTGTAAGTAGTCTATCAGCTGTGTAGCTACAACTTTTTCAAGAACCTTAGATAGGACTGGTAAGATAGAGATTGGGCGGTAATTGCATATATCGTCTTTACTGCCTGATTTATGAACTGGTATGACGACAGCTTTTTTCCAGCCAGATGGAAATGTATTAGACCTAATGGAGAGATTAATGAGATGAGTCAGTGGTTTGATTAATATTTTGCTGTGCATTTTGAGAAAGGAGGTGCTCATATTGTAGATATCACTAGTTTTTGAGTTTGACAGTGTTTTAACAATACCAGCAATTAACTTCTCATTTACCTCATCGATGTGAAAAGTATCTGTTGGGAGTATGGAATTTGTGTTGTTGAGCACATTTGGCAGCACAAAAATTTTTGTTAAGTCTTCCACAGAGCCCACAAAGTGTGAATTAAATTCATTTGCCAAAGTAGCCTTGTCACTGACGGTCTTGCCATTGATTCTAAGTTCCTTTACCCCCTTCTGATCGTTTTTTTTATTAGTTAAGTTATTTAAATGCCTCCATAGGGAACTGTTGTTACCCTTTGCATGATCTATCAGTTTATTGTAATTGTCATATCCCGAGCGCTTTGTCCGCGCTCGGGTTATTCCTCATCCCTGTCAGCTTTTGACAGCTGGTGTCGTCACACGGGTTTCCCGGGCTCTGATTGGCCAGACGCTCGGGAGCTCTCAGCTGTCAGAACCTGGGCAGCTGTGCCGAGTTTCCAATCATGAGCAGCTGGCTTTAAATGTCAGTGCGAGTGAACTGGACGGCGCGGCTGTCTCGTCAGAAGTCCTATGACTTTCCCCTGTCTCCTTACCACATGCTCCCTGGGTTCCTCGACGTATCCCGCTGCATGTAAGTGATTTATTTGGAACTGTCTTCTCCCTCGCTGACGTTCCTTCCTAACTACGGCAGACGAGAGCTCCTCGTTACTGCCATAACTCTCTTTTGTGAATTTATGTTGTGTTGTGTAACGAAGCCTGCGTGGCAAAGTTATGTTGTACACCTAAGTCCTGTGCTTTATAAATAAAGGAACTGAACTGCAATTTACTGAACTGAGGCGTCTTATGCTGGCTCGTGAGGGCCAGCCGTGACAGTAATAAGATATTTTTGATTTTCGCAGCTCATGTACCACTTTATTTCTTAAACTTTTGTACACAAGGTGATCATTTTGTAGTTTGGAGGTTAGTGATGTTTTCAGTGCATAGTCTCGCCTCTTCATAAGTTTTCTTATTTCATTATTTAACCATGGTAGGCTAATCTTCTGTTGTCTACTTTTAATTTGCTTTGAAAATTTTTCTATAGACTTTGAGATTGTTGCAGTTATAAAATTACAACAATCATCTACTTCACATGTTGCCATGAGCTGCTCCCAATTTTGATTCTCTAAGTAATGTTCAAACTCCTCATTTTTTGATTTGGGGATAATAAAATTTGATTTGTCAGTATCGACTCCCCCAAAATACTGTAGTCGCTTTTTAGTAAGTTTCCTGACAGCAAGAACCATGTTATGATCTGAGAGACCAGTTACAAGATTATAGGTTCTGGTTATTCGTTCTGGTTTATTAGTAAATACCATGTCAATAAGTGTTCTGGATTGTTTGGTTATCCTGGTGGGTCCTTTGATGATTTGCTGGTAATTAAATTTAGTCATGAGGCTTTTCAGTTTTTGTTTGTCTTTTTTATCAGACCAGTTGATATTAAAGTCACCATGAATTATTGTTTCTCTGTTCTTCTCAAGTTGTTTAACCAGATCACTTAATTCATTATAAAAGGAAGAGTTGTGTGACGGTGGGTTGTACACTACTGCAATGTTGAAATTCATTACCGGAGAGAGACATACATTAACAGCTAAACATTCAAGTGAAGTATTCAAATCAACCAGTTGACATTTATATTTCTCTTTGATGTAAATTAAAACACCTCCTCCCCTCCCTACCTGCCTGTCTTTTCTAAAACACTGGTAGCCCACAATATCGATCATATTAGTGTCTATGTTACTGTGTAGCCAGCTTTCTGAGAGACAAAGGTAGTCCAGATTTGAGTCCAACAGCAACACCGAAATCTCATCTCTTTTGGGGATTATGCTCCGTATGTTTAAATGACCGCCGAGGATCCCCTTTGGTTTAGCCTTGGTGTCCCAAAGAGCTCGTGCATGATTAACAGTTTGGAAAAATAAATGTTGCTTTTGTACAGCTCGGTTTTGTGCTAACCCAGTGGTCTGCTGTTTAATAGTGGCAGGTCCAGGGTTAAGGTGAATATCTCCTGCCAGAAGTAGCAGAACTAACAGAACTTTAACTGTATATCCTCTGCCATATTGTGATTTTTGCTTAACAGCCATGTTTGCCTTAATTTGGAAGTTTTTGCTCAGGGCTTTTAAAGACCACATAGAGTGTAGGGTGACTTGTGGGGTGTAGGCACTTGTGTCATCCACAAGTGCGTGACCTGAGAAAATTGAGAAAAACATTGCAAATCCAAAAGATGTCAGATTTACCAAGTGACAGACTCTCACCAATGCCACCGTTCACTAGTGTTGTTCTCGATGTATTTGGTCCGTGGTCAGTGACAACACGACGCACAAGAGGAGGAAGCGCAGACAGCAACAGATGGACTGTACTTTTCACATGCATGTCAACAAGAGCTATGCACATTGAACTGATTGAAACAATGTCAACGTCTAGTTTCATAAATGCTCTGAGAAGATTTTTCTCCCTTCGGGGACCTGCACAGCTTCTGCGATCTGATAGGGGCACAAACTTTATCGGTGCATGCAAGGAACTGAGAATTGATCACAGTGACACAGCATTAACAAGTTACCTACAAGAAAAGGGCAGCAAATGGTTTTTTAACCCACCACATGCATCACACATGGGTGGATCCTGGGAAAGATTCAGTGAGGTTGCCAGACGGATTTTGGATGCAATACTTCTCAAAAACAAACTACGGCTCACTCATGAGGTACTGAGCACCTTAATGGTAGAGGTTATGGCAGTGATGAATGCAAGACCACTTGTGCCAGTCTCAACAGATCCTGACAATCCAACCATCCTAACTCCAGCAATGCTACTGACCCAAAAAACCAACCCCTTGACAGCACCATCGGGAACCTTCGTTGCACCAGAACTCCATGTACATCAGTGGAAACAAGTGCAGGCTCTTGCGGACAGTTTTTGGAAACAATGGAGACAAGAGTATCTTGTGACTCTTCAGAGCTGAAGAAAATGGACTGATGAGAAACCGAACATCAATGTTGGAGATGCCGTTTTACTCAAGGATGGGCAAACACACAGAAATGACTGGCCTATGGGGTGGATTGTAAAGATATTTCATGGAAAGGACAATAAAGTCCAAAAAGCGAAGGTGAAGATAATAAGAGATGGGACTGTTAAAGTGTTTCTGAGACCAATTGCAGAAATGGTTTTACTGATGCAGATGGGGAATAGACAGTGATATATTTAACATTGTTATGCACTGCTGTTTGAAATGTTGTAAGGCTAGATAGTGGTACAATGTTATTGCACCAGACGGGGAGTATTCTGCCTTTATAAATTAAGTTGAGTAGTTCTCATTACAGTATTTCATGTAAGTGAGCTTGGTTCCCTCTAGTGGTGGAATGAATGAATCTTTATTTCGGATAGGTTAAAAGTAAAGATTAAAAGAAAGGAACAGAATAATATAATAAAGGGAAGACCCGGTGGTCTAGTGGTTAGGATTTGGCACTCTCACTGCCGAGGCCCGGGTTCGATTCCCGGTCAGGGAACTGTTTTTTTTTTTTTGGGCTGCACGGTGGCGCAGTGGTTAGCACTGCGGCAGCACAGTTTACCCTTGGCCGCGGAATCGTGGGTTCGATCCCAGCCCCCGACCAACAGTGATCTGTGTGGAGTTTGCATGTTCTCCCCGTGTATGCGTGGATTTACCCCGGGATTTCTCCGGTTTCCTCCCACATGCCAAAAACATGCAGGTTAGGTTAACTGGAGACTCTAAAGTGGCCCTAGGTGTGAATGTGTGTGTGAATGGTTAAGGGATAGCGCCGTATCGTGGCTGCTTCATCCATCCAGGTGGTGGATGACCCTCAATTTCCCCTCTGGGGATCAATAAAGTACATACTAAATCTAAAAAAAAAAAAAAAATAGTTTTTGTTTAAATTGTCCAAGCATTGTACATGATTTTAATTCAGGTCCAAGGTCCACACAGTGTTGCTTGGTGGTAGTTCTCACTGAAGGTTTTTGAAATATACATGTTCCTCTGAAATGATATTGTTTCTCCCTTATTTGGAACAACTTTTGGATATTTGTGGGCAGTGATAGATTCTGCACTTTAAACATTATTACTGCAGTTTTAAAGTCACCCAGATCTTTCAACTTGAGAGCTTTTAATTTAAGAAAGTGGGTTTGTTGGTTCCCTGTAAGCAGCTTTGTTTATTATTCTAATAGCTCTCTTCTGAAGCATAAAGATTGGATATATGTTTGTTTTATATGTATTTCCCCATACTTCAGTACAATATGTCATGTATGGGAGTGTTAATGAATGATACAAGGTATATAATGTGGGCTAATGTGGATTTTTTTTTTTTTTTTTTTTTACTGTATGGATGCTGAGAAAAATGCAATTTCATCCTGCCTGCACTACAGTTGTATGTACAGCAATATGACAATAAAGGTTGATTTGATTCAGCAAATATTTCACTCTGTGTAGTATTGCAATTGATTTAGATATTTTACCTTTAATATAATTAATATGTGACTTCCAACACAGTTTATTATCAATTATTACTCCAAGAAATTTAGTTTTGGATACCCTTTCAATCTCTACACCATTTACACTGAGTTTAGATACTAAGTTGTTGTGATGGTTGTTAAAAACTATAAATTTTGTCTTACTTTAATTGAGCGTTAATATGTTTGAATCAAACTACAGTTTAAGCTTTCCTAATTCCTTTCCAAGTGTATCCAAAAGTTGTTCCAAATTGCTTCCACTGCATAATAAATTAGTGTCATCGGCAAACAATATTAAATCCATTTTTTCCGAAACTTTACATATATCATTTATATACATATTGAATAACAGCGGCCCCAAAACTGAACCCTGTGGGACTCCACAAGTAACCTTCAGTAACTGTGAGTTTTTGTTACCAACACATACATACTGATATGTATTCTTTAAGTAACTACATAACCAGGACAGTGGTACCCCCTAATACCACAATTTTGTAGTTTCTTTAATAAATTATGATCCACTGTATCAAATGCTTTTTTAAGATCCAGGAATACCCCAACTGAATACTCTTTATTTTCTACAGCAGTCAGAGTTCAACAGGTTAAATTCATCTGCAGGTGAGACTGCATTCACACTCTGAGTCGTTTTATTATTTTTTTTTTTTTGAAAGATTGGTTGGGTAGCTTGTATTTCTGTTTTTATTTCCAAGAATATTGTTAAGTATTGTCCATGTATTTTTAATATTGTCTGTTTTTCTCCAGTTCTTTACTGTAATAGTCTCTTTTACTACATCTCATTATATATGTTAACTTATTTTTGTATGTTTTATACCGCTGCTCTGCTTCTTTTGTCCTTTTCTTTCAAAAAGCTTTATATAATAAATTTTTCTTTTTATACACCTTTTGTAATCCTATGGTTAACCATGGCTTGTCGACAAATTTCGGTTTAGCTTTTTCTTTACTAATGGACAATTTTTTTCATAAAGAGTGGTTACAATGTTCATAAATGTGTCATAGGCTTCATTTACATCTGATACACAGACTTTTGTCCAGTCTTGCTTCAGCAAGTCTTCTTTAAAATAACTGACTGCATTTTGTGATTTGTATCTAAAAGATTTTAAAGTTTTTTCTGTATTGGCCCCTGTGTGGCCATGGATAAGTGCAAAGACTGGCAAATGGTCACGTATATCATTTATCAATAGTCCACTTTCTATTTTCTTATCAATAATATTAACAAACAAGTTATCAATAAGTGTAGCAGTGTGAACTGTGATTCTACTGGGATGTGTTAGTGTGGGATATAGACTCATACTGTACATAGAATTCATGAACTCTGTAATTACATTTTGCTGAAATGGATTTAGTAAATCAATATTATTGTACAGCTCGACTAATTTATCTCTGAATGTCTCAATACAAGTTCCTGGCATTCTATACATACAACTTATAATTAGATTTTTTTGTTTTATCTTGGTCAATCTCAACAGTAACACATTCCAGAATCCCTGGTAGTGCAAAGGACATTCCATTTACAAGTTTACACCTATACAGGTCATCAATATACAGTACAACACCACCACCCTTTTTTTGAGATCTGTTAATATGAAATATCTGATATCCCTCTATTGCCATCAGAGGAGCCTGCTCTTCATTAAGCTAAGTTTCAGAGACTGCAGTAGCTGTAAATTTTCTAGCTGTTTTAAATAGTCCTGAATCTGTGGAAAGTTTTTGTTAAGACTTCTGCTGTTGAAGTGTATTATTGATAGTTTACCATCTAATTGCACTTGACTTTTGAATTGCTTTTCAGTATAATATTCACAATGATTATGAATATTATTGAAAAAGTGGTTATCAGGATCAGTATCATTCTCCATCTCTGACATAATGTCTGGCCCAGGAAACACGCACGCAGGCTCAGGATAGATTTAACAGCTTTATTCAACAAGCAGGTGTGTCTGAATGGATGTGTGAGGTATGTGTATGTGATGGGGGTGAACGCCAATGCGCAGGAAGCAGAGCAGTGCGCCGTACAGCCGGACAACCCTATGGAGAGAGCAAAGGACAAGGGTAAAGGGCACCACACCTGGACAGGAGTAATGAGTAGTGTGTTGCTTACTTGTGGGTGCAGGTGGCTGGCGTTGGCCAAGGGAGAAGCCTGGAAGACAGCGTCCTGCAGAGCCTGCGACGATGGTGAGGATTGGGTGGCGATGACGGGGGAATCCGCCGCCAGGGAATCCACCTGTGCACAGGGGTGAAGACTTGGAGAAAGGTAAGGTATGCTTACGTAGGACTGAAGTCTCGCTGGTAATCAGGGGTTGATATATGAGCAAAGAAGTGCCGATGTGAACAGACGGCTCCAGACCGCTGCACTGGGCTGAGTGAGCTAAATAGCCCACTGCTGACGAGGCGCAGGTGTGCGCGCAGCTGAGGCAGCTGATGAGCGGCGAGTCGTGACAATCTCTTGTAATTTATGTTCAGCATAATGGCATATTTTAATAACATAATGGCATATCGTCACTTCCTTGTGGTAACGTACCGTCACTTCCTGTTTTGCTGTCTGCCTGTGTGGTTTGCTCTCCAGCCACTAGCTAGCCACTAGCTATGGCTACTAGCTCTCTTTCCTCTCCTCCTCTGGTGTGCTCTCTCTGTCAGATGTTTAGCTACACCTCTGCCTCTTTTAGTGATAACGGTAAATGTAATAAATGTTGTCTTTTTGAGGCGCTCGAGGCGAGGTTGTCTGATTTGGAATCCCGGCTCCGCTGCATTGAAACACCGTCTGCGCCAGTTAATCTCGACGGACGCCCCTTAGCTGCAGCGGAGCTAGCTAGCTTAGGCCCCCCTGTCAGCGGTCCCCCGGCTCTCCTCAGCAGCGAGGAGACTGGGTGGGTGACGGTGAGAAGGAAGCCTAGTCGCAAAGCCCCGGTACACCACCAACCTGTTCACGTTTCTAATCGTTTTTCCCCGCTCAGCGACACACCCGCTGAGGAAAAAACTCTGATCATTGGCGACTCTGTAGTCAGAAACGTGAACCTAGAGACTCCAGCGGCCATAGTCAAATGCATTCCTGGGGCCAGAGCAGGCGACATCGAGTCAAATTTGAAAATGCTGGCTAAAAGTAACTGTAAATACTCCACAATTGTTATTCACGCCGGCACTAATGACATCCGTCTCCGGCAGTCGGAAGTCACGAAACTTAATATAGAATCGGTGTGTGACTTTGCAAAAACGATGTCTGCCACTGTAGTATTCTCTGGGCCCTTCCCCAATCTGGCCAGTGATGACATGTTTAGCCGCTCGTCATCCTTGAACCGCTGGCTGTCTGTGTGGTGTCCTAAAAATGACGTGGGCTACATTGACAATTGGAGCTCTTTTTGGGGAAAACCTGGTCTTATGAGACGAGACAGCATTCATCCCACTTTGGATGGTGCTTCTCATTTATCTAACAATCTGGCATCTTTTTTATCCAAATTTCCAAAATCCTGACTACTCAGAGTTGGGACCAGGAAGCAGAGTCGCAGTCTTACACGCCTCTCTGCAGCTCCTCTTCATCCGCCACCCCTCAGCTTAGCCCCTGACTTCCCCATCAGAGAATCGTTGTCTACTCCCTCCAAAGTAAATAAAAATATAATGCATAAGCATCCCAAAGTGATTAAGCAAAATATTGGTAAAACTCAAATTAAACACAAAGCCTCTAAATTGAATGAATTGGCCTCTGTTCCTCCTCATAATTTAAAAATTAAATGTGGTTTATTAAATATTAGGTCTCTAACTCCCAAGTCTCTGTTAGTCCATGATCTGTTAATTGATCATCAGATTGATTTAATTTCCCTTACAGAGACTTGGTTAGGGCAAGAGGATTATGTTGGTTTAAATGAATCAACTCCCTCTGGTTATTTAAACTGTCAAAATCCCAGAAGTTCTGGTCGTGGAGGAGGAGTAGCAACAATTTACCATTCCAAATTACTAGTTAATGTAAAGCAAAAAACATGTTATAATTCCTTTGAGGGCCTGGTCCTCAGTATTGGGCACTTTAGCAATTTTAGGTTAACCCCAATTTTATTTGCCATAGTTTTCGTCCCCCATCAACCTACTCAGAATTTTTATCCGAATTTGCTGATTTCTTAGCTGATTTAGTGCTGAAATCTGATAGAATAATTATAGTAGGGGACTTTAATATACATGTGGATGTAGATAGTGACTGCCTTAATGTGGCATTTAATTCAATATTAGACTCGATTGGGTTTTCTCAGAAAGTAGGAAATTCTACTCATTACCTCCACCATACATTGGACCTTGTTCTGACATATGGCATAGAAATAGAAAATCTTGTAGTGTCTCCTCATAACCCTGTACTGTCAGACCATTGTCTGTTAACCTTTGATTTTACTATTTCTGACTATTTGGCTCCTAAAGAAAAATATTATTACAGTAGATGCCTCTCAGATGATGCTGTTACCAAATTTATGCAGATTGTTTCCTCTATGCCATGTGTCAACACAACGGAAATAAGCTATAGACAGCTTGCTCCTTCTGTAACTGATAACATGGTGGATAGTGTTTCAGCTTCTCTGCATCAGACTCTAGACTTGGTGGCCCCCTTAAAAAAAGTCTAATCAGAGATTTCTAACTCCTTGGTTCAACACAGAAACTTTTAGCTTAAAACAGAAGACTCGTCAATTAGAAAGAAAATGGCGCTCCACTAATTTAGATGAAATCTATTTAGCTTGGAGAAATCATCTTTTAATTTATAAAAAATCTCTTAGAAAAGCTAGAACGAGTTATTACTCTGCATTAATAGAAGAGAACAAGAATAATCCCAGGTTTCTTTTCAGTACTGTAGCCAGATTGACAAAGAGTCAGGACTCTGTCAATCCTAGCATTCCCTTAGAGCTTACTAGTCAGGACTTTATGAACTTTTTCAATAATAAAATTTCATCCATCAGAGATAAAATCAATCAGATTCTTCCCACAGTTAACTTAAATACTGTAACTACTACAACTCCATCTATTGATGTCTGTCTTGATGAGTTTACTCCAATCGACCTTTGTGAGTTAGACAAAATAGTTTCCTCATCCAAACCTTCAACTTGTCTTTTAGACCCTATTCCTACCAGGTTATTTAAAGAAGTCTTCCCACTTATTGGTAGCCTTATTCTTCATATAATCAATTCTTCATTAACTTTAGGCCATGTACCGCAGGCTTTTAAAACGGCTGTAATTAAACCCTTACTCAAAAAGCCAACGCTAGATCCAGGAGCTTTAGCTAACTATAGACCAATCTCTAATCTCCCTTTCATTTCAAAAATCTTAGAGTTGTTGCTACGCAATTATTTGACCACCTACAGGGAAATGGTTTACTTGAAGAGTTTCAGTCTGGGTTTAGAATCCATCATAGTACTGAAACAGCCTTAGCGAAGGTCACTAACGACCTCCTCATTGCATCTGATAATGGACTAGTTTCTGTACTTGTCCTTTTAGACCTTAGTGCAGCTTTTGATACTATCGATCATAATATTCTACTTGATAGATTAGAACACTATGTTGGACTTAATGGAACTTCGTTGCAGTGGTTTAGATCTTATTTATCTGATAGGTTCCAGTTTGTTCATGTAAATAATGAGTTTTCTTTCAACTCAAAGTTCAGTCATGGAGTTCCACAGGGATCTGTGCTAGGCCCTACTCTTTTTAGTTTATATATGCTTCCGTTAGGCAACATTATTAGAAAGCACTGTATACATTTTCATTGTTATGCTGATGACACACAATTATACCTGTCAATGAAGCCAGATGATACTAATCAATTAGCCAAGTTAGAAGCCTGTCTTAAGGAAATCAAAGCTCGGATGACTTGTAATTTCCTGCTATTAAATTCAGATAAGACTGAAGTCATTCTTGTTGGTCCAAAAAACCTTAGAAATTCCTTTCCAAATCAAACTTTCAGTTTGGATGCGGTTACTCTTTCTCTTAATAGCTCTGTGAGGAACCTTGGAGTTATTTTTGATCAGGATTTGTCCTTCAATTCACATATTAAATTTGTTTCTAAGACTGCCTTCTATCATTTGCGTAATATTGCCAAGATTAGGAGCATCTTGTCTCAGAGTGATGCTGAGAAACTGATCCACGCTTTTGTTAGCTCGAGATTAGATTATTGTAATTCTTTATTATCAGGCTGTCCTAAAACATCTTTAAAAAGTCTTCAGCTGATCCAAAATGCTGCAGCAAGAGTTTTAACAGGTACTAGAAAGAGAGATCATATCTCTCCGGTTCTGGCCTCCCTTCATTGGCTTCCCATAGAGTTTAGAATTAAGTTTAAAATCCTTCTTCTTACTTACAAAGCTCTAAACAATCAGGCTCCTTTTTATTTAAAAGATCTGATACTCCCGTATTATTCTAACAGAGCACTACGCTCCCAAAATGCACGATTACTTGTCATACCTAGAATCTCCAAAAGTACAATGGGAGGCAGAGCCTTCAGTTATCAAGCTCCTCTCCTGTGGAATCAGCTGCCAATCTGGATTCGGGAGTCAGACTCGATCTCTGTTTTTAAGAATAGAGCTAAAACCTACCTTTTTGATATAGCCTACAATTAGGGAGGGATCATGTGTTTCTGAACCCTCCCTTAGTTATGCTGCTAATAGGTTTAGTCAGCCGGGGGACCTCCAGTAATGCACTGGGCCTCACTCCTTTTCTCACTCTCAATGAAATATTTTTTTTGCTGGTCATTAACATTTGTTTGTTCTCTCCCATAGATTGAGTCCCCATCGTGCTGTTTGCTCTCTACATGTCTGTTCTTTTCTTCTTCTCTATCCCCTCACCCCCCAGCCAGTTGCAGCAGATGACTGCCCCTCCCTGAGCCTGGTTCTGCTGGAGGTTTCTTCCTGTTAAAAGGGAGTTTTTCCTTTCCACCGTCGCCAAGTGCTTGCGCACAGGGGATCGCCTGATTGCTGGGGTCTTTCTGCAACTGTGGGGGTTCCCCCTACAGTTGATAGTGCTATGAGATGACTGTTGTTGTGAAGTAGCGCTATATAAATAAAGTTGAATTGAATATTTTCAGAATTTGAATTTCCTCACTCTGTGTCAAATGACTTCCTCCAACTGGGGCTAATTGATGTCTACTCAAGTCATTACATTGACATGGTATGTCACAAAAGAACTATTCTTGCCGTGTGTGTGGATATGGATTATCGTAGTCTCTTAATTTTCTTAATCAGTGTTCATCTATATTTATTTAAGTCAGTGAGATCTCTGATTATTATTGACATAATTTCTGGACCCAGGGGACAGAAGACAAACTTGAGGAGATACAATTATCCTTTTTTTTTCACCCACCTCTGTGCCGGGAAGCGGAGAAGTTACTCTGATGCCGGGGAGGTGCTGCGCCGCCGCTGGGGAGAGAGGATCTGCCGCCTGGGAGATCCACCTGTGCACAGGGGAAAGGAGCTTGACAAGGCGAGTGCAAGAAACGCTTAGGTGCGTTGGCGTGTTGCTCTTGGTCAGGCGCAGAGCCAAGTCGAGGCTGAGGACAGGCGACGTGCATTCCTAAGTTTGACAGACGGCTCCGTGCTGAGTCGCTGGCAGGGTTGGCTCTTAAAGCCCGTTGGCGATTGGCAACAGGTGTGCACGCAGCTAAGACAGATGATGGCCCTGCGGGCGCCATGACAGTACTCCCCCCTCTAGAGGTGCCTCCTGGCACCTGTCCTATCTTACCTGGGTGCGTCCGGTGAAAGTCGCGGATGAGTTGTTTATCGAGGACCAGAGATGGACGTACCCAGGATCTGTGCTCAGGACTGAATCCCTCCCAGTCCACCAGGTACTGTAGACCACGGCCCCGCCGACAGACTTCTCAGAAGCGGTCTACTTCCGCTTCTGAGAGAGAGCAGACGCTTTTCTTCCCTTTCCCTCCTAATCCTCTCCCTTCTGATCCCAGCTTGCAATGTCACTCTTCTCCTGGCTGAATCTTAATCCAAATGGAAATTATGGATCTGGAAAGCGGCTTATATGCGATGGTCACCTTTAAAAGAAGAAGCGGGTCAGGGGGAACCCAAGGGAGACTCATGGCATTGGAACTCATGTGTCTGTGTGATTCGACTGAGATTGAACTGATCACAGGATCTTCTGTTTTGGCTCCTGGAGTTTTCCTAGTGTATCGAAATTATCTGGGTGAGCTAATCAAATGCGGACCCCGGCGTAGCTCCCTTAACAAATTCAACAATTCGTCCAGCTGGGGGGAGCACTGACTGTCAGCGGCAGGATTAACATGGAATTTACTACCTGGCATGCATTGAAGAGAGAACGAACTCTCTGGACATGTTTTACCCATGTTTCGGTAGGTGGATAACATCTGTGGATCGCTAAGTGCTCTCCAGAGAATGATCTGTGCTTCAATGAAGTGTGATCTGTGTATGATTCAAGCCTGTATGAAATTGAAGCACAGAATCGAAGAGAGAGAAATTTTTTTATTCTCTGAGTGCACTGTGCAGATTTGACCTTGTGTTTTGGTACCCTTGTTTACATTCCTCCTCGATAAGATAACGCCAGAGAAGTGGCTTATGTCTACCCATACATCAACAATCAGTTGTTGTCGTCAGCGGATTGGTCTCTCGAGGACAATGCCCATGTGCCTTCTGCAAGGAAGAGGAAAAGAGAGACAGACTCCGATCTCTGGTCTTGTTTATAAGTCACATGATTATAACATCTATCCACTGCCTGGAGGCGCCCTCTGCTGCCCACTAACAACTGTTACACTCACACTACACAATGACATGCAAATATACACACACTGCTCTCCCTCCCTCTGCTGTGTGATTGTATCTATTGTCTGCTAATGCATGAGGGTTTTTTTCTGTGTAGTCAAAATTTGGCTCATATACGAGCGTTTATTCTGATTACTATGTTTTTTCTCTCTCCTATTGTGTTTTCCTCCCCTCCCCTCTTTACCTCCACTGTTGACAGGCGCCTTGTATGACGACGCGTCATTGGATGCGCCTAACGTGCGCGTCCAATGTCAAGTCAAATTCCTCGTGTGTTTACTTGTAAATATACTTGGCAATAAAGCTGATTCTGATGGTAGTGACTCCCCACGCCGGGTGGCCTTCGATCATCCTCGGGGAGGGGAGGAGTCGCGGGGGGCGGGCAGAGGGGACTGGCAACGACAGGCTTGACCTGTGAAACATGAAAGGTGGGACAGATGCGGAGGGAGGGGGGGAGGGCTAGGCGGACAACCCCAGGGTTGATCACATGAACAATAGGATAAGGCCTGATGAAACGCTTGGTCAGCTTGTGTTTCTACACCTTCAGATTGATATTGCGAGTTGATAGCCACACCTGCTGGCCCACCTTGTACTCGGGGGCCAGTCTCCTGCGGCGATTGGCCGTCCTGATGTTGCGCTCCGTGGTCCGGAGGAGGACTCTGCGGGTGGTGGTCCAGAGCCGGCGGCAGCGCCTGACATGGGCTTGGACAGAAGGCACCGCCACCTCCTTTTCCTCCTCCGGAAACAGGGGAGGGTCAAAGATGCCCTGAAGGGGGACATCCCAATCGCTGACGAAACCGTGGAATTGTGGGCATACTCAATTCACGGCAGGTAGCTGCTCCATGAAGAGGGGCTGGAGGCAATGATGCAGCATAGGGCGGCCTCCAGTTCCTGATTCGCTCATTCACACTGCCTATTGCTCTGAGGGTGGTAACCAGATGACAGGCTCACTGTTGATCCTAACGCCTGACAGAACGCCCTCCAAACCTGTGAGACAAACTGGGGTCCCCGATCCGAGACGACGTCCGTGGGGATCCCATGGAGGCGAATGACGTGCTGAACCAGCAGGTCCGCTGTCTCCCACGCCGTCGGCAACCCCCGGAGGGGAACAAAGTGGGCCACCTTGGAGAAGCGATCGACAATGGTCAGGATCGTTGTAAAATGATTTGATGGTGGGAGGCCTGTCACGAAATCCAGAGCAATATGCGACCAGGGACGACTAGGAACTAGCAGGGGGCTGAGCAGTTCGGCCGGAGGAGAGGAGGAAGACCTCCCGGTGGCGCACTGAGCGCAGGCTCGGATGTAGGTACTGACGTCCTTCCACAGCCCCGGCCACCAAAACGCCCTCTGGAGGAGCACAATTGTGCGAGACACCCCAGGGTGGCATGCCAACTTTGAGGCATGAGCCCATTGAATGACCTCACCCCGGACCGATGTGGGAACGAACAACCGCCCCGGGGGGCCGCCTCCTGGATCGGGCTCAGCCTCCTGCACCTTCACCACCTTCTCCCGGATGTCCCACAAGAGGGCGCCCACGATGCAGGATGGGGGGAGGATCGTCTGTTCTTGGTCCTCAGATGCCTCCGCCGAGAACTGCCTGGAGAGGGCGTCCGGCTTAGTGTTCTTTTCTCCGGGGCGGTAGGTGATAGTAAAGTCGAACCGACCAAAGAAGAGAGACCAGCGGGCCTGACGAGAGTTCAACCGTTTAGCTGTCCTCAGGTATTCCAGGTTCTTATGGTCGGTTCAAACCACAAAAGGCTGGGCAGCACCCTCCAGCCAGTGACGCCGCTCCTCCAATGCGAGCTTCACTGCCAACAGCTCCCTATCGCCGATGCTGTAATTCCTCTCCGTTGGAGACAGACGGTGCGAGAAGGCGGCGCAGGGGCAGATCACCCCGTCTGTTGGAGAGCGCTGAGAGAGTACTGTCCCCACCCCGGAGTCCGATGCATCCACCTCAACCAGGCACTGGAGAGCCGGATCCACCTGCGTCAGGATGCAGGACGACGAAAACTCCCTCTTGAGAGCATCGAACACCGCTGCGGCCTCCTCCGTCCAGTGGAAGGGGACCTTCGGGGACGTGAAATAGGTCAGCGGGTGAGCCACCGTGCTGTACCTGGGCACGAAGCGGCGGTAAAAATTGGCAAACCCCAAGAACTGCTGCAGTTGCTTCCTGGACGAGGGGGGGGGGCAATCCACCACTGCCTTGACCTTGGCCGGATCGGGGAGAACCTGGTTGTGTGAGATCACAAAGCCGAAGAAGGATGTCCTCCTAGCGTGGAACTCACACTTCTCGGCTTTCACGAACAGTTGGTTCTCCAGGAGCTGCTGGAGGACCCACCTCACGTGCACCCGGTGCTCCTCAAGCGATCGGGAGAAGATGAGAATGTCGTCCAGGTATACAAAGACGAAAGCGCCCAGGAAATCCCGGAGGACATCGTTGATTAGGTGCTGGAAGACGGCCGGAGCATTGGTCAGCCCAAATGGCATCATCAGGTATTCAAAGTGGTCGCTTGGGGTTCGGAAGCCCGTCTTCCATTCATCTCCCTCCTTGATCCGTACGAGATGGTACGTGTTGCGGAGATCCAATTTGGTAAACCACAAGGCCCCCTGGAGAGAATCAAAGGCCGTGTCCATGAGGGGCAGGGTATACTTGTCCTTCACCGTAATGTTGTTAAGCTCCCTGAAGTCAATGCATGGTCGCAGGGAGCCATCCTTCTTTCCAACGAAGAAGAATCCCACCCCCACCGCTGAGGAAGATGGGCGGATGATCCCAGAGCTGAGCGACTCCTTGATATACGTGTCCATCGCCTCCCGTTCCGGAGCAGACAGGCTGTACAAACGGCTCGACGGTAGCGGGGCACCAGCCCGGAGATTAATAGCGCAGTCATAAGGGCGGTGGGGGGGGAAGGGACAGCACCCGCGACTTACTGAAGACTGCCCCCAGGTCGTGATACTCAACTGGCACCTTGGACAGATCCGGGGGAGGAGACACATGTGGGGCCACAGACACAGACGGGGCACATGCCACGGACTGCAGGCACGCGCTGAGGCAGAACGAACTCCATGAAGAGATGCTCCCTGTCTGCCAGTTGAATGAAGGGTTATGCAGCCGCAGCCAGGGGTAACCCAGGATGATAGGGGAAGTGGAAGAGGGCAGCACCAGAAAACGTAGATCCTCCCGGTGGTTCCCGGAAACAATCACCGACACCGGGGCAGTCTGCTGAGAAATGGTCGTTAGGGGGGCTTTAGATAGGGTAATGAGCTTGAGCAGTGGCTGAAGAGTTTGACATGGGAGCCCTAACCGGGTTGCCAGGTCTCCTGATATGAAACTCTGCTCAGCCCCCGAGTCAATCAGTGCGTGAGTGGAATGTTCAGTATGTTTGTAAATGAGTCGGATGGGCACGAGGCAGCAGGTGAGGGGTTTTGACTGGGACGCGTCCGTGAGTCCCCCTACTGTGACCCACGGACCTCCTCTTTTAACCGACTCGTACAGTCTGCCAATTCATGTGAACTGCTACCACAATAATAGCACAGCCCTAGCTCCCTATGGCGCTGCCTCTCAGCAGGTGGAATCTTAGAGCGCCCGATTACCATATCCTCCTGCCCTGGAAGTTCCTCCGAGGAGGGTAGGGCCAACTGAGGGGACTGTGAGGAACGAAAAAACTGTGCGCTTGAGCGGCTGGAAGCTCTTCGCTCGGCTGCTCGTTCCCTCAGCCTGTTATCTAAGCTAATGGTGAGTGAGATTAGCTCATGTAGTTGTTCTGGCTTATCCCGTGTAGCTAGTTCATCCCTTAGACCAGTGCTTAGGCTACTGATAAATATGCTACACAACGAAGCGTCCTCCCACCCGACCTCAGCGGCTACCACCCGGAAATCGACCGTGTAGTCCGCAGCGGACCTACCGCCCTGCCGAAGGTTTAACAACCGGGTGGTAAGCACGGTGTCCCGGTTGGTGTGGTCAAACACTTCATGAAATTCGGCCAGAAACTGCTGGTAAGTTAAATTGGCGTAGCTGGGCTTAGCCATAACGGCGTAGGCCCAGGCTAGAGCCCTACCTTCTAGCAGGTTAGCAATGTAGCCTATCTTGCTGCCATAGGGAAGTGCCCCGGTACTCGTTGGAAAACCATCTCGCATTGCAGGATAAACCCCCGGGCCTCCCCGAGCTTCCCACTGAAGTGAGCGGGCGTAGGCACCGGTGTGAGACGGGGCAAAGGAGTCTGACTAACCTGGCTAGGTGGGGAGGTAGCGGGACCCGGTGGAGCCCCGAAAACTGGTGGGAACGCCTGCTGTCCTTCCAGGCGATCCAACCGGCTGTTTATTTGGGTTAACTGGGCCAGGATAACATTCTGTTGGTAATTTAGTTGCTCAACTTGAGCGTCTAAGGTGTTTAGACGGTGTGCTAGCACGCTGTCCGCTGGGTCGCCCTGACGGAGCCATACTGACATAATTTCTGGACCCTGGGGACAGAAGACAAACTCGAGGAGATACAATTATCCTTTTATTTTCACCCAGTGTATTGTGTGTGAGTGCGTGTATGTTCAGTGAGGTGTGTAGTGCTGGTCTTGTGCTGGAGCTGAGCAGGTCTCCGTTCTGCCTGGCAACCCTAAGGAGACAAAGAAGAGATGTTAGCGCTGCACCAGTGCGGGGAGTGTAATAAAGTCTGCCGCTTACTTTGCAGATGGCGATGCTAAGCTTCAGCTTGCCTTGCGGGTGGCTGCCAGAGGGAGAGCGTCCTGCTCTGTGCCGGGAAGTCGGGAAGTTACTCTGATGCCAGGGAGATGCTGCGCCACCGTCGGGGAGAGAGGATCCGCCGCCTGGGAGGTCCACCTGTGCACAGGGGAAATGAACTTAACAAGGTGAGTGCAAGAAACGCTTACGTGCGTCGGCGTGTTGCTCTTGGTCAGGCGCAGAGCCAAGTCGAGGCTGAGGACAGGCGACGTGCCTTCCTAAGTTTGACAGACGGCTCCGTGCTGAGTCGCTGGCAGGGTTGGCTCTTAAAGCCCGTTGGCGATTGGCAACAGGTGTGCACGCAGCTGAGACAGATGATGGCCCTGCGGGCGCCATGACAATTATGGCCTTTGCTTCCTCAGGTGTTCCATTTAGTTTGATCCAAACGCTACAATTTCTTGTCCATGTTGCCTGTATCTTATTTTGTCTTTTCAGCATCGGTGCTTGCCATGCTATTTCAGCATTAGCCTTTGTTAAATGTTCATTTAGGTAAACTTCTGTTCCCCGTAGCTTTCTGGCCTGCCTCAGTATGTCATTCTTTACCCTTCTGTTCACAAAACTCATCACAATTGATTTATTTGTTTTATTATCTTTTCTGGGTAAAGTATGACAGGCTGAAATTGCATTTACTTCAACCTTTATATTTCTGCTTTCAAGGAACTGAAGCACTTGGTTTTCCAGGGAGACTGATTCACTTAGGGGAGCCTTCTCACCAATCATTCCTGCTGTAACATTGGCATATGATTGGTATTTAATGTCTAGTCCACTTATAATTAGATCATCCATACGAGAATATTGTTCAAGATCCTCGATGCGTCGCTCCAAGTCTGCAGTTTTTTGTCTTTCCTTAATTGTTAATTTCAATTCTCGGACTTCTTCCATTAGCCCTAATAGTTTAAGCTTTTGATTCTTGATTCTTCTTCTTCTGACAAGTAGTTCAGAGATTTTTTGATCTCTTCCATTTCTTCCTTCTTTGGTGGCATTTTTACTGATCTGTTGATAATAAAACAATCTCTGCTGGTGTTGCCGGTATCCAATCCGACCGACCTTGAATCCAGCTGGGGCCTCAGTTAGCCCCCTCCGCTGCTAGTCCCACTGCTTACTGCTGCTGTAATTGAGCTCCTGTCCAGCCGGGGTGCCGGCAGCTCCTCCACTGAGCCCCGCCGCCCACCGCCGCTGTAGTTGAGCTCCGATCCTGCTCCTGTCCAGCTGGGATCCCGGTAGTTCCTCCACTGAGCCCCGCCACCTACCGCTGTCTTTCTCAGTAGTTCCTCCGCCGAGCCCCGCCGCTGTAACTGAGCTCCGATCCAGCTCTTATCCAGCTGGGGCCCCGGCTGCTCCTCCACTGGTCCCTGTCTCCTACCGCCGCTGTAGTTGAACTCCGATCTGGCTCCCGTCCAACTGTTACCTCGGTTAGTTCCTCCGGCGAGCCCCAATCACAAGATTCTAAGAATCTGCACAGGAGGCTCAGCCGTCATCTACCGGGCCGATGCTGGGTCAGTGAGACTCTACATCTGTCAGACAACCAAAGTCTTCTCTGCTCTCCTTCCTCTTGTTTGAACTCTGTTAACAAAGTATGTTTTCTACAAATTGCCAGATGAATAATAATGAAAGTATTGTTATAATAATAAAAGTATTGTTTTTGAACTGATACACAAAGTGTTGCACATGCACAGTAACCATATAACAGGAGACCGGTCGGAACTTCACCCGATGTGTGAACGCTATGAATGTTGTTTAACTATTGTCGCCTTGGACATCATTAGTCCTTGAGTATGCTATATGGTTTGACAGTGTTAACAATTACAATGAGAACCGCACAGTTACATTGGTGTATTTTAAATTACTGTTTAGTTCGTTGCCAACATTGTTATCAAGCTAAGTTGGAGCTAATGCTAACATGTGCTAAGCTAGACACGGTGACCATATCATTAACGGTGTATATATGTTTACTTTGTTTCAGTTTTACATGGATGTAGGAACGGATGTGAGACCAATAAAATGAGTGTACATCACATTGAGTTCCTTGTGGTGTCGCATCAATAAACGAGACAAAAGGAAACATCTTGTCATAATTGAGGCCTGCACCACACGTGTTAGCTTGCTGCATACCAGTCGATAACTAGGAAACTCAGTGGGAGGGCAGTAAAGTCAGAATAGATTAATATATTTGGATAACTTTAAAACAGAGAATTCAACATGCATCATAGGCACCATAGACTCTTACTGAGTTACTTGTGAATCAAGCATTTGTGAAACCAAATAAAGCATAGTTTAACTTGTCAGTATACTGTAAATTGGAAAACCACAAAATAGCATTGGTCAAGAAAAGTGGATACAATTTTATGAAGAAAATGATGAGTAAACTATCTAGAAAAATGGAAACTTGGTGTTACTCTGGAAAAGAACGTAAATTAATGAAGGACAAAATGCATTTTGAAATTCTGATAGGGGTTTGCATGAAATTAAGTTCAATGAACTTATACGAAGAATATTCTGAAGAATTAAGTTTAAATTAAACAACAGACCGTCAGCCAAGCAGAATCATTGTGTCTCAGTGGGTAGCAGGCAGTCCATTGGATTCTGTTTCAACTGGACTGGTGTGGGTTCTGTTGGAAGATTGACAGACAGGCTCTTTACCACAGTTATGGCCTATTCCTGAGATCACAAAGGGGCTGGTTCTTCAGCAGGCTAGCTGTGGTCTTCTCTTATGTACTGAAGAAGGAGTTTGTTTATGGTACAAAGTCCCATCAGAGAGTCAAACTGGGACAAGGACACACCACAGATCCGTTTTTTCCAATATATTGTGGCTGGAATGAGTTGGTTTAAGCTTAAAAAAAATCAAAATCTTCTTGCAAGGTAATTTAAAGAAAAAGATTAAAATAAGAAAAAGTGAACTTTAAAGAAAAGGACAAATTTTCACAGAGCATGACAGGCTCTAGACCTTACTTGGAAGACAGAAAAAATTGGGAGAGCAGAGAAGTCTGCTCCTTACTGCCTCGGGTGTGGCAGGATGGTACTAAACTTCATGATAACTGGGCTGAACCAATTACATTTGAGCTTCTTTGTCTGGCAGAAGTCATAAACTGACTAAAAAGGCAATGAAGATAGGTTTGGGAGCCCATTGGTCAGTTCAAATTTCTGAGGTGGGGGTCTCCCACAGACAAAGGAGAGAGAGAAATTTGATATGAAGAGTGAAATCCTCCTAAAGTATGTGTGCTGCCTATGAAAGCATAAATTCTTTAAACTTTAGTGACTAAGATATTCTACTTGATAAAAGGAACACACAAGGTCTCTTCATTGTACATGAGATTAATTCCTTGATGGCAAGCATGTAAAAGTTCATGTCTTCCTGAAAATATAGCAACATATATCAAATCATATCAATAAAAGCATATGAAACCACAATTGTTCATTCCTGAGTTCATCCAGGTCTTCAGTAACGGATGCTGTCTTGAGAGAAAGAATATGAATTAATTATATAATGCATAAATTATTAAATTATTAATTATATAATGCATAAATTCTACTGCAAAGAGAAATAAAAAATATTCCTATTTGTCCACCAGATGGCACTGTGAAACTGTCTGGTTGTTTACTGGAGAATCTTGACTCCCAAGTCTGGATTATATCAACCATAAATCTGTCGATTCCTTCCTGGAGAAGGGATTAACTTCCACATTATGGCCAATGGATAGTGTTACAGCTCTGGTCCTTGGGTGATAGAAGCAGTTCATGACCAGACTTTTGAGTTGAAACAATTTTCTTCAGCAACAAATGATTTTATAAATTGGAACCAAAAGGGGTTAATGCTACATAAGATAAACCTCAAAGGTTTGACTCAAAAGGCATTTCTGTGCCAAGGCTGACCTCATTTAAAACGAGATGGTAGGAAAACATACCACAGCTCATCTGCGTGTCAAAAAAAAAGAAGTTAACCTTGTGGAAAAAGGAGGCAGGCAAGACAACGAGCTGGACGACTATTCTTTCTCCAACATATTTTACAGAATCAGAATAAGCTTTATTGCCAAGTATGTAAAAAACACACAAGGAATTTGACTTGACATTGGCGCGCATGTAAGCGCATCACAACGACACGGCAGCCATCAAGGCGCCTCATCAAACAGTGAGGGATAAGGGGGGAGGGGTGAGGAATGACACAATAGGCAGAGAGAAAAAAAAATTTCGTTATCAAAATACAGCTTATAATTGTGTAAGCAGATTATGATTACAATGAAAAAAACCCTCTCTATGGCACAGAGCAGACAATCGACCTCACAAAGACAAAAACAGCAGAGAGAAGCAGTGAGTGTAGTGTACATCAGTGTAAGTGAATCAGCCGTGTATGTTGAATGCAGAGTGAGTGTCATTATCAGTTACTGGTGGACAGCAAAAATCCTCTCTCAGCAGATGTTATGTCTTAGTGTCTGAACTTAGAAAAGCATGTCCTTGTGAGATCAACTCTCAGTGCTAGGCAGATGGAAATTTCTGAGCCAGTCACATGGCGGTGTCCTTGAGAGTTCAGATTACTGTACGCCAGATGTTTATGAAGGAGAGAAATCAGCCAAAACATTTCTACTGCTTATCTTCATCCAGGAGGAGTGAGAGTTGAGGGGTGCCGAAAACAAGGTCGAATAAGCACAGTCACACAGAGAAAAACTTTTCATCTCTTATGCGTTCAGTGCTCCATAATTTCCATCATTGCCAGGCTTTAAAATCATTTCCTGAAGAGCTCCCAGCGACATCGTGATGTTACCAATCTTCCTATTCAGTTCGCCATTAGCCGCAATCAGAGTCCTCCCCAGCTGGTCAAATTGGTGGAAGAGGTTAGTTGGGTCAGCATTTTGATAAGCTCTATCCATCTTCTTCAGTTTTTGATACACCAGGACTATCCCAAAGCTGATCAATAGAAGTCCTGAGATCGTGAAGCCGAATAGGTAGATGTCTTCCGCATCTTCAATCGAAAGGTCGCACAGACACATAAGTTTCCAATTGTATGTGTCTCTCACATAACCCACAGCAGCAGTACCTGCAGGACAGGTGGGCTCCCCCGGGCCCGATTTCCTCGTTGAAAAGACAGTGTCAATTGTGTTCAAGGCCCAGCTTACTAAATCCATAATTTTCCTTTTGGATCAAGAATCAGCCAGTAGAAGAATCAGCCAGAAGCGACGCAGACACAGACAGTAGCAAGCTGGGATTCAGTCAGTTAGGGAGGGAGAAGGAGGGAGCAGGAGGAGAGGAGGGAAAAAGCGTCTGCTCTCTCTAAAGGCCGGAAGAAGAGAAACAGCAAAAGAGATGCCCGGGTCTCTGTGAATTCCTCTTTTATAACTTTATTTCCATGCATCGATCATTGATTGCCGTGGTTGCTGCTAAGGGTGGGCCAACCAGTTATTAGGTTTAGGGGGCAATCACTTTTTCACACAAGGCCATGTAGGTTTGGATTTTTTCCCCCTTAATAATAAACACCTTCATTTAAAAACTGCATTTTGTTTACTTGTGTTATCTTTATCTGCTATTTAAATTTGTTTGATCTTGTAGCGGGATGGATCTTCCTTCCTTCTTTTTTCCGTTTCTACGCCCCTGTCTGTCATGGCCCTTTAATTGTTGGGTGGCACGATGGACGAACGTGGCGTATTTAGGTGCCAGTCCTCACCTGCGGGCTACTGCCTTCTGCCTTCTTAGGATAGTTGCTCGCTGGTGTGGGGCTTTGTTGGTGTGCGAGGCTCTTTTGGTGCGCTCCTCTAAATAAGAAGCAAGTTAAGTTTTCCGCGTTTTGTGCTTTGCTGACGACTGGCATCTAGGTTGACATTTTTGCTGTGCTTGCAGCACGTTGGCCGTAAGCCCTATTGAGCGGTGGCATTGCTCTGCTGCGCTTTCCCTAATAAAGGTAGGTAGTTTAAGCCGCCTAGCCACTAGTTGTGTGCTGTAGGTGTGTATTAAGTGATTTTTATCTCCGCCAGGCCGCAGGCGGTTATGTTTTTGCCAGCGTTTGTCTGTCTGTTTGTCTGTCTGTTGGTTAGCAAGATAACTCAAAAAGTTTTGGACGGATTTCGATGAAACTTTCAGGCGTTGTTGGAAATCGTACAAGGAAGAACTGATTAAATTTTGGGGATGATCCAGATCACCGTCTGGATACAGGAATTTTTTTAAAGGATTCTTTAACATTGTCAGATACGGCCATTTTCAACATGTGTGCAGGTGCAATGGAGGGTGCTGGTCATCGTGTCTGATGAACACGAACTCCGCGTTCTTCAAAGTTTTAGGCATAAAAGCACGCGGAAAACAGTAGTGGGCCGGGCCCGGCAGCGTGCCTGTGTTTGCGCTACGCTGCAAAAGCTGAGACGGCCAGCTGTCCGGTGTAGGATTATTTGGCAGAAATTCCCCGGGCAGCCATAGGGGCTGCGCAATAACAAGCTCTCTGCTGGGGAAGCTTCCAAATCCTCTTTTGCCGCGGAGCGCAACCCCAATATAAAACCCACGGCAACCTGTCTACCCAATTTGCATCCGTCAGTGAAGCCCTGAGTGCTGCTTTCAGTGATCTATGAAAACGCTCGCATAACCCTTTGGCCTGTGGGTTGTACGCGGTTGTACAATGAATTGCAACGCCTGCAGCCTGGGAGTTTGCAGATGGAGGAGATGGACACAACACCAACACTTCAGTTTATTACCTCCGCCAAGGAGGTAATGCTTTTACTACTGAACCACTAATCCTATCATTGTGAATCCAATTGCTAGTCATATGTTTTCATGGTCAAGGAATCTGAAAACGTACACACAAACACTGTATGGGGGAGAACTGTGGCGCTTGGCGGAGGTCTGCGCTCTTCGAGTGCTTTTCTAGTTTTTCTTTTACTTCCACTAGCTTTTTGTGCCTTTGCGGTCGAGCCATTGTGCCTCCTACATCCAGCTGTGCAGGTGAACCTACGTGCTTCAGTATGTATGCTGCTCTTAATTATCCTTCATTAGCAGTCTGATGTATGTTGCCCTAATGGCAAGTCTGTTTTTTCCTTGACTCTTGTTGTCCTCCTTTTATCTATTTAAAATTTTATAAGGACACAAGAGAATTAGAACACTATGCAGTGCCTTTTTATTTCATTAACTGGGTTAATTATTTTGTTTGTAAATGTTTTTTTTTTTAACACCTGTCCTTTTTAATTATTAACAACTTTGCTTTTATTGCCCCGAGTTTTCGTCCTTTCTTATGGTGTAATATTGAATAAATTTCTTTTGTTGCAGGACAGGAGCTGTGGGCCTGGGGTGTGTGGCAGCCGGTTCCCCTGGTGGTGGTTTTTCCCAGATTCCCTCTGAAGTGCACGCAGGGTGTCCATCTGGTTGGTGTGCAGTCATGTGGTGTTTAGTTTAAGACACCTTTTTTCCCCCTTCCCCGGCTAGCCTCCCGGCAAGCCCCAGCCCTGATCCTTAGAAGGCCTTTGCCTAGTAGGAATTTTAAGCTAAAACTCATTTTAGACAACAAGCTGTTATGTTTTTTTAATTGTTTAATAAAAATGATCTGTTACTAATGGAATCACGTCTATGGCTCTGTGTGTGAAACGAATCTGTGTGACTTTAGAGGTCTTGAGTTGTAGAAAACTATTTCCTGGGGCGCAATTCTCCAGGTGGTGGTGTTGTGCTTTTTGTTAAAAACCCACCACCCTGCCACAATCTGAAACATTTAAGTGTGACAAACATACAAAAAAAAAAGAGAACTCTGGAAGGGGGCAAACACTTTTTCACACCACTGTAACCTGTAAAATGCTCCCATACTTTGGAAAGTTTTGGCCTCTTCTGTGACTGGAAGGGACTAAATGGCACCAAGATTTATTTGTGTGAATATTAATTACAGAATACCTAACTACTGAAAATGAATGGGACATCCACTATTAGCGACTGTTTCGGATCCCTTGTTTGTCAGATCACTTAGTTGTGATCTTTTATGACTTATATTCATAAGTGTATCTTGCACTTTGTGGAATGGGAGTTGTTCAGTTATAATTAGTTTATATCACCGTTCAGTGGAGTTTAGTGTAAAATTGAATTTCCTGTATATCAAATTCATGCACTACTATAACAGAACACATTTACAGATGAGACCCATTGTAGTGCATCAGTTTATATTGTAGCAATATTTTATTATTAAAGGGTTTTTAAAACTGTAATCAGCGGAGGATGCAATGATCTTCCTACATCGTTCCCTATCCCACCTGGAGAAGCCTGGGAGCACTATGAGGATCATGTTCTTTAATTTTTTCCAGTGCGTTCAACACCATCCAACCAGTGATCCTGAGAGACAAGCTGCTGTGTGCAGGGGTGGACCAGCACCTGTCATCGTGGATCCTGGACTACCTCACAAACCAACCAGTTTGTGAGAACCCAGGGCTCTGTGTCTGATACCGACACTGGGACAATCCGCTCAACACCACTCCCCTGGCTCCCTGTACTGTCAAACATAGCCCCCCCACACATCCGGCGAGCAGCATTAACTCAAAGGATGCTTCAAAAAGCCAAAGACTCTCCTCACTTACCAATCCATGCAGATATCTACACCCCACCCACCGCCCGACTTCCATCCAGACGGCCGATTTGGAAAAACCCTCCCCCAGCTGATTTCACCATCCAGACAGCTTGGCAAGAGGAATGGGAGACCAAGGAGGTCCCAAACAAACACCTGGTGACAAACCCCAACCAACAGGTCCCGGGCACCAACCTCCCAAGGAGACAGTGGTCTACACTCAATCGCTTCATGACTGGACATGGCCCCTGCTTGGCCAGCCTTCACAGATGGGGCAGTAGCCCTAGCCCACTGTGCGCATGTGGAGAGGAGCAAACAATGGAACACATCATAGAGGCTTGCCCGCTCCAAAGACTGGAAGGAGGATTACACACCCTCCATACAGCAAACCAGGAGGCAACTGCTTGGCTTGAGGACTTTGCATTCACTAAATAAATAAATAAATGTGTCTGATACCATCATCTGCAGTATGCACCCCCCCCCAGGGAACAGTTCTGGCTCCCTTCCTGTTCACCCTCTACGCCGCTGACTTTTCACACCACACTGCCATCTACAGATGTTCTCTGACTGTGATCATCGGCCTCATCTCTGATGGGGATGATGCGGAGTACAGAGGATTTATCCAGAACTTCGTGGACTGGTGCCTATGGAACTGCCTCCAGACCAATGCGAAGAAAACCAAGGAACTGGTGGTGGATTGCCATAGGCGAGGACAACCCCCCCCCCCACAGCACCAGTAAACATCCAGGGCACAGGCACTGAGATGGTGACATCTTACAAGTACCGGAGTGTTTACCTGAACAATAAACTGGACTGGTTTCACAACACTAGTGTGCTCTACAAGAAAGGGCAGCACAGGCTGTTCCTCCTGAGGAGACTCAGGTCTTCTGGAGTGCAAGGGGCACTCCTGAAGACCTAATACGATTCGGTGGTGGCATCAGCCATCACATTCGGAGTGGTCTGCTGGGGCAGTGGCATCACAGCAGCTGACAGGAAGAGACTGAACAGGCTGATCAAAAAAGCTAGCTCTGTTCTGGGGTGACGCCTTGACCCAGTGGAGGAGAGAGGAGGATGGTGGCTAAGTTGTCATCTCTGCTGGAGTCCGTTCCCACCCCATGCAGGACACGCTGAACGCACTGAGGAGCTCATTTAGCATTAGGCTGTGCCATCCTAGGTGCACAGCGGAGAGGTTCCACAGGTCCTTTCTACCTACGGCTGTCAACCTTACCAGGACTGCTCATAGGTCGTATTAAATGTACTAAACATAACAACTTTGCACAATAGAGATCGTCCCCTCCAATACACAACTAAGACAATAACAATTATTACTGAGGGTGGCAACAACACTGTTGATTCAAATGTGAAATATTCTGTCTGGGTTCATATTCATATTCTGCAGGGTAATTTAACAAACTGAAATGCTGTTTATTCCATCTAGCTGCAATGCTCCTGCACTGTGTATATATGTATATTCATTTACTGCTTTGGCTAACCAGTTCTTATCTTATTACTATTGCTCTGAGTGCTGCTATCCCTCTGCTGCTGTAATCCTGTAATTGTTTTTTTGGTACATCAGGTGCCAAAAAGTGATCACAGCTCACTTGTTAATGGTGTACTGCTTTGTCTCAGTACACCTACAATGTGTCTGTAAATGTTTTTGAGTTTTTATCGCATCTGAAAAATTGTAGTGTTGGCCAAAGTGATTGCAGTTTGGATGACAGTGTATAGCATTTATGAGATTGCAATTAATTCCAATATTTATGTGCAAAAACCTCATTGTTGTTTAGAAGCTACACTGTAATTGTCTTTGTTGGTGGAAATGCTGGGCTTTTACACTGCGTGGTGTCCATCGTGTTCCAGATGACCATACTGAGAGACCTGGAGAAGCTTGCTGGTTGGGCCCGCATCACCATCATTTATATCCTGAGTGGCATCACTGGTAACCTCGCTTCTGCCCTATTCCTGCCCTACAGGACTGAGGTGAGTATTCGGGCTGTGAATCTTTAGAAATCACATGATTGAATTCGATTCCGATTTTTGGGGTCAGGATTCAATTCAGAATCGATTTTTGATTCAAAACGCTTTTCAGTTCACATTTGGCTCTCAGTTCAGTATGAAAACCCACCAATCTCAGGAAAAAAAAAAGTCCACTGCAAAAAATGTAAGCTTGAAAGCAGAGTACAGTGTGTTGATGTTTTGGGGAGTTTATTTAAAAAAAAAAAATACATCAACTGATTTGCAATGAAATACTGTTAAATGAAAAAAGTAGGCTTAGGTTAGTAACATTTTTTTTATTTCTTGAAAACTTGAGTTTCAAAAATGAAAGTCGCACTCCCAGACCCACCCACTCTCACCCACTCCTGTACCTGCTCAGTCTTGTTCCCACTCCCGCTTGCCCTCAGAGTTTCCCGCCCCTACTTACACTCACCCACACTAGTGTTGTAGTCAAGACCGCACTAACTGAGACCAAGACAACATCAAGACTTTTAAGGGTTTGAGACCAAGACAGTTCGAGACCGAGACCACATACAGGATCTTATATACAGTTATGTGGAAAAAATTAGGACACCCTGTATAAGCCTGTGTGTTTTTTAAACATATTTGGACATAGGGATATTTAATATCTATGTTAAAAAAATACTGGGAGATTCATTTAATACAACTAAAACAATTAAAAATGAATTAGACTTTTTTTTCAAATTTTCTGTAAAATGTAATTCTAAACAAATAGTGAGGAATAAATTAGGACACCCTCCCATTCATTCCCACTTACAATGGCTAAAATAAATGTTAAATGCAAAATAAAAACAAACAAGGTTAGACATAGATATGTGAACATTTCTTAACAATGAACTGAATATTTAATGGGGTGTCCTAATTTTTTCACATGACTATACACACACGCACACACACACACACACTGCTGTATCTCAAAGAATTGTAATATCATGATTCATTAATTATTTCAAAAAGCTTGTAAGTCATACATATTAAAGTTAAAACAAAAATGGGCCTGAAATATTTCACTTCATGTGTGATGAACATAGGATGTCTAGACATTTGCCTTTGTGAATTAAATTGTGGAAAAATCAAGAACTTTTTCTTGATATTCTAATACAGGTCTGTGGTGGACCACTCCCAGTTACACGGGGTGAGACTGGACATCCTGGCAGATAAGCACATCTGTCACAAGGTCTGTGGTGGACTTTTGCCAGTCAGTGCATCGTGACATGCACTACACAAAGAGCAGAGATAAACAAACCTATCATCTGGTCAGTCACTGCAACAGATACTGGAGTCAGTTTGTCTTGGCCTGTCCTTGCCACTGATAATGCCTCTATCTGCCAAGAATGTGCCACTAGTCCAACAAATACTTTGCAAGCAGTTTCATGAAATGGTCAGTCAGAAAGCAACTCATACCAGCTCAGACGTCGCCCGGGTTAACAAGGCCAGGAGTTCCTGGCAGCGGAGGGCGAAGGACAGAGCTGTGTGGAGGAATCTGATCAGACCTAAATGAAACAGTCATTGTCGCCCCTGACAGACTGCTATGATGATGCTGATGCTAATGATATATCCAGTAAATCTATGTATTTTCCATGTAACCTTGTGACTGCATTATTTTAATCGCTCTTAATCCTAGATGAAGTTTGTTTCAGGTTCAAAATACATCATAAGTGTTAAATATATCTTATTATACCTAACTCAGTACTGTTTACCTGTTGAAATATACTATATATATATATATTTTATGGCTAATATAACCCCTAACTGCAATATGGCACCTGGCAATCAATATTTGGTAGCTGATCACTTTTTAAGATAAGATATGCCTTTATTAGTCCCACAACGGGGAAATTCCAGGATTGCAACAGCACAGGGATAGCAACACTCAGAGCAATAATTTAGAACATAAGAAAATAAGAGCAGTGACTATACATATGTACACATAAATATACAGTATAAATATATATACACAGTGGGGAGCATTGTAGCTAGATGGAATAAATAGCATAACCGTCTATTTAGTTACCCCACATAGTATGAATATGTAAGATAAGATAAGATAAGCCTTTATTAGTCCCACAACGGGGAAATTCCAGGATTGCAACAGCACAGGGATAGCAACACTCAGAGCAACAATCAGAAGGCAAGAAAAAAACAAGCAAGCAAGAGCAGCTAATATACATATGTACATATTACTATAAAATATACAGTATATATACACACACACACACACACACAGACACACAGTGCAGAGCATTGTAGCTAGATGGAATAAATATGTAAATATATAAACACCCACAGTACGGAGCATTGCAGCTAGGTGGAATAAATATGCAAGTATATAAACACACACAGTGCGGAGCAATGTAGCTAGATGGAATAATATGTAGATATATAAAAACACAGTGCGGAGCATTGTAGCTAGATGGAATAAATATATAGATATATAAATATAAACACACCCAGTGCTGAGCATTGTAGCTAGATGGAATAAATATGTAAATATATAAACACACACAGTGCAGAGCATTGTTGCTAGATGGGATGAAACAGCATAACCGTCTACTTAGTTATCCTACATGGTATGATTATGTGCCCATACATATTCTCACCCTCCATAGCGACCGGTATGTTCCTAGTTGTATGCCGGAGGGGACCATTGTGTAAGTCTATTGCATCTTTTGCATTCAAAAAACTATTAGTTTGTTACGTCTTTTTGCTATCTCTGCGAGCAGCCCTGCTTAGGTTGTACAGTCTGACAGCCGTTGGTAGGAAGGACCTACGAAACCTCTCGGTTGTGCACCTGGGATGATGTAGTCTGCTGCTAAATGAGCTCCTCAGTGCATCCAGTATGTCCTGCATAGGGTGGAACTCGGACTCCAGCAGAGATGACAGTTTAGCCACCGTCCTTCTCTCTCCTATCTCCTCCATCGGATCAAGGCGCTGCCCCAGGACAGAGCTAGCTTTCTTAATCAGTTTGTTCAGTCTCTTCCTATCGGCTGCAGTAATGCCACTGCCCCAGCAGACCACTCCAAAAGTGATGGCTGATGCCACCACCGTGTCATAGAATGACTTCAGCAGCGCCCCTTGTACACCAAAAGACCTGAGTCTCCTCAGCAGGAACAGCCTGCGCTGTCCCTTCTTGTAGAGTGCGTCAGTATTGTGTGACCAGTCTAGTTTATTGTTCAGATGAACACCCAGGTACTTATAGGACGTCACCATCTCGATGTCTGTTCCCTGTATATTTACTGGTGCTGTGAGGGGTTGCCCATGCCTGCAGCAGTCCACCACCAGCTCCTTAGTTTTCCTCGCGTTGATCTGGAGGCAGTTCCGATGGCACCAGTCCACGAAGTCCTGGATAAGCCCTCTGTACTCAGCTTCCTCTCCATTGGAGATGAGGCCAACGATCGCAGAGTCATCAGAGAACTTCTGTAGATGGCAGTGTGTTGTGTTGTGTGGGAAGTCCGCAGTATAAAGAGTGAACAGGAAGGGAGCCAGCACCGTTCCCTGGGGGGCCCCCGTGCTACTGATGATCGTGTCGGACACACAGTCCCGGGTTCTCACAAACTGAGGCCGGTTCGTGAGGTAGTCCAGGATCCATGATGACAGGTGCTGGTCCACCCCTGCGCGCAGCAGCTTGTCCTTCAGGATCATCGGTTGGATGGTGTTGAAAGCACTGGAGAAGTCAAAGAACATGATCCTCACCATATTCCCGGGCTTCTCCAGGTGGGACAGAGAACGGTGAAGGAGGAAGATCACCGCATCCTCCACCCCAATGCCATGCTGGTAGGCGAACTGGAGTGGATCCATCGCTGGTTCCACCAGGGGGCGGAGGTGAGCAAGGAGCAGTCTCTCCAGGGTCTTCATCAAGTGGGACGTCAAGGCCACCGGTCTGTAGCTGTTCAGGTCTTTGGGGTGGGAACTTTTTGGTACAGGTACCACACAAGATGTTTTCCACAGCTGTGGTACCCTCCCCAGTTTCAGGCTCATGTTGAAGATATACGTCACAATCCCACACAGCTGGTCTGCACAGGACTTGAGGAGCTTTGCGCTGATGCCGTCCGGTCCCGGCGCCTTCCTCGCTTTGATCTTCCTCAGCTCCGTCCTCACCTGGGTCCTGGTCAGGGTCAGGATGGGGGGCTGTGTGTTGGGAGTGGGGGGGTGTTGGTGGAGTGGGGAGTGGGCAGCAGGACTTGATTTCTTTAGAGGCAGCAGTGGTTGATGTGCAGACAGGGGGGAGGGCGGTTGGTCAAATCTATTGAAAAACAGATTCAGGTTGTTCGCCCACTCCCTGCCCCCCGTGGCCTGGGGGGAGGTATTCTGGAGCCCCGAGATGGTTTTGAGGTTTCTCCAGACCCCGCTGATGTCGCTCTGTTGCAGCTTGTCCTCCATCTTCTTCCTGAAGCTGTCCTTGCCTTCTCTGATCTTTCTCCTCAGCTCCCTCTGTACGGACTTCAGCATCTCCCTGTTCCCCGACCTGAAGATCCTCTTCTTCTCTCTCAGAAGTGTTTTTATCTCAGGGTTGATCCAGGGTTTGTTGTTTGAGTGACGCCGTATGGTCTTGGTGGGAACGGATTTGTCCACACAGAAGCTGAGGTAGCCCGTGAAGGTGTGAATGAGGCCATCGATGTCCTCACCATGTGGATCGCAGAGCTGCTTCCAGGCGGTGGCTTCAAAACAGTCCTTTAGAGTGTCCATTGTCTCCTCAGACCATAACTCCACAGTGTGCATGGCCGGAGGTTGTCTGTGCACTAGGGGTTTGTACACCGGCCGGAGATGAACCAAGTTGTGATCCGATCTCCCGAGTGGGGGGAGTTGTGATGAGGTGTACGCCTCCTTAGTGTTTGCGTAGAATAAATCCAGTGTTTTATTGTCTCTAGTGTGGCATGTGACATACTGGGTGAACGTGGGTAGAATGGGAGACAGTGAAACATGGTTGAAATGTACCCATACATATTGTCATCCTCCGTAGGGATTTGATATTGTCCTAGTTGTATACTGGAGGGGACCATTTTGTGTAAGTCTGTTGCATCTTTTGCATTCAGTACTATTAGGTCGTCACATTTTTTTGCTATCTCTGTGCGCAGCCCTGCTTAGGTTATAAGGTCTGACAGCTGTAGGTAGGAAGGACTGTGTAGGTAGACATGACACCAGCCATTCCACTTCACAATCATGGCGGTGTGGCCGACACACATTGTGGGCTCACGCTGCCACAGAGACAGGACTGAATGTGTATTGTGGGGTGTCACGTCTGCAAGGACTAAGGACTCGAATCTACAGGAGGTAACAAGGAAGTGTGAGATTTGTCTCTTTGTCCCACAGAAGACGCCCCGGAGGGTGTTCCGGTTCATCAGGAAATGAGAGACAATGGTGAAGCTTCAAGGGGATGCTTTGTAACTGTATGTTGACTGAAGACACCATGTGACTTGAATTCTGATGCTGGAAATGTATAAAAGGGTGTTGAAGTATGATTCTTTCTCTTTCCTGCTTTGAGAATGCTAGAAGCTGCGTTCTGTCAAATAAAGCTGGTTTTATGACTGAAACTCAGCCTCGTTATTTGAGCATGCTTCTACAGCGGTATCATTAAGTTTTTAATTTTTAGATACTCGCGCGAGATGCGGGATTTGCGGTCCTGCAAAGCACAGTGGTACCATACAGGTGACGCAGCAGTCAGGACTCCCGTCTGCCACTGACCTGGCAGGCTGGATGTGCCTTCCCACGAAGGACCGTGGTCCACCCGGTAAGGCTGCTGCTTCTCCCGGCGTCTCCTGCGTTGGATACACCGGTGTTCTTTGTCAGACCCGAGTCCCCGCTGACACTTCGCCCAGTCTGCTCACGTGCCTCATGTTCTCCACATATGCCGAATTATCCTTTAGACCCACGCAATCATGGCAACTTTATGGTATAATATTTAAGCATTAAATCTTTAGTATTATCTTTTTCTAGTCAAATTTGTCGCTTTTTGCTTCCTTGTTTTGCTCATGGGGCGCTGTGGTTACTAATGCTGTGATGTCGTGTATTATCCAATCAGTACGGAGTCAATCTGAAACCCCACCCACACTTCTAGAAGTCACAGTATGAGGAGACAGAGTGGTGGCTAAACTTCTATTGATAAAAATTAGATATTTTGACTGAACAACTCCATACTCGGGGATGCACACCCTCGTAAGCTCAGCAAAGCACTTATAAAATCTGAGGCCAGTCTGACGGATGGTTCAAGAGTGAAGAACAGATACACAGACGGACACACACAGACAGATTTTGTGCATTTATAGATAGTGCAAAGGAAATGTTAACATTGACCTTTTGTACGAAACCCATAGATGTAGGTCAGGATCCCAAGGTCAGTCTGGGTACCAAGTTTGGTGATCCTGGCTTTCTTTGTTGTTGAGATATAGTTTATATGGCATTTTGACCTTTGACCTCGTGATCCCAAAACCATAGTCATAGTTCATGGTCACAGGGTGAACCTGTGGATAAAGTTTAACTGTAGGTTTACTCTTTGTATAGTAATGAGCATAATGAATGCCAACCATGACTAGGGATGAGCCAATACTACTTTTTCAAGATTGATACGATACTGTGACTTTGAGTATCGGCCAATACCAATCCAAACCCAGTATCATCCCTCTTATTTAAAACAACAAAAGTACAGAACACACTTTGTTAATGACTAGTTGCATTGTGTACACATATGAAAACAGAAATCTAAAAGTCAAAGAATATATTACAAATTTGGCTCAGTTCAGCAACGCTGCTGCTTTTTTAAATTTTAAACTTTGCAACATTGGCAGCATTTCACTGATCAGCACCATGTAAACATGCATTCTGAAATTTTAAGTGCAAGTTTATACAAAACTTTGAAGTGGAGTATTTAAGTAAACATTCAGATGAAATTCAAAGTGCCACTTTATGCATGAGGTAAAAAATGCTGTAGATCTGAAAATAAAGGAACTAACACTTTAAGTTTTATTTTGCCATCCATTATTATTATTATAAGTATTTTTCTGGTTCTCAGTTTATTTAGTAGTGTTTATGATATTATTATCTGTCCATTCTTAGTTTTTAGGTTTGCTCTTATTTTGATGTCATTCTTGTTCCATTTCATGTTCATGTAGCCTTGCACCCTCTGGGATTAATAAAGTATACAAAATACAAAACAAATAATTTGCTATTTATGTTTCTGTCACCTATCTCTCATCAACTGTAAGACTCTTCCCCAAAAGGTATGCTCCAGTCTGGTTTTTACTTTCAGTGTCATTCTTTTTAGGTTTCACTTTTAGCGTCCAGCCTCCTGAGCTGGAAAAGCAGCACTGCAACAGCGGCTGCTGCGCGACACACGTCCTTCCGCTCTGTTCTTGACAGAATTCAGCATACTCCTTTGCTGTGATACTTTTGCAAGTGTTTTATCAAGTTAGTGGTGTAAAATTGTAAATGCTGGTACCACACAGCAACATACTGAGGTGAGTCCCACAGACAGGCTACAGTGATGTGACACTCGTTGCCTTTGTTTACAAAAGCTGTGCACAGCACGGCTGAGAACGTGATTGTGCCTTCATTTTTTTTATTATTAATGTATCGTATCGGTAAATTACTTTTATTCCTTACGATACCGATCTAGCCATTTTGCCTGGATCAAACCTGATACCGATACGGTGGATTGGATCATCCCTAACCATGACCTTTGACCTTTTGACCACAAAACCATAGTCACAGTTCAGGGTGAACCTGTGTACCAAGTTCGGTGACCCTAGCTTTTCTCGTTATATAGAAATAGTGCAGATGGAATGTTAATGCTGAGCTTTGACCTTTTAACCTCAAACCCAAACTCAGGTCAGGGTGTCAGCCAAGATTTGTCTTATACAACTATGGTATCAATTTTAAAAGCAGCATAATTTCTTTCAGTATTGTGTTTACAAGATTTAGTAAAAATCTGACCTTAACCTCAAAGTCTATAATTCCTGCAAAAATCATGTAATCATAGTCAAACTGCAACATGCACATCATCAGTGTATATCAAACTCTGGTACCATGTTTCAAAACAATCGGAACAAAACCATAGGAGGAGTTGACTTCACAAAAGTGGAACAGATAGACTGCTCCATCATATAACCCCCCTTTGTTCTTTGCCCAAAAAGGTTCCACTGGTGGAGAATAAGAAATTACAATTTTATCAAATTTACCCGAAAACCTCTGACCTAAAATTTGAAAGAAAAAAATCTCACAAATTCACAAGAGAAAAGTAGCAACCTGATTAACCTCTTGCACTCCGGGATACTGCGGGCGGTCACGTCTCTGCGTCCTAGCGCGCCCTCGTGCGCACTAGGACACACACTGTGCGTCTCAGAGCGCACTGAAAAAAAAAAAGCTGCATTTCCGTTCTTCCACTACAGACACAGCCGCGAACAGAAAGCCAAAGGAGTGCTTTGATTGGCTTAGATTTGATTGACCTCTCATTCGACTAATAAGAGCCTTGAATTGGGTTTCTCAAACCTTGAAGAACCAATGACTGAAAACCTAGCAAGAAGGACCCGCCTACCAACGGCTGCGAATACAGCGAGCCAATTGAAGCAGAGAAGTTCCACGATTGAAAGCGTGCCTTCCGTGCGTAAAATCTGTTTTGTGTAAGCCGCTGGGTGACACACACGCGTTCGCCAGTCGTTTTTTCTTACTACTGTTCTTATTTGTTTTGAAAAATCGTTCGCCAAAACCGCAATCATGGAAGCGCAAAACCGCAATAATGGAATCATGGTTTGACCGGGTCGCGTGACCAGAACCACGAGACGTAACAAGCGGACCAGCGTCATGTTCGTGTGACAATGAGGAAGAGAAGTTCGCCAGCAACACTGCTGTTGTGGACAGGTAAGTGTTATAAGCTAAATTATTCTTTATCCCTGAAAATTGTAATCAAAATGACTTTTGACCGATCGGTAAATTACAACTGTGCGTCATCGCCACATGACGGACCGGTCCGTGCGCCGCGTCTGGACCGTGAACGCCCCCCCCCCCCCGCTACTCTTCTGTAGCGGATTGCAGATATTTTAGTACAACTGTGCGTAGTAGACCGTGGCGCACCGTCCCCACTGTCCGTCATGTGGTGATGGACGATGTCCGTCCTCTGTAGCGGGGGTGGGGGGGAGTTGCTATCCTCTACATTACAGATATTTTAGTATAATTTTTAGTGCACTGTAGGTTATTTTTTCTTGTAAAAAAAAAAAGCCACACATTTTTTTACATGGCATGCTTCTTTGTGTGTGGGGGCTTGTTTGTTCATTCATTCATTCATGAATGAATAAACAACCCCCCCCACACACACAGCCCTGAGTGTCACCTTTCATTAGAGCCCAAGATGAAGCTTCTATATTGAATCATTCAAAAGTTAGACGTTTTTCCAAACTGTGCCATTTGGCACAATTTGGCACAGTTCAAAAACGCCTGGGAACAACCTGACAAAAAAGCTGTGTAATATATTCATTTTTTGTGGTATTGTTACAAAATTTTGACCTCAGCTGGATAACACTTGGTTCTACATTTCTGTTGCATTTTCCAGCCCGGATCTGACAGCTGTGTGTTATTTGCAAGCATTTGTATCCAAAAAAACACCCAGGCGAACTTTATTTTCTTCAAGTTCAGTATGTTTAGATGACTGTTACTCAGTGGCAGGAGCACTTAGAGAGATTATGACTGTTTTGCCAAAAAATTCAAAGTGTTTTCTTTTAAATGAGACCAACCCCATGAAGATGCTGCAAAGGGTTGAAGAACAGCTTTTGATTTACTTTGGGTACATTATTTTTAGGCGTTTTTAGGGAAATTGACCAGAGTATAAGGGGTTAAGTGACAAAACTTACTAAAGTCACAAATTTACATGACTTTGCAAATGCATGAGAGACTCAAATTGTACGTGACAAAAATTGCAAATTAATGAGAAAAAATGCTAAATTCTTGAGAAAATTTACGAATCAAATTTTGGAAAAAAAAACACACTTTATGAGAAAAATGTCTCAAATTTACTAGAAAAGTGGCAAATTTACATGAAAAAGTTCCAAATTTATAACAAAAGCTACACTTGTAAAAAGATTAATGCTAATATAATCCACTGCAACAGAAAAAAACTACTGAATATTCAGAGATTACCTCTCAATCACTCCTGAATATTCAGTGCCAGCCCTTAGAAGAAGAAGCTGACATGATTTACAGTCATGTGAAAAAAATTAAGACACCCTGTATAAGCCGCCCCTCCTTTTTTTTTTTTTTACATATATGGACATATGGATATTTAATATCAATGTTAAAAATACTGGGAGATTCATGTAATACAGCTAAACAATTAAAATGAATTAAAGAGTTTTTCCAAATTTTCTGTAAAATGTAATTCTAAACAAATAGTGAGGAATAAATTAGGACACCCCCCCCATCTTTTTTAGGATGCCCCCACATTCATTCCCACTTACAATGGCTAAAATAAATTTTAAAAAATGCAAATAAAAACAAAAACAAGGTTAAACATAGATACGTGAACATTTCTTAATAAAGAACTGAACAGTTCAAGATTCAAAGGCTTTATTTTCATGTGCACAGTTAAGAAATGCAACATTTCCTGAGCAATGAAATTCTTACTTTGCTCTCTGAGCGAATGCCAAGGTAATAGGTACACAATATATTAATAAGGTAATAACACACCTAATACTAATGGATACTAATAATACACACTATACACACAGTTATGCAATTAGGACACCTTAGCACACCTTGACACTAATACTAATAACACACATGAAGCAATTTGGACAGCTAAAGCAATTAAAGCAGTCAAACTAGAGGAAACGAAGAGTGAAATTGAAAGTTCACTGGATGACTACAGTGGACAGTGGTATATTGATATCAGAGATGATATGAACCTGAGAGCCTCAGAGACCTGAGATAAGCCTATGTACAGTGTGCAAATGAGCAGTATACAAATTGGCACTCAGTGTGAGAATTTCTCTATAACGATAATACCAGTAGACTGTACATGATAATTTAGCAGCAGAGATGATATGGACATCAGATGGGGTGAGACTATGTACATTGTACAAGTAAGCAATGTGCAAATTTAGCAACCGTGTGTGAGTTCCTATTTGGAAAGCTGTGTTGCGGAGTTTTGGGAGTTTATTTGTTCAGGAGTCTGATGACAGTGGGGAAGAAGGAGTTTTTCAGTTTGGTTGTCCTGCATTTCACACTTCTGCACCTCTGGCCTGAGGGTAGAAGTGTGAACAGTCTGTGTTGGGGGTGGGTGGGGTCCCGGAGGATGGTGTCAGCTCTCCTTTGGACTCTGCGGTGGTAGATGCTCTGCAGAGAGGGGAGTGGAGTCCTGATGATCTTCTCCGCTGTCTTCACCACTCTCTGCAGGCATCTGCAGTCCAGGGCAGTGGTGCTGTCGTACCACGCAGTGATGCAGTTGGTCAGGATGCTCTCGATGATGCAGCTGTAGAAATTGTTGAGGATCCTGGAGGACATACCAAACTTCTTCAGCCTCCTCAGAAAGTACAGCCACTGTTGAGCTCACTTAACCAGCTCTGTGGTGTTGTGTGCCCACTTAAGGTCCTCGCTGATGTGGATGCCCAGGTATTTAAAGCTGCTCACCCTCTCTACCTCAAGCTTCCGGATGAACAGCAGCCGATGGGGTCTTCTCCTCTCCTTCCTCATGTCCACAATCATCTCCTTTGTCTTGTCCGTGTTGAGGGTTTTTGGTTGTCGTCCTCACACCATGACACTAGGCTGGCCACCTCCTTCCTGTAGGATGCTTCATCATCACCAGTGATGCATCCTATCACTGCTGTGCCATCCGCAAACTTTAAGATGATATTGTCCTTGTGGGAGGCAACACAGTCATGGGTGAAGAGGCTGTAGAGGATGGAGCTGAGAACACAACCCTGTGGGACACCTGTGTTTGTAATGATGCTGGCTGAGGTCCTGTTACCCATCCTGAGAGACTGGGGCCTGCCAGTTAGAAAGTCCAGTAGCCAGTCGCAGAGGGTGGGGAGCAGGCCAAGTGAAAACAGTTTGTTGGTGACTTTGTGGAGGATGACCGTGTTGAAGGCAGCGCTGTAGTCGACAAAGAGCATCCTAATGTAGGAGTCTTTATCTTCCAGGTGGGAGAGAGAATAATGGAGTGCTGCAGCAATGGTATCTGAGGTGGACCTGTTGGGCTGGTAGGCATACTGCAGGGGATCCAGCATAATGTCCTGAATGAGGGGCAGCACCACTCTCTCGAAGCACTTCATGGTGATTGGAGTGAGTGCTACCGGTCTGTAATCATTCAGGCAGATCGGCAGGCTCCTTTTGGGGAGGGGGATGATGGTTGTGGTTTTGAAGCAGGAGGGGACTATGTTCTGGTTGAGGGAGAGGTTGAAGATGGATGTGAGAATGTCAGTCAGCTCGGCAGCACATGCTCTGAGGGCCAACCCATGGATGTTGTCTGGTGCTGCTGCCTTGCGGGGGTTGATATTCCTCAGTGCTTTATTTACCTGGCCTGGTGAGACTTTTAGTGGAGGGTGAGGGTGAGTGTGTGTCTCTTCTCTGTGCTGTAGCTGGCGGTCTCAGAGCGGGTGTAAAAGATGTTGAGATTGTCCAGCGGGCTGTCTGTAGAGCTAGTGGTGCTACTGTTGATCCTCTTGTAGTCTGTGATGTGTTGCAGTCCTTGCCACATGCTCCCCGGGTCAGGAGTGGAGTAGGGGCTGACCAGCTTTTCCCTGTACTGCTTCTTGGCTGTTGTTATAGCCTTCCTCAGTCCATACTTTGCAGCTTTGTACTCGACCTCATTGCCTGATTTAAATGCAAGAGAGCGAGCACGCAACATCTGATGTACCTGACTGCTGATCCAGGGCTTCTGGTTGGGGAACTTCCTGACTTGTATGGTGGGTACGATGGTATCAACACACGAGCTGATGTACCCAGTCACATACTCAGCATATTCCTGTATGTTTACAGAAGAGTCCTCTCGGATGGCTGTAGCTTTAAACACATCCCAGTTTGTACAGGCAAAACAGCCTTGCAGGGTGCTCTCAGCCTCTGGAGTCCAGCGTTTAATTTGCTTAATAACAGGGTTTGTTTGTTTCAACTTTTGTCTGTAGGCTGGGTACATAAACAGGGAGATATGATCTGACTGTCCAAAGTGGAGGCGGGGTGCTGCTCTGTAAGCACCGCGTATGTTGGAGTAAACACGGTCCAACGTGTTTTTATTGCGGGTGAGAATGTCCACATGCTGGTAATATTTGGGGAGTACAGTTCGTAAATTGCACTGGCTAAAGTCACCAGCAACAATAAAAACAGCATCGGGATGGGTCATCTCTACTGCGCTGATGACATCAATTTGCTTAGCACTTAGTTTGGAGTTTGCTTAGTGCTACTGTGTAGTTGCTTTGCGGGCAAATGTAGACAGCGGCCAAAAACACAGCGGTAAATTCCCTTGGTAGGTAATAGGGATGACATTTCAGCATTAAAAACTCCACATCAGGCGAACAGTGCTTGTAAACAGTCTGTACATCTCCACACCACGAGTTGTTTATAAACACACACACACCCTCCCCTCATTTTACCTGGGGTTCCAGTTCTGTCTACTTGATGTGTGTCTGTAGTTGAATGGCGCTGAATTTAAAGGGGTGTCCAAATTTTTTCCACATGACTGAAGGTCAAATGAGGATGAACTGATGGAAAGCACCAACGTACCTGATCCACTTGCTAAATTAACAAAAATTTTGGTTTGAAACTAGTGAGAAGTGCTTTCCACCATCAAGTTACATTTTATGCCAGTTCCTCATTTTACAAAGCTGCTTGAGTGGAAAATAATCTTGATCATGGCTTTTTGACTCACTTTGTATTATTAAAAATGAAATTTTTATATAAACATTTTCCACCAATTTTCAGTTTTTAGCCTTTGTAAAAGAATTTTAGAATTTCTCTGTCCAGTGCCAGAAATCGACTTTTTAAAAACTCACTCTTCAGAAGAAATACAAAGAAGATGTAACACTTTATTACAAATTAATATTTTTCTACAATAATTGATCTAGGAATCTTTGAAATTGTTCTGTCAATTGGTTTGGTTAGTTTTCATGCATGGAACAAACCTCATATACTGTATGAATACATGTAAAACATCATAAAATTGCATAAAATCCATCATTTTATTCATATTTTACTCATACATATGAGTCTAAGGAGTTAAAAGTAATAAGATTCATGTTTTGTGTGGAACAGTTCATCAGTAGTTTAATTTTTATTATGTTTTTCTTTGGGAAGCACAAAAAAGCAACTCAGTATAGTCAGGGGTGAAAGTAGGCCATCACGGTCTGGTACTCGGTAAGATTAAAAGATTCCATGGTGGTACTCGGTACCACAAAGACCACAGAACAGCTCCTGCTGAAACCCACACTAAAAACTGTTCAGTTACACATCTACCAACATTATACCTTCTTCATCACACTGCCCTTATTCCTACAAATTGCTACAAAGTCGTTCTGAATTGCTCCTGAACTGTTGTGTTTTGATACACGCTGGACAGAACCCAGCTGCCTTTTATTACTGCTGGTTAATAATACCGCTGCAGCAGACTGTATGGAAAACCAAAAGGCCCAAAATGTCAAGTACAATGTCCATGTTAACACTTGAAAACTTTGTCTAAACATGGTTTAAAAATGCCTGTTAAGACACAGTTTCTTATGGAAAGTCAAAAGGACCAAAATGTCAAATCTGATGTCTGTGTTAATGCATAAAATATTATATCTAAACACTATTAAAAAAGTCTCACATCCTGAATTCTTTCCATCCTATACAACTATTAAAATGATGAAGCATTTTGTTCAGGGATTCAGGAAGCAGAGGAGAGAGGTGAAGAAAAGTGGCAAATTTTGTGGTATAGCAAGCATTTAAAACTACTCTCACCCCTGAGTATAGTATCTGGTGCTACATCAGAGCTCCTAAAACCTCTTCAGTGTAGCACTCAGGGATCAGAGGAGGGGCAAACACTAGCAGCCCAGTGCCTTCCAGGAGACTCCGCTAAAGAAGGGGTGACACTTGATGTCGCTCACACCCCCGCCTCCAGAACCCAGGCGGTAGCCAGCATCAAACTGGAGCAACTGTGGGATGTGAATATCAAATGTCAAGAGAGTTGCAGTTGGAATTGGTTTGTGTTTCAACAGAAGATTTGCAGGTGTTTACAATCTAACCTCAGTAAGAAGAGAAGCTGCGGCGGCACTCAAGTGATCAGGTATGATCAGCTGGGTGTGTGAGTGGATTCCTGCTGGATGGAGCTGCCACAGTGGCTGAAGAAAACATGAGAAAGGAAGGAAAAGGGGCAAAAATGAAACCGGTGCATACTCAACTCTTTCACAGTGCTTTAATAAGCATCCATCACACGTACTTAGTAATGAGTTACATTTTCTCAAGTACATGTACTCAAGTAACTTTTTCCACAAAATTCTACTTTTACAAGTTGCTTTATTGGAGGAAACTTTTTGCTTTTACTCAAGTACATTTTTGAAGCAAAACCTGTACATCAGTAAACTTGTTGGTACTCTTAAGTATCAGAATGTGACTCTTGTTTTCTTGCTCAACAGTTTTTCTTCCTATTAGATTTAATTTCACTGCTTTTCTGTTCTGGATCAGGAAATATTTGATTTATTACTGTTTTTCTATGACTTGGATTTCATTATTAGAGGGTGTATCGATTGTTTGTTTTTTTAATTTTCTTCAAACTAACCCATCTAAGAGGTTTCAAATGTACCAGCAAATAATTACTAATTCATGAAAAAGGTCACAAATTTGCAAGAAAAAAGTTGCAAATTGGTGTGAAAAAGGGGGAAAAAAAAGGAAATTCATCAAAAAGTCAATTTAAATTTCACAAATTGTTAAGAAAAAAATCTTACGTTTTTGACGAAAAAGTCCCAAATATATAATGAGACAGTAGTAAACTTATAAGAAAATAGTCACAAATTAATGAGAAGAGTCAGAAGTTTTGGAGGAAATCCTCATTAATTGGTATGAGTATAATAAGAGACTTTCGCATCTCGGCTCGCGCAAAGCATCATGGGAACGTGGCTACCAAACATGCTCTATTGATACATTTAATTTATGGAAAGTTCCTGATCTACGAGCATATTGTATGCATAGGGGTCTTCCCGGTTGTACCCACAAACGCAAGGATAAACTAGTTGCGCTTGCATTCGTGGTCACGTTGCAAAAATTGGCCAAAATAGCCCCCCTGTATGTATGCTGACATAGCAGATTTTTTGCTGTCAAAGGACCAAGCACCCCTACTTGCCAGACTCCGAAACGACTACAAAGAAGGTAAGCGAGTGGTTTGACAGCTGAACTTTGGTTTTGTCATTTTGAGTAAATTTCACTACAAGGCATAGCCTGCTTACACATATTTCTATAGGCTGATACTACTAGAGTTTAAGTACCATGCATTTTCAATGATTTGCAATTTTATTTTATACCAGCCTACTTATCAATGGCCTTAATTACATGTGTGTGTAGATGACGCTTCATTACCAATATACAAAGAACTATATCCTAGATCCAGGCCTACCTGTCCATACGTGCTACTTCAGGGTTTAGACTCGTGCCAATTAGGCTAGAACTTGAACAATACACAACACTATTTAATTATGTTATAATATAGACTTACTGCTTTAATCCAACAATTACGTCCGTCTGGATCCTTCAGCTCCGTGGGGAATGTATGTAATGTGAATGGCGGCGGACATGTGCACACGCTGGTCCCGAAGTTACACACACGTATAGTGCAAATTTGCTTTTTCCACCGCTCTAGATGATACATGCTGTTCCACACTTCACTACGGCACAATGTGCACCTGGCATAACAGCGATTTAAAGCTTGAAGCAGACTTTAAACGGCAACTGTTCAGGTGTGACAGTACTGTCTCTATACAAAAGCAAGGCGGCTACCGGAATGTTTGGTAGTCGTGAACTTTAAACTCACATAGTCTGCACATGCGCACTCGTAATGCAAAAGTCGCTTCTTGTTACTCAGTATTCACATAACTTTTTTTTTAGTCTAAACCAGGGGTCTGCAACCTTTGCCAGCCGAAGAGCCGTTTTGCCCGTCTCCGACTAAAACAGACGTGACTGAGAGCCGCAACGGCAATCTGACCTTTAAAATAAAGATTATGCTGCTTATAAAGTTTTTTATATACTGTACATAGCTCTGAATATTATGTGGCATTAATGAATTCCTACTACAGCAGTGGGAAAAAACTGCTTATAGCTTCATTTACATAGCTTCATTCATGAAATAAATGTTAGATATATATTATAAATTGTTTTGTGCTGAAAAATAAATTTCTGAATATCTGACCATAATTTTTGCATAGTTTTAATTATCAGCACATTCATAAATTGTTTAAATCTGAAAAATATCACCCATCTCCTACTTTCAACAGTGATCACACAGCTTTAGTTCCTGATATTTTCATAAATTAGAGATGAAAGTTTTATTTAGAAGAAGCTACTTTTCATCCTGTTTCCTCATAATGCTCCTTGTTCAAATGTATTAATATAATATAAATCTGTATCCTTCACTTGTTCTCCAGACTCTCAATTTGACAACTAGTGGATTGGTTGTGGGCGGCGCGGTGGAGAAGTGATTAGCACTGTGGCAGCACAACAACTCACCCTTGGCCGGGGGATCCTGGGTTCGATCCCAGCCCCCGACCAACAGTGATCTGTGTGGAGTTTGCATGTTCTCCCCGTGTCTGCGTGGGTTTACTCCGGGATTTCTCCAGTTTCCTCCCACATGCCAAAAACATGCAGGTTAGGTTAATTGGCATCAACTGGGGATTCTAAATTGTCCTTAGGTGTGACTGTGAGAGTGAATGGTTGTCTGTCTCTCTGTGTTGGCCCTGCGCTGGACTGGCGATCTGTCCAGGCAAACAAACTATAATGTGTTGCATTTATGAAATCAGGGAACTCCTGCAGAGAAAACAAAATTACATTTCTGCATGCAACAAAAACATTTTGAACTCCGAAAAAAAAAAGACATTGGGTTGAAGGTTGACATTGGGTTGAAAGGAGAGTTGTGGCTTATATTATTCATATATCCATACCTACATATGTATAGACATAAGAGGAATGTTTAGAGATTGCATATGTAGAATGACCTCACGTCTCAGAGCAGGACAAGAGGTCTCAACCACCGGTGAAGATCAAGGAGCAGACGAGACGCAGCGGTGGAGACCTGAATGAACTTCCTGACCCCCCAGGGTCAGGTGGAGGAGAGAGAGGACAATAGAGGGAGATTACGCTGATGCGGGATGTCGGCTTTGATATGCAATGTCTTTTGTTGTGTGTGGTATAAGTATGAAGGTCTGACTGCGCTCAGCCTCTTCATTCTGCTTCTGCATTGAGATGAGACATGTTAGGGACTGGAAGCTGGCAATAAAGCTTGATTTATAAAATCACTTCGCTTCCTCATTTCAAGCTCCCTACAAGAGTGCTATTTCTAGCACTGATGACTCCTGATCCTTCGATAAAAATCTCATAATTCCGCTGAAAACAATACCGAAAGCTCAGAATTCCAACACGAACCAGCGATGTGATTTGGGGTTGGGGAAATTATCTGAAAATTCAGCAGGGGGTCTGGGGGACATAGTCCCCCAGCGGGGTCCGGGGTGGGATGGGGGGCAAGGGGGGGAAAGCCCCCCGAAGCTCCTGGGTTTTTATGATTTTTAAGTACCAGAACTGTGCTTAAATGACATAAAACAAACAGCTGAATGCCACTTATTAATGTATAATATTGACTTATGTTCCAAGAAGATAGCATTCCTAAAATATTCCAACAAGCATTATCCATCACATGCTTTAACACTTGATCAAATCAAAATCAGTTAATTTTATCTGTTCCATAATAGAAATAAAATTCCAACATACCATTATTTTTTATAATTTCAGCATTCATTTCAGATCACCAGTTTCAATCTCTATTGAGTCTTGAGCAGTTCATTTTGCACAATCACTGATGTAACCAAGTCTTAGAAATATTCAAAAGTTATGAGTCAATGTCCACTGTGCACTGTCAATTTTATACTGTTTGGAATCATAAAAGGGGATGGTTAACTTTTATTACCGTTTAATCCCTCGCGCCAGCCCAGCTCATACAGCCGTTGTACAGTTAATGACTCTCCACCTGGCCATATCGATTACCGGTGGCCATACGCCACTTCCAGTCCTGCCTGAAAGGGCGCAGCTTCACTGCGTTCGTGGACCACAAGCCGCTAACGTACTTAACGTACTTTATCTTCCTGGAAGATAAAATAAAGCGGAATTCGGCGAATTAACAGAAAATCACATCCCTGAGAACACGCCGCCATGAATCTTTGAAAAAGCATACAACGAGCCATTTGATTGGTCCAATCGTTTGCAACTACCCAATCGCAGGGCTGTTTACAATACAGCAGTAGCTTGAACACAACACATCCGGGTTATCGCGGGAGACGACTTCTGACTTCGTGTTGCTTTTTGCTGACGGTGATTAAACTTTAACACGTTTTTTTTTTAGATTTTACAAGATCACCATAATCTTCAAATTTAGAATTACATTTTAAAAACTAATGAACTAAAATAAAATACATTTTAATTAAATACTCATTATTTATTTTCCAAAGCCACAGGGAGCCGCAGCAGAGGGATGAAAGAGCCGCATGCGGCTCCGGAGCCGCGGGTTGCCGACCCCTGGTCTAAACCTAATAACATTTTTGGTGACAACTTTTGCATATACTGGAGTAAATAATATCTTAAGGAAACACTAATTTTACCCAAGTACAATTTCTGGCTACTCTACCTACTGTACCTCTGGTATTCACACACACTGGATGGTTTTTTTTTTCCATTTTATAAATGGAATCACCATCATTTAAAAAAATCCTGACTGGAATTTGCCCAAAGCTATGTGGAGACTCGAAAGTCAACTTCAAGAATTTAACATGCACTTTCTTCAACAGTGGCTGTCTTTTTTGCCACTGGCCTGGACTGCCATTAGCTAAATGGTCCAGACAAATGGCAGCAAACCCAGCAGAGAGAGAGAGACGGGAGGTCCGATGCAGCGTTTAGTCTCTACTAACAGAAGTTCGCCTGAAAAAGTGTTTTGTTTGAGGGAAACAGCAAGCAGGTAGGCCAGCACATATTTGGCACGATAAAAATGATGAAATAATGATTTTAAATAACCCCAGGTTTTTATGACCCTCTTCCCGACCCAGGGAAATGACATACTAGAATAAAATAATTTAATACGTCAAAAGGGTCCAAACCCCCTTGTCATGCCCCAGAGTGTAACAATGAGATAAAGTCAGAAGTAATGTGGTGAATCAGTATTTGCTGTCATATGATAGTGTTGTATCAGCTTAGTTTAGGGTTTATATTAATGCAACAAATAGGCTTGAATAATTTCAGTTATATTACCCCCATCTTAAGGAACATAAGGCAACATAAGGCAACATTTTCAAGACTATTCAGATGTTTTAAGAAAAATCTGCATAATTTTCAAAACTATAGGTTACATATAGTACACAGTACCAACTTTACTCTCATCTAGTTGTTACCGTTCTCTCCTAAATTTGTTTTCTTTTCTCATTTTTTTAACATCTTTTCATAAAGGTACACATTTTTGATCAATTTTTGACTTTTTTTGGTGACAAATTTGTGAAAAAGGTCACAAATTTGTCACCTTTTTCATGCAAAAATGTAACTTTTTTTTTTTTTTTTATTTAAGTTTTTGTAAAGGGTATACAGGTCGTTACAGCAATGCAGTGTTTACATTTTCATCACATGTTCCCTTATTTTCTGATATCTGACAACATTGGAAGATTAATTCTTACAACACTCCTTTTTTTTTTTTAAAGTGAAAGAAAAAGTGAAATTAAAGAGAAAAAAAAACAAAAAACAAATAACAAAAAAAACAAACAAACCAGTAAAAAACAAACAAAAAGAAAAAGTAAGTAAATAAAGATAAAAGAGCATCTGAGTAGAGTTGGAACAAAGAGCGGAACCATTATTGAAATGGTATTTGTCAAAGATTAGATCTAGTGGAAGACACATGCGATCCAGGGTTGCCAAAAGTTCATGAACACATCCATGTCCTGTCTCAGTGCGAATGTCAACTTTTCCATCGAGTAAATGTCTTGGATCACGTTAGTCCAATCTTCAGGTGTAGGACAGTCCTTCAACATCCATTTTTTAGTTAGAGCTTTTTTGCTTGCCAATATTAAAACATTGAATAAGTATTTTTCTCCTCGTCTTTCCAGTGAGTCCGGTAGTAAACCCAAATACAAAGTTACAAAAGAAAAGGGAACTGTAATTTTGAATATTTTCCCCAATATTGTCTGTACCTTGGTCCAATATTGGTGGATAACTGGGCATGACCAAAACACATGAAAATGATTTGCAGTCTTTTCACCACACAAGCGCCAACAGTTCAATCCCTTATGGGTAAATTTGTTTTATGCAGGTGTTCTGAAAAATCTTGCTAAGTTTTTCCATCCAAATTCTCTCCACTGCAGGGATGAGGTACTTTTCCATTGCTGTTTATTTAGCTTTTCCCATATTTCCAGTTGTAAAGTGAAATTCCCCTCTTTTTCCCATCTCTCTTTTATATAAGATGTGTTGTCTCCTTTTAAGTCTTGAAGACCTTGGTATATTTTAGAAATGTATCTGATCCCTGGGATCCCTTTATATGCCATTAAGAAGACCTTCAGAACACCTGACTGGGCCCTTTCCAAAACCTCCTTTTTAAGTATATTGTTTATGTGGTGTCTAAGCTGGAAGAACCTGTAAAGGTCTTGATTTATTAGGCCTTGTTTTTTCAAATCTTCAAAACTTCTTAAGATTTGCCCTTTAAAAAAATCGTAATATTTTATCAGCCCTTTCTCCTTCCACTTTTTAAATCTGGTGTCTGTTTTATTAGGAGTAAAGTCCTGATCATAGGCGATCCATTGCAGAAGTCGATAGGGCTCTTTAGTTTGATTCTCTCTGACTATCTTAAACCAAATTTTTAGCGGGGTCTCTATCCACGGGTTAGTGTTATTCAAAAGTTTAGGTAAGACATTGTTCCCTATTATCGCCTGTAGGGGGATGTCACTTGTTATTTGGCATTCGATCTCCTTCCATTGTGCAGTGTAGACTGGGTTACATATCTCTACTAAAGTTTTAATTTGTGCGGCTTTAAAGTAGTCCCTGATATTTGGCAGCGCGAGCCCACCTTTGTCTTTGTTTAGCTGTAGGGTTCTATATCTGATTCTAGGTCTCTTGCCCTGCCATATGAATCTTGAGATCCTTCTGTCCAGCTCCTGCCATGTTTTTTTGGGAGGTTCTACCGGTATTGTTTGGAAAAGGTATAGAAGACGTGGAAGTATATTCATTTTGACTGCTTCAATTCTTTGTGCAGTACCCAAGAATGGTATCATATTCCATCTTGCTAGGTCAGATTTTATTTTTGTCACCAGTGGATCATAGTTTAGTGATATAATTTTGTTGAGTTGTTTCGGGATATTGACCCCCAGATATTTCATAGATTCCGACTCCCAGTTAGTTTTGAGTTTGCTTAGTGAATAATGATTTGGGTCATAGTTGAATGTTAAAACTTGGGTTTTATGCATATTTAATTTGTACCCCGATAAATCTCCATACTCTGAAAAAACTGAGGTTAGTTCTGGTAAAGAAGTGTCCGGCTGCCCTAGGTATATTAAAATGTCATCAGCAAAGAGTGCTATTTTATGTTCCTTCTAACCAAGTGTAATACCTTGAATTTTTTGGTTTTGTCTTATCCATTGGCTCAGAGGTTCTATGAAGATTGCAAAGAGCAGTGGAGACAGGGGGCAGCCCTGACGACATCCTCTTTCCAGTTCAAAAGATGATGATAAATTACCGTTAATCCTTATTTTAGCTGTTGGTTTTTTATATAATGCCTGTATAGTTCTAATGAAGTTGTTATGAAAATTGAAACTGGATAAGATTCTATATAGAAAAGACCAGTCAACCGAATCGAATGCTTTTTCAGCATCTAATCCCAAAATGACTGCATTTAAGTTATATTTTTTTATATGATGAATTATGTGTAAAGTGCGTCGAATGTTGTCTTGTGTCTGTCTTTGTCTTATAAAACCTGTTTGGTCTAAATGAATTAGGTCTGTCAGTATATTTTCTAACCTTTTGGCAAGGATAATGGTAAAAAGCTTATAGTCCTGATTTAGTACACTGATTGGTCTGTAGTTGGAGCACTCTAGTTTATCCTTTTCAGGTTTAGGTATAACTGCAATGACTCCTTCTCTCCAGGAGGGGGGGATTTCCCCTGTGTGGAGGACATAATTAAATGTTTTCAGGAGGAGAGGAGATAGTTGCTGTTTAAAGGTTTTGTACCACTCTGCTGTATAGCCATCAGCTCCTGGGGATTTGTTAGCTTTAAGTTTCATAATTGCTTTTTCCAATTCTTTAGGATGTATTTCTGACAGTAGTGTTTTATTTTGTGACTCCGTAAGTTGGGGAAGGTTTAATGTGTTTAGGAATGCCTCGGATGCGTTTTTATGTTTTTTGTGGGAGTATAAGTTCTTATAGTAATTCTCGAAGTTTTTAAGAATATCCTGAATTCTGAATTTTATTTCCTTTGATACTGGGTCTCTGATTTTGTAGATTGCTCTTTCTGTTTGATGTTTCCTCAATTTATAGGCTAGCAATTTTGCCGATTTACTGCCTGCTTCATAGTATTTTTGTTTCAGAAATGTAAGTTTCTTCTGGATTTCTATTGTGTAGATCTCATTTATTTGGTTTTTAATTTCCTTAATCTTGAGCGAGTCAGTAGAATGAGTGTTGCCTTTGTGTTCTTTTTCTAGGTTCCTAAGTTCTGACTCTAATGTGGATAGTTTTTCTTGTCTTAGTTTCTTTTGGGTTGCCAGTTTTGCAATAATCTTTCCTCTTATTACAGCTTTACATGCATCCCACAGTATTAAAGGGGATACTTCTCCATTATCGTTATCTTCCAAATATCTGAGAATATCTGATTCCAATTCATCTTTCAATGGTCCTTTCAGGACATTTGAATTTAACCTCCAAGAAAATGTATTATTTGTGTATTTTTGGATATTTAAGTCCATGTAGATCGGACTGTGGTCGGAGAGATCCATCAGTCCTATTTTACATGTTTTTACTCTTCCAATGTCTCTATTAAACATAAAAAAATAGTCAATCCTTGAGTAAGATGAATGTGGAGTTGAGTAAAATGTATAGTCTTTTACACTGGGGTTGAGTTCCCTCCACACGTCACAGATTCCCAATTCTTTTAGTAGCATCCGAGTCTTCCTGTTTTGGGTGTTATTTTGATGTGGGGAATTACCAGAAGCATCCCAGTATGGATTCAGTCTAAGATTGAAGTCCCCACCACATATCACTAAACCTTGAGCTTTAGTTATCATTAGGTCGAATACATTTTTATAAAATTTCCAGTTAGCCCCTGGGGGAGCATACACATTCAGCAGGGTGATATCTTCTCCCTCTAGCCGCCCAGTTACCAAACTGTATCTCCCTTCTTTATCTTTGTGTTCTGATTTTTTTTCAAATGTAATTTTGGTTGATATCAATGTCGCTACTCCCCTCCTCCTCCCTGATTTATATGAAGATGAAGAGATCATTTTAAACCCTTGTCTACTGAGTTTATTGTGTTCCACGTCTGTTAGGTGGGTTTCTTGTAAAAGTATTATTCCTGCTTTGTCTTTTTTCATTTTGCCTAGAATCTTGGATCTTTTAACTGGATTCAGGATTCCTTTTACATTATATGAAATTATTTTGGTTACACCCTGTTTCTCCATTGTGTTGTTTTGTTTAGTATAACTGTGTGGTGGCCCTCTTTTGTGCTACTCAGAAACTGAAAGAACATTAAAAACAAGAAAAACATTAAGAACATAGTGTAAAAAACTTTAAAACAAAAAGCTGTCATAAGAACTTCCTGAGCTGAGGTCTTTTTAAAGACCCTGTAAGAGCCTTGATGGAGTGAAGGCTCTGAGGGAAATTCCTCAAACTCTGTTACGTGTTGAGGGCCCTCTCCTACCACTGAAAGTAGTCCCATGCTTTTAACGTGAGTTTCAGAACCCAATCCAAACTTGTAATGATTTTTTTTTTTTTTTTCCTTTTATGCCCAAACCCTGTGAAATTGTGTGCACCCTCCCACCCCCATCACATCAAACATTCACGCAAAAACAGTATTTGTTAGTATGAGGAGAACATGTGGATTATTGTCACATTTCTATTTTAACAAGTTTTTTTTTTTTTTTTTATTACAAAGACTTATTTGTTTCAAATAATATGATTGTTCCATGAAATGTTTTACCACATGCTGAATATGCATCTCCTTTAATGTTTGTTACCTTGTATGAGGGGGGTTGGATGTGCGGATTGATTCTAGAGAAAAGAAAAAAAAAAAAAAAAAAAAAGGTCGCTATTCCAACCTGAAAACGGATAGTTTATCCGCGACGCTCTGGTGCTGGGTTTCCCGCTGCTGGTCCGTGGATTTTGAAGGTCTTTGTGTTGTCCATGTTTGCGCTTTGATCTTCTCACTCGGGTCTGCTGCGGGTTTAAATACCATTACCGGGAGCCCTCTTTTCGCCATGTCAGCTGTTGCTTCTTCCGTCGAATTATAGAGACACGTTTCATCGCCGTAGAAGACCCCTAACTTCGCAGGAAATGGTGTCTGAAAGCGCAACTTCCTCTCTCTTAACACCTTTTTCGCGTCATTGTATTCCCTGCGCTTTTCAAGGACCTCCGGGGCGTAATCGTGTTCCACGTAGACTTTTCTCTCCTGGTGCATAAATCCTTCCCTCCGCCAGGCCAGTCCCACAACCCCCTGTTTTATTTTGAAATTGGAAAATCTTACCAACACCGGACGTGGGGGCGCTTCCGCCGCCGGCCTAGCGGCTAATGAACGATGTGCCTTTTCTATCTTCAAGTCGGTGGTTTGTGGAATATCCAATTTCTCTCTTAGTAAGGATTCCACGCATTCTGCCATTGAGCCAAAACCACCTTCGGTTCCCTCCATCAGACCATGAATTCTTATGTTGTCTCCTCTCCGTTTTCCCTCTTGGCCGGCCAGCCCAGCCTCCATAGCTGCTTGTCCCTTGCGTAGGCCCAGCACAGAATCTTCGAGCACTTTTATTCGATCCTCTGTTTCCAAGATTCGGTTCTCGGCCTGGTCCACTCTGCTGTTTGTCCTTTTCAATTCTTCTCTGAATTCCCGAAATTCGGCCGTAACATCTCGGCGAAATCGTCGTAGCTCCTCAAATAGTGATTTCAGGCTAACCCCCTTGTCAGCCATCACCAGTTCCTCGTCTTCTGAACGGAGATCTTCCAGTTCGGATTCTCCGGCCGATACGTGTCCTGGCCTGGAGAATTTCAGTTTCTTCTGTTTTCCTTTAGACATGACGACTTTGTCTTTTGATTTTCACTCCTCCAAAAATCCGTTAAGTTTGATTTTCAAGGTGTTATCCTGGATTGGGTCTGAGAACTTCAGCGTCAAGCTGCAGTCGCCATGGCGTCCAGACCGGAAGTCCAAAAATGTAACTTTTAACCTAAAAAATTTGCATTTTTATGTTATTTATGAAGTGGTTGCTGATTTTATCAAACTCTTACGCAACACCCCCCCAGTTATTTCACCTGCATCGTGTGATTTTATTGTTGATAATTTTACCCTGCCTCTCACCCAAAGATGCTGGGATAGGCTCCAGCCCCCCCGCGACCTGAAAAGGATTAAGCGGAAGAAGATGAATGAATGGAAATTAAGATCAACTATTGACAGAGTTGCCCCAATAATCACAAGGGCAGTTAGGAATAAACCAAAGCCTCCATGGAGAAATACTCAAATCCAAAAACTGAAAAGAGAGTGCAGGATGGCTGAGAGGAAATGGAGGAAAAACAAATTAACTATCAATTACCAAGTACTACAGAATAAATTAAAAAGATACAATAATGCAGTCAAGATTTTGAGAACTGAGTATTTTTCCAACATAATCTCAACCCATAACAATAACCCTAAAGTCCTTTTTGCAACCATTGATCACTTAATCAACCCAGATTTTAATAAAAACACAAACCTGCCATCAGACTCTCTGTGAGAGTTTTGCAGACCACTTCAGGTGCAAGGTTGATTCTATTAGATCCAACATTTTATCTGACCAGAAGACTGCTTTTAATGGAATCTTGGACTCACCTTTAGCTGAGGAAATGCTGGACTGTTTTGCCCTGGTTGATGCTAAGATGCTTGGTAGAGTTTTCTCCCAGGTAAACTTGACTTCCTGCCTTTTAGATCCGATTCCCACATCACTTTTTAAAACATTTTATGGATTCTTCAAACATGAGATTTTAAACATTGTAAATTGCTCTCTTCAGACTGGCGTTTTCCTCGTTGCCTTTAAAACGGCTGTGGTGAAGCCCCTTTTGAAGAAGAGTAATTTAGATCCTGATATTCTCAATAACTATCGACCTGTATCCAACTTACTGTTTTTGAAAAAATTGTTTTTATCCAGTTAAACAATTTTCTTATGGACCACAACATTCTTGAGAAATTTCAGTCTGGTTTTAGGACAAACCACAGTACCAAGACAACCCTTTTAAAAATTGTTAATGATATCAGGTGTAACATGGACTCCCACAAACTGTCTGTCCTGGTGCTGCTGGATCTCAGCGCTGCCTTTGATACAGTAGATCACCACATTTTATTACGCAGACTCAAACACCTGGTGGTCCTCTCAGGTACTGTTCTCGAATGATTTCATTCCTATCTCACAGATCGCCGCTATTTTGTAAGTATGGATACATGTTCTTCGGCAATCCATGAAATCAAGTGTGGGGTACCCCAAGGTTCAAGGTTGTTACCACTTGGGGATGTTATCAGGAGACATCAATTTTCATAGCTATGCTGATGATACTCAACTGTACATTGCCACGTCTCCTGATGAGACAAAACCAATTAATGCCCTTTTGAACTGTATTTTAGATATAAAGTCATGGATAGCAGAGAACTTCCTACAGCTCAACCAGGGCAAAACAGAAGTTTTAATCATTGGTCCTAAAGACAAGAGAGAGAAACTTCTACCAAAATTGCTAGGTCTAAAACCTACACATTGTGTCAAGAACCTGGGTGTTCTTTTAGACTCTGACTTTAATTTTATTTCACACATTAAAAATGTAACAAAAATTGGATTTTACCATCTTAGGAATATAGCCAGAGTCCGCCCTTTTCTCTCTCTTGCCAGCACAGAGGTCTTGATGCATGCTTTTATTACTAGTCATATAGACTATTGTAATGCCCTGCTCTCGGGTCTTCCTCAAAAAAGAATATCACATCTCCAACTGCTCCAAAATTCAGCAGCACGAGTGTTAACGAGGACCAAGGGGCGAGTGCATATTACACCAGTTTTAGAATCGCTGCATTGGCTCCCTGTGCGTTTTAGGATCAATTTTAAGGTTCTCTTAGTAGTTTTTAAATGCCTCAGTGGTCTTGGGCCTTCTTATCTATCTGAGCTGCTCTTATCTTATGAGCCCTCGCAAACCCTGAGATCCTCTGGTATTGGCCTTTTAATGGTTCCCAAAGTCAAGACCAAGACCTTTGGTGAAGCTTCACTATTATGGTCCTCATCTGTGGAACAGCCTGCCAGAGAGCCTCAGGGCCGCAGAGTCAATAGATGTCTTTAAGAACAGGCTCAAGACCCACCTTTTTAATTTGGCTTTTAATAAAACTGTTTAACTATTACTGAAGTTGTCATTTATGTTCCATTGTTTTATGTTCTTTTTGGTGCCATATGTTTTTAGATTTTCTCATCTTCTTACTGATGTGTTTAGTTCAGGTTTTTTTTTAAGTATGGGTTTTTTAGTTCCTGTTTTTATGTGTTCTTAGTTCTTTCTGTACCTTTTTAAATTTTGGCTTTTAACAAACCGTTTAACTATTATTGAAGTAGTCATTTAAGTTCCATTGTTTTTACATTCTTCTTAGCTCGATTTGCTTTTAGATTTTCTTATTTTGATGTGTTCTTAGCTCAGTTTCTAAGTATGGGTCTTTAGTTCCCTTTGCTCTTTGTGTTCTTAGTTTTATTTTGTATTTATGTGTTTTAGCTCCAGTGTTTCTTCAGGATGGTTGCTCCTTCACGTGGTGCCTCTGTGCTGAGCAATGTCTCCTTTATTTTATATCTGTGTAAGAGAAGTAGGGGTGATGTATGTGCCTGTGTGTGTTGTGTTTGTGGGTATGTTTATGGGAGGGTTGGAAGGGGTGGGGCTGTATCATGTAAAATATGTAATTAAATGTGTCTATTGTTTTTATCTATGTAAAGCACTTTGCGCAGCATCTAATGTTTTAAAAGTGCTATACAAATAAAGTTTGATTTGATATGATTTATTTAATAAATGTAGACTAACAATTGTTGTAGCTAAGTGCACTGTATATTAATAGCAACACAGTAACTTGATTATATTCCTTGTTCTTGTCTTTTTATTCTGAAAAGGTGAAGAAATCAGAAGCAGCACAAGATTTAAATTAAGGTTAGTGAATCAGTTGTTTTAATAATCAATACGTAGATCAGTTGACTATCAAAATACAATCCTGATAATTTTCCTCCCAGCTGACGGTTGTAACTGCATTTATAACTAGTCAGATACCTGTTATTTTAAAATGTTGGCCTACTAAAACTATGGTAGTTTATGGTTTGCAGCAACAGGATGGCCTGGGATGAAGTCAAATTCCCGGCCTGAATTTTTGTCCCAGTCCACTCAGTCCCCATCCCTTGATTGTCCCCTTACATTAAATGTTTGTCTTAAGTCTTTCCCTGAAGCTGCTTCGTTAAACGTTTGTGGTGTTATGGTCTCCTGGCTCCATGTCTCCCTCCCGGTTTGTTTGAATTTAGTTTGTCCCTGCAATTTAGTTTATATTTCTTGTGTCTATGGTGTGTTTTCTGAGCACAGAGCCTCACCTTTATTTTGTAGTTATCAAAGTATTCCAGTTAGTTATTCTGAATTAGTTATTCTGCAGCTTTGTACCACAGCTTTCTATTTTTTTATTCAATAAAGCCTTGCCTCGTAAGAACACTACCTGCATCTGGGTCATCCCTTGCCAATCCATGACAATACTGGATTCCGTCTGTCATTCCACTTTATTAAATATAACTTGTTTTGTGAACACAGTTGCCTTGATTTCTTTGTATGTATGGATTACTTGGGTTGTTATTGGTATCTGGTGAAAATCTCAGGTCAATGGCTCCATCAGAAATATGTTTAATGAGAAAAATGTTGACGTGTTCAATACTTATTTTCCCCACTGTATATCCATGATTCCTCCTCTGCACATGTCCAAACCATCTCAGCCTTACATATCTTAACTTTGTTTCCAAACTGCTCAACCTGAGCTGTCACTCTGATATACTCATTTCTAATCCTGTCTCTCCTAGTCACTCCCAGTGAGAATCTTAGCATCTTGAATTATTTGTCCAACATTGCCATTTACATCCTCTTAGCAAAATCCACAACCGTCTGTCCTTCCACATTTCTCTCCTTAAGACCACATCTACCCAGAAGCTCCTCATCACCTCTGTTCCCTTCACCTACATGTCCATTAAAGTCCACTCCAATCACCACTGTCTCCCCACTGGGAACACTCTCTACCACTTCATCCAACTTACTCCAGGATTCCTCTTTCACTTCTACCTGACATCCAATTTGTGGGGCATATGCACTGACAACATTCAACAGCACCAGAGTGGTGGCCTAGGGGTAGAGCATCCGCCCCACAACTGGGAGGCCGGGGTTCAAATCCCGGCTGGGTCATGCCAAAGACCATGTAAAAGTGGAACTTCCTGCTGTCCAGCTTGGTGCTCAACAAAAATGGAACGGAGGAAGGAAATGTTGGTTACACAGCCACAGTGGGTGCACAAGTCAAGTGTATTCCCTGCGCCGGTCCCAAGCCGGGATAGAATGGCCAGGATTGTGTCAGAAAACTGTGGGACTAATTGTGTCCTGTCAAAATAAATATGGATGATGATGATGTCACCTTCGATTTCTAGCTTCAAACTCATGATCCTGTCTGACTCCCTTTTTACCTCCTGAACAGTCTTCACATAGTCTTCCTTCAAGATTACTCCTATTCCATTTCTCTTCCTATCTACACTATGGTAGAACAGTTTAAATCCACCTCCAATGCCCCTAGCCTTGTTTCCCTTCCATCTGATTTCTTGAACACATGGCATATCTACCTTTCTTCTCTCCATCATATCAGCCAATTCTCTGCTTTTGCCAGTTATAGTCCCTACATTTAAAGTCCCAATTCTCACCTCCACATTTCTACCTTTCCTTTTCTCCCTCTCCCTCCTAACACACCTTCCCCCTCTATTCTTCTTCAATCTTTGACCAACAGTAGCTTGTTTCCCCTGGCATCCTGTCAGTTAACAGCACAGGTGGTGGTCCATTGTTAACCCAGGCCTCGACCCATCCGGTATGAAAATCTCGTTTGTCATGATCCGCATGCTTGATTTGGCAAAGGTTTTTTCGCTGGATGTGATTCCTGACATAACGCTCCCCATTTACCCAGGCTTGGGACCGGTATTAGGAGTACACTGACTTGTGCACCCCCTGTGGCTGGGTTAAGTTCGGTCTAGGGCTGTTGCGATAACCGCAATTATGTAATACAGCGTTAAGGACACATCAACCGTGGAGTAAAACGACCAACTGCAACAACCACGGTGTTCATTTTTTTTTTTGTGTGGCTATATCTCGTTGTTCACTTATGTGCCTCTACTGATTATTAAATAAATTGTTAAATGAAGTGTATTTTTATTGCCAATAGCATGTTTGCACCTGGTACTCTAGAAGCTTCCACAACACCGTGTGGGTCTCTCTCCAGACGGACTCCAGCAGGCAGTTAGAGGTGAAAGTGTTTGGACTCTTTGCTAAATGCAGCCATGACAGTGAGCACTGAAAGGGTACAAAGCGTATTACTTCCTTCTGAGCGGAGTCTGTATGATCCTGACTGTGTATGCTCCTGTGTATGAGCTTCGAGAGCCAAAGCTTGTTTGAATGTGATTTTTTGGACACTTTCCTGCCACTGCAGTCTCCAGTCCACACATCCCATAGTTCCCGCCACTGCTTTATGAAAATGATCTTTTTTTTTTAACAGAATCAGCAGTTCATGCCTATAGAAAGAGCATAGCTCCACACATTTGTCACACACGTACATAAAGTTGAGAGCAGAGCTGCAGTGAGTTTCTCACAGCTTCCATCGTGTGCCACATAAGTTATAAACCCTGTTTAAATTACGAGACCACAGGGTCCTAAAAACATTTGCAATAATACCACATACCGCGGTGTTGAGCCGTCCACCGTTACCGCAGGGGAAATTCCTCTACCGTGACAGCCCTAGTTAGGTCACTTTAACAATGGGGAATATTTATAAAATCTACTAACAGCTGGAGCAAAAAGCTATTACTCATTAAGTAGATTCACCTACGTGAGTTACCTGGTTTAAAATAATCAGAGATACAGGAAAGACTTACTTTCCTCCTAAGAATACAATACAGTCTATTCAACACAAAATAGTCAAAATGGATTAACTACATACCCAAACAAAGGCTGCGGTGGTGCTTCATCCCCTCTGCCTTTTTCACTTTTTTAAAGTTTTAAATATTTCTTCACACATTTCTAATCTCAGCTTAATACCTACTTCCCTCTTTTTGTGTCCATTCAAGTTCTGCAGTACTTTTGCAGTACAAAAATGACTATGTAAACGCCCCTCCTCACATACTAAGACAGATTCTGATTTTGATATGTACATTTTGTAATATCCTCAATGGCTGACAACACTGTTCTGGTGTTCCATTTATTTTGTATGTAGGGCATAGGGAATGCCAACCTTGACCTTTGACCTTTTGACCCCATACCCATAATCTGAGGTCAGGGTCTCGGGGTGAACATGTGTACAAACTTTGGTCACCCCAGCTTTACTCATTCTATAGTAATAGCACAAATGCAATATTAACTTTGACCCTTTGACCCCAAACAAGCCAGGTCAGGGTGTAAGCCGTCCAAGATTTATCTTAGATGCAACTATGGTATGGATTTTGAAAAGCCTACATCATTTCTTTCAGTAGTTATTGTGATGACAAAATTTAGGGAAAACCTGATCTCTGACCTTGACCTCAAGGTCTATAATTCCTGCAAAAATCATCTGATCAGAGTCAAATAGCAATATGTGCATCATCAGTGTATATCAAACTCTGGCACCAAGTTTTAAAACAATCAGAACAAAATTGTAGGAGAAGTTGATTTTACAAAAGTGGGATAGATGGACGGCCCCATAACATAATCCCCTTTCACCTTTCGGTCTTCGATCGGCAGGGGATAGAAAAGGGGAAAATATCCAGGGGGGTGAAGACATTTTCCAGGTGCTGTATGTCCTGATTAATGATGGCTTACCATTCCTGTTAGAAGTTCAAACAGCAAAGCCCCAAGACTCCACCAGTCAGACGCTTCTGTCACTCTGGACACTCCACCGATTTCTGTCAACAACACAGACTGAGTTTGGTCTTATATATGGTCAGTATTTTTAATAATTGACCAGCTGTGGGTTTCTATTCTATTCTAATGTGAAGTGCTTGAGTTTTGTTCAGGGCCCACATCTTGCCACTAGGTGGCAGGTTACACTAACATGTACAGCTGTGGACAAAATTGTTGGTACCCCTCTGTTAATGAAAGAAAAACCCACAATGGTCACAGAAATAACTTGAATTTGACAAAAGTGGTAATAATTAAAAATTCTATGAAAACTAACCAATGAAAATCAGACAATGCTTTTGAATTGTGGTTCAACAGAATTATTTTAAAAAACAAACTCATGAAACAGGCCTGAACAAAAATGATGGTACCCTTAACTTAATATTTTGTTGTACAACCTTTTGAGGCAATCACTGCAATCAAACGATTTCTGTAACTGTCAGTGAGACTTCTGCACCTCTCAGCAGGTATTTTGGCCCACTCCTCATGAGCAAACTGCTCCAGTTGTCTCAGGTTTGAAGGGTGCCTTCTCCAGATGGCATGTTTCAGCTCCTTCCACAGATGTTCAATAGGATTTAGATCAGGGCTCATAGAAGGCCACTTTAGAATAGTCCACTGTTTCGCTCTTAGCCATTCTTGGGTGTTTTTAGCTGTGTTTTGGGTCATTATCCTGTTGCAAGACCCATGATCTGTGACTGAGACCAAGCTGTCTGACATTGGGCAGCACACTTCTCTCTAGAATACCTTGATAGTCTTGAGATTTCATGGTACCCTGCACAGATTGAAGACACCCTGTGCCAGATGCAGCAAAGCAGCCCCAGAACATAACAGAACCTCCTCCATGTTTCACAGTAGGGACAGTGTTCTTTTCTTGGTATGCTTCATTTTTACCTCCGCCAGGCCGAAAAGGCCAGGAGGAGGTTATGTTTTTGCCGGGGTTTGTTTGTCTGTCTGTCTGTTTGTTGGTTAGCAAGATAACTCAAAAACTTTTGGACGGATTTCCATGAAACTTTCAGGCGTTGTTGGAAATGGTAAAAGGAAGAACTGATTAGAATTTTGGGGATGATCCGCATCACCGTCTGGATACAGGAATTTTTTAAAGCATTTTTTAACACTGTGACATACGGCCATTTTCAACATGTGCGCAGGCGCAATAGTTTATTTCTCTTATCTTATCATGTTTAATGTTGCAGCATTGTACCGAGACAAATTCCTAGTTTGTGTACTACATGAACAATGGCAATAAACCTGATTCTGATTCTGATTCTGATTCTGATTCTGGTCGTTGTGTCTCACCAACACAAACTCCGCGTTCTTCAATGTTTTAGGCACAAAAGCACGCGGAAAACACTGGTGGCCTGGGCCCGCCAGCGTGCCTGTGTTTGCGCGCAGCTGCAAAACCTGACACGGGCAGCTGTCCGCCGCCAGATTATTTGGCAGAAATTCCCCGGCCAGCCATAGGCGCTGCGCAAAAACGAGCTCTCTGCCGGGGAAGCTTCTAAATTCTGTTTTGCCGCGGAGCGCAACCCCAATAATATAAAACCCACGGCAACCTGTCTACCCAATCAGCATCCGTCAGTGTAGGAGATGGACACAACAGCAACACTTCAGTTTATTACCTCCGCCAAGGAGGCAATGCTTTTACTACTGAACCACTAATCCTATCACTATCAGATTGATCGTCATTGATTAATTCTCTATGTTTATTGCACTGTCCCTGTTAAATAAACAAATAATCATTGTGAATCCAATTGCTAGTCATATCTTTTCATGGTCAAGGAATCTGAAAACGTACACACAAACACTGTATGGGGGGAACTGTTGCGCTTGGCGGAGGTCTGTGCTTTTCTAGTTGCGTCTGTGAACATAGCGCTGATGTGCCTTGCCAAAAAGTTCCAGTTTTGTCTCGTCTGTCCATAGGACATTCTCCCAGAAGCTTTGTGGCTTGTCAACATGCAGTCTGGCAAATTCCAGTCTGGCTTTTTTATGATTTGTTTTCAACAGTGGTGTCCTCCTTGGTCGTCTCCCATGAAGTCCACTTTGGCTCAAACAATGAGGGATGGTGCGATCTGACACTGATGTATCTTGACCTTGGAGTTCACCATGATTGTGTTTAGAGGTTGTTCTGGGATCTTTTGTTACCAAATTTTTTTTTCCGTCTCCTCCTGTGGCCATGTCCAGGGAGGTTGGCTAAAGTCCCGTGGATCTTAAATTTCTGAATAATATGTGCAACTGTAGTCACAGGAACATCAAGCTGCTTGGAGATGGTCTTATAGCCTTTACCTTTAACATGCTTGTCTATAATTTTCTTTCTAATCTCCTGAGACAACTCTCTCCTTTGCTTCCTCTGGTCCATGTTTAGTGTGGTAAACACCATGTCACCAAACAGCACAGTGACTACTTGTCACCCTTTAAATAGGCCGACTGACTGATTACAAGTTTGTAGACACCTGTGATGTTAATTAGAGGACACATCTTGGTTGAACATGTCCCTGTGGTCATATTATTTTCAATCTTTTCTAGGGGTACCATCATTTTTGTCCAGGCCTGTTTAATGAGTTTGTTTTTTAAAGTAATTCTGTTGAACCACCATTCAAAAGCACTGTCTGATTTTCACTGGTTAATTTTCATAGACTTTTTATTTATTACCACTTTTGTCAGATTCAAGTTATTTCTGCGACCATTGTGGGTTTTTCTTTCATTAACAGTGGGGTACCAACAATTTTGTCCACGTGTGTAAATACTGTTGTCAGCCTCCAGTACAGTTTTACCTGGAGCGCAGTACATCTGTTCCATCGCTCTGGAGCTGATCTCTGGCTGAACCTCACTCCACTGGCTGAAAAATGTCAAGCATACCTTTCCTGTGGAAACATTAATCCAAGTTAAAATCATAACTATTGTGGCTTTTACCAGTTGGTCTCTTAGAGTTCTGACTGGCTCACCATTGCTTGTAAGAAGAACATTTCTAGGGTTGAGGTCCCGACACAGGATGCCTTGCTGATGTAGACTCTCCAGGGCCAAGAGGATTTGTGCCGCCCAAACCCGCACCTCTGCTTCAGGAAGCCCCCAGCAGGTCTGCATAGACCTATCTGCAGGCCTGGAAGACTTAACATTGAACCGAGGCAGGTGACACCGGCCATCTACTTCTATGATCTGATCTTCCAGTTGCTCTGATCCTACTAATTTAGGTGAAATGTCTGCATCTTCTCTCCTTGTTGTGTTGGATGGAGCTGCATTAGGGATAGAGGAGAACCAGCTTACAAATGATCCCTTACTTGGAGTTGCACTCTTCTGTACAGGACTTAGCAGCGAAGAAACCTCCCCTAAAACAGCCCCTGAATCACTTTTATGTTCAACCCCTAAGAGAGGCAATTTTGCTGTAATACTGTGGCACAGGGAAGAGGAGGAAAGCCAAGAACTTTCTGAGGTGATCCTGGTATCTGTGTGGTCAGAAAATACTGCTCTGTCTGTGCTCCTGATCATCACAATCCCATTTTTTTCTTCTGCAGATGAACTGCTGCTGTCTTGCTTCGTGTTTGTAGATTCTCCTGCAGTGTTTTCACTTGAAATGGATCCCTGGTGAGAGCCACTGGTATGACAGATCTGGGTTTGGCAATGAAGAGGAAGATGCAAAATAGCAGGAGAGGAACTCAAATTATTTTCAGTGTTGAGTGTTGGTGCTTTTTTAAATGAATCTCTGTTTTTATGAGGTCCAGTTTGCAGTAAATCACCATCAGTCACTGCATAGGGGTTAATTTTCTCACAGTTGTGTGCTGGATCTGAAGCTTTCCAGGCCACCTCAAAGTCAGAGCTGCACTCTATCAGCCCCATCCCAGCTTTCTTTTTGTGGAGTTCTGACATGACACCGAGGGTTTGACTGACACGAGTGCAGGACAGTGGAAAAGTGGGCGTTTCCTGAGATTCACTGGAGTGCAAACATAAGCTCGGAGCTGGTGGGTGGATTTGAGTTTTGATGTGTGTCCTCGTCGGGCCCGAATGCAGAGTTAGCCGATCAAACTTGGTATGAAATGATGCTGCCGCGCGTGTGTTCTGCAGACAACCGGTCTCTTCAATGTAGGAGTGAGTCCCACAGCTCTCCAGCTGCTGCTGCGTCTCATCCCAAGAAGTTGGGAAGTCGGCATCTGGACTTTCATCGTGTAATTTAGCTGGAATTGCTGCTATGCTCCCTGTGTTGCTGTGCTGGTAGTCTGTGCTGATTGTTGGTGAGGTGTGACTGGTCTTTCGCTTGATATTGTGCTGGCGAGAAGTGAAGCATTCTGAGTGCTCCTTGGCTTTCTCTTTTTTCAACTTATGCAGCTTGGAAAAGAGTCTCCCACCTAGAAAATAACACACAAAAAATGTTAAAAAAAAAAAAGAATATCAAAGGATTTTGCTGCAATAAATAACTAACCAGACAGTCAATGACGGAGTAGCTCATTCTGGTCAGATGAAATCACCCCACGAGTGCTCAGATCTCCTGACCTCTGACCTTGAGCACCAACCTGATGCAGGCCCACCTGAGGATGACTGTGTGTGAATTTGGTGAGCATCAAGTTAATTGCCTAGGAGGAGGAGTGATTTTTCTGAGATCACCCAAGATGTCAGCTCTCCTGACAGTTGACCTTGGCCTAGATCTTGAGCACAGCAGACCCACTTGAGGATCATTGTGCATGAGTTCAACAAACATTGGGGCAGTTGCCTAGACGTTGTAATGATTTTTGTAAAATTGTAAATGTGGAAATCTCCTGATTTTTCACAGTGACCTTGACCTTGAGCCTGGATGCAGACTCACCTGAGGATCATTGTGTGTCAGTTTGCTGACCACTGGGGAAAATGCCTAGGAGTAGTAGTGATTCCTGTGAAATGTGGATGGACGGACTGATGGACTAATGACAGACACCGTGCCATTGCATTAGCATTTTTTAGGCTTTACAAGAATGAGCTAAAAACTGGAGCCCCAGTGCATGCTGTTCATGTTTTAAAATCACCCTAAAACGGTGACCCTCAATAGGCAGCCCACGGGCCACATCCAGCCCACGAGCCCCCTATTTGTGGCCCCCGAGCTGTGATTCCTTCACTGTGTGTTTTCGTTTGGTCAGCACCTGTAAATGTGAACTGTTATCTCCATGCCAATGATGTGCTGCCAGCGGGCGAGCAGCACTTTTTTACTTTCACTTTCGGAGCAGTTCGCTTACTGATGCTTAGCCAGCAGTAGCAGCCTAGACGGAACGAAAATGGCATGTTCCAAGTTTGCTGCTAAAAGAAAAGTGGGCAGTGAAAATCGGCAATTCAAAGATGAATGGACTGAGAAATTTGCATTTGTTCTCCTTCCTACCAGCACAAGACCAATGTGCTAAATATACCAGGAGACAATAGCTTTGATAAAGATTTCCAATTTGAAACAAGAAACAATTTGAAACAAGAGCAAGCATAGGAATTTTGAAGAGACAGTTCCTCAAAATTCAGAGGAAAGAACAACAAAAATTAATGCACTGAAATCGTCATATCAAGCTGCAGGCAGGATTCTTGTTACATCTATGACACAACAAAATGCAACAGAGTTGTGAAAGTCTTTTCTAAAAGTGGCTGCCTTCAGCAGCTCTTCCCACAGCAGAACAGCCTGGTGACATGGGCGTACATCAAGGGGGTCTGGGAGGGGGGGGGGATTTTTTTTTCTTTAAAATTTGCAGCTTTTCTCATTAATTTACTAAATTTATTTGTAAATGTAACACTTTTTTGTTGTAAATTTGCCACTTTTCCCTCATAAATCTGCTATTTTTGCATCTTAAATCTGTAATTTGTTGTCTTGTAAATTTGTAACCTTTTTATATGTGAGTTCTTTTCCTGTAAATTTACATATTTTTTCTCACTAAATATGCAACTTTTTTCTAGCAAACTTGATTTTTTGTTAATGTGCAATTGTTTTTTAAATTTGCAATTTTCTTTCTCATAAATTTATTACTTTTTTCTTGTAAATTTGCAGCTTTTTTCCCATAAGTGTACATTTGTACATTCTTTCTCATAAATTTGTGACTGACAACAATAATACTTATAGTGTGCTCTCAATATTTACTCTGGAGAAAATGTTCTGTTCATTGTCCCTCCCAACATAAAAATTAAATATCCACCCATGAGCATGCTTGCACTGCTCCGGACCTCTGGTCCACTGGAAGAAACAAATGCAGACCCCTGGCAAAAACATTTGAGGACCCCTGCCTTAAAAGGTAAGCTTTTGTACAGAGTACCAGGTGAGAAATAATTCCACCTTCCAGGAATGTTGGGCATCCAAAATATGAGCTCAGAATGACATTACTTCTATATTAATTGCATTCTAGTAAAACTTAGTGCTACAACACAACCCATGACGTGGGTACGATTCTGTGCTGCAATACAGAGTATGGTAACAACTACATGTCCCACAATGGATTGTGAATTTGTCATCAGTTCAGTGACAGCATCCATCCATGGTGGGCAGCGTTTTGACTTCAGTCATTACCATTACCAAAAAAAGTTTTTTTTTTTTTTTTTTTCCAGTTGAGTGATGTATTTGGGAAAAAATGTGCATGAAAAGAAAAACTGGAAGGGGAAGGCAGATGGGAACGTGAATGCATGCTTGTGCTGAAGACAAACCAGTATGTCTTCTTTGCAATGACGCAGTATCTAAGTTACATAGACAATGTGAAACCAAACACAGGCATCGTTATTTTAGCCACCAAGAAAAGCAGCAAAAACCCTAAGAATTAAAAAGTAGACTGCAATCTCAGCAGAATATATTTGCAAAAATTGCTGCAAAAAATGATGTTGCTGTAGAAGAAGGCACATTTTTAAAGCAAAGTATGCTGAAGGTATGCACTCTGGTCCAAAGATGGGGACTTGAGTCTCAGACATGGACTCAAGTCGAACTTAAGCCTCATATACAAGGACTTCAGACTTGACTTGGATTCAAAAGACTTGAGACTTGACTTGCACTCGTGATTTGGGACTTATGAACATCCATCCATCCATCTTTACCGCTTTTCTGGAGGCCCGGGTCGCGGAGGCAGCAGTTCAACCAGAGAAGCCCAGACTTCCCTCTCCCCAGCCACCTGCTCTAGCTCTACAGAGAGGATACCAAGGCATTCCCAGACCAGCTGGGAGACATAGTCTCTCCAGCGAGTCCTGGGTCTGCCCCGGGGTCTCCTCCCAGTGGGGCATGCCCGAAACACCTCAAGTGGGAGGTGTAAAGGAGGCATCCTGATCAGATGCCCAAACCACCTCAACTGGCTCCTTTCAATGTGGAGGAGCAGCGGTTCTACTCTGAGCCTCTCCCGGATGACTGAGCTTCTCACCCTATCTCTGATGGTGAGTCCAGCAATCCTACGGAGAAAGCTCATTTCAGCCGCTTGTATCCGCAATCTCGTTCTTTCGGTCATTACCCAAAGCTCGTGACCATAGGTGAGGACAGGAACATAGATTGACTGGTAAATCGACAGCTTTGCCTTAGAAATCAGCTCCCTCTTCACCACAATAGACAGGTACAATGTCCGCATCACTGCAGATACTGCTCCAATCCGTCTGTCAATGTCTCGCTCCATTCTCCCCTCACTCGTGAATAAGACCCCAAGATACTTAAACTCCTCCCCTTGTGGCAGGAGCTTGTCCCCAACCCGGAGAGGACAATCCACCTTTTTCCGGTTGAGGACCATGGACTCAGACTTGGAGGTGATGATTCTCATCCCAGCCGCTTCACACTCAGCGGCAAACCATCCCAGCAAGAGCTGTAGGTCATTGCTGGATGAAGCCAACAGGACAACATCATCTGCAAACAACAGAGGTGAGATCCTGTGGTCACCAAGCATGACACGCTCCATTCTCTGGCTGCGCCTAGAAATCCTGTCCATAAAAATTATGAACAGGATTGGTGACAAAGGACAGCCCTGGCGGAGTCCAACTCTCACTGGGAATGAGTCCGATCGAGTGTTGGCAATACGAACCAAACTCTCACAACGGTTGTACAGAGACCAAATAGCTCGTAACAACAAGCCCGATACCCCATACTCCCGAAGCACCCCCCACAAAAAAAACATGAGGGACGTGGCCGAATGCCTTCTCCATGTCCACAAAACACATGTAAACTGGTTGGGCAAATTCCCACGAACCCTTGAGAATTCTCGAGCGGGTAAAGAGCTGGTGCGATGTGCCACGGCCAGGACGAAAACCACATTGCTCCTCCTGAATCTGAGGTTTGACCAACGGCCGGACTCTCCTCTCCAGTACCTTGGCATAGACCTTCCCAGGGAGGCTGAGGAGTGTGATCCCTCTAAAGTTGGAGTACACCCTCCAGTCCCCTTTTTTGAAGAGAGGAGCCACCACCCCGGTTTGCCATGCCAAATGCACTGCCCCCGACCTCCACGCAGTGTTGCAGAGGCGTGTCAACCATGACAGCCCTACAACATCCAGGGCCTTGAGGTACTCAGGGTGAATCTCATCCACCCCCGAGGCCCAGCCACCAAAGAGATTTTTAACCACCTTGGCGACCTCAGCCCCTGTGATAGGTGAGTCGTCCCCCTCGTCCACAAGCTCTGCTTCCTCTGTGGAAGGCGTATCAGTGGGATTGAGGAGATCCTCAAAGTTTTCCTTCCACCACCCGACAATGTCCCCAGTCGAAGTCAACAGTGCCCCATCTGCACCATACAGTGTGGACAGGGAGCTGCTTCCCCCTCCTGAGCTGCCGGACAGTTTGCCAGAATCTCTTCGAGGTCAACAGAAAGTCTTGTTCCATGGCCTCATAGAACTCCTCCCATACCCAAGTTTTTGCTTCAGCAACCACCCGAGGTGCACTCTGCTTGGCCTGCTGGTACACCTCAGCTGCTTTGGGAGTCCCACAAGCCATCCAAGCTTGATAGGTCTCCCTCTTCAGCTTAATGGCTCCCCTCACCACTGGTGTCCACCACTTGGTTCGGGTGTTGCCACCACGAGATTCCCCGACGACCTTGCGGCCGCAGCTCTGGGCCGTTGCTTCAACAATAGAGGTGGAGAACATGGCCCATTCAGACTCCATGTCTCCAGACTCCCTCGGAATGTGAACAGTCTTTTATTTTTAATGTTTTTGGTGGACTTTTGCCAGTCGGTGTATCGTGACATGCACTACACAAAGAGCAGAGATAAACAAACTATCATCTGGTCAGTAACTGCAACAGATACTGGAGTCAGTTTGACTTGGCCTGTCCTTGCCACTGATAATACCACTATCTGCCAAGAATGTGCCACTAGTCCAGCAAAAGCTAGCGGTACTCAAATACTTTGCAAGCAGTTTCATGAAATGGTCAGTCAGAAAGCAACTCATACCAGCTCGGACGTCACCCAGGTTAACAAGGCCAGGAGTTCCTGGCAGCAGAGGGCGAAGGACAGAGCTGCGTGGAGGAATCTGATCAGACCTAAATGAAACAGTCATTGTCGCCCCCGACAGACTGCTATGATGATGATGATGTTTAAAAAAAATCCAAAAGACTGAAACTTCGTTTAGGAATCAAAGTCAGGTGATTTTCATTGTGAAAAAAACATCACAGATAATTGGATCCACAAACCATGACTGTTTCTCAAGAAATGAACTGTCAATATTTGGGGGAAAATGCAGATTTTTTTTTTCCACAATATTTTTATTGAACCTTTTTTTTAACAAACATGACACCAACAATCAAACCCTAACACTAAAGTAAATTAAAAATAAATGTTCTAAAAACACCAACAACCATTAACAAAACAAGTCAAACAATGCTCCTCTGTTTAGCCTAGGTAATCCATTGCATAAGTATACATATTATACATTCACCAATTTGGAATTTACAAGGTCCACACACATCATTCACCTTCTTCTTCAGAAGTTATGTTTAGTTTCTTTACATAATCAATGAAAGGTCTCCATATATTCTCAAACACATTTCCTTTGATTTCAATATGTATGTTATTCTTTCTAGTGGAAGGTTTGTTAACATCTGTCTTAACCACTGAGTCACATCTGGTCTATGAGTCTTTTTCCACAGTAGTGCAATACATTTTTTGGCGTTAAGCAAACTGAGGTCTATGAATGTTCTTTCACTCTTATTAAAGTTATGCTTTTCTGGATACAGACCCAACAAAAACAATTTAGGATTCAATATGAGTTGTTTTGAAATTATTTTTTCAATTGTTACCCTCACCTCTTCCCAAAACATTCTAATTTTTCTACATTCCCATAAACAATGAAATAGAGTTCCTTTACTTTCCATACATTTTGTGCATATATCTAGTATGTTTTTGTTATATCTATTTAACTCCACCAGTGTAACATACATCCGCATTAACCATTTAAAATGTATCAATTTAAGACGTACATTTATTGATTTGGTTTGAGCTTCTGCACAAGCCAATTCCCATTGTTCCTCTGAAATTTCAGTTTGCAGGTCTTCTTTCCAATAATTCATTCTTTTCTGTGAATTTTCACTTGAGGATAATATCAGTGAGTTATAGAACTCTGAAATAATACCCTTTCTCTTACTATTTTTCGTCAAAATTTTTTCCAAGTATGAATAGGTAGGTCGGGTGAGAGCATTATTTTGATTTGATCGAATAAAATTCCTAAGCTGAAGATATTTAAAAAAATGTGTTCTATTAAGATTAAATTTGGCCCTCAGTTCTTCAAAAGACATTATGTTGTCTGAACGTGCCAAATATAAGTCTTGAATCTTTTGAATCCCTTTTAAATTCCATAATTTAAATACAGCATCCGCTCTCCCTGGTGTAAAATATTGATTACCCCATATTGGGCTAAATTGTGACAATAAGTGCGGTTCTTTTAAATATTTTTTGATTTCATACCATATTTTGATCATATTCTTTACAATAGGATTTTTAACTTGTTTCTGTAATTTTTTAGCCGAGTCTGAGTATATGAATAAGGGAAGAGGTAAAGGTAAATTGTATGATTCCATTTCAGTCCAGTGAGGGAGATCATTTGATGAAAAATAATATGTCATAGACCTCAGTTGTGCTGACCAGTAATACAACATAAAGTTTGGACATTTCAGACCTCCACGATCAAATGATAAATATAGTAAGGACAGACGTAATCTAGCCTTCCTCTTGTTCCATATAAATTCCACTAACTTTTTTTTAATTCTTGAGAATAGATCTGAAGGTGGTGGTAAAGGAATGTATTGAAATAAATATAGTATTTTGGGTAAGATATTACTTTTAAGTATATTAATTCTCCCGATCATTGACATTGGTAGTGACATCCATCTCTGAAGTAACTCATTAATGTCTGTCATTAAGGCTTCATAGTTGATACTAACGGCTGATTCTAACTTAGGCACAATTTGGATTCCTAAGTATTTAAACTGATTTACAACATTGAATTGATTTACCTCAGGAGCTGGGTGCTTTCTCTGGTTCTCATTTAGCATTAATATTGAAGATTTAGTTTTATTTATTTTATATCCTGATATTTCCCCAAAGTTCTTTATTAAATTTAACAAGGTCGGAATTGATTTTTTAAGATTCGACATAAACCAAATTATGTCATCAGCATACAGGGAGATTTTATGTTCTGTTGGTCCTACTTTAATTCCATATATTTGTGGATGTAAACGTACTGCCATCGCTAAAGGTTCAATTGCCATAGTAAACAGTAAAGGTGAAAGTGGACAACCTTGTCGACAACCTCTATTAATTTTTATTGATTTTGAGATATTGCTATTTGTTAGGATTTCTGCTGTAGCATTATTGTATATTATCTGAACCCATTTTATGAAATTCTTTCCAAGTCCAAACCCTTGTAAAACTTCAAAAAGAAAGGGCCATTCGACCCTATCAAAGGCCTTTTCAGCATCCAATGATAGGAAAGCTGTATCCAGCGCTTCTTTATTAGAATAAATAATATTAAATAGTCTTCTTACATTATGGAAGCCTTGTCTTCCCATTATAAAGCCATTCTGATCTCGGTTAATTATATTTGGTAATATTTCTTGTAGTCGTCTTGCTAAAATTTTACAGATTATCTTAAGGTCTGCATTTAATAGGCTTATTGGTCTCATGTTTTCACATTTATTAGAAGGTTTACCTGGTTTTGGCAACAGTTTAATTAAGGCATTATTTATATATGGCGGTAATTTACTATTTTGAAATGATTCTAAAACCATTTCCAAAAATGGTTTTATTAATTTATTCTTAAATTTTTTATAGAGGTCAAGTGGAAGACCGTCAGGTCCCACACTTTTTCCTGATTTCATATTATCAATGGCTAGCGCAACTTCTTCTTGACTAATTTTTGACTCCAGTATCTCCCTATTTTCATTTGGAATACACAGTATAGATAATCCATCCAAAAACCCATTTAGTTTTGTTAAGTCAGTTTCATTTTTTGCATCATATAGTTTTTCATAATAATCTCTAAAGGCACTGTTAATTTCTAAAGGATCTACGACTGCCTGTCCGTTACTTATAATACTGGTAATTGGTGTTTTAAATTCTAATTGTTTAATCTGCCATGCCAATAATTTTCCTGATTTTTCACCTTGTTCATAAAAGGTTTGCTTCAATCTTAGAAGACTCGAGGCAGCTCTATTCGCTGATTTTTTGTCATATTCAGCTCTCAGAATCAGTAATTCATTCTCTAATTTGGGATTACTTCCTGCATACACTTTTTCTTGAAGAATTTTTATTTTACGTTCCAATTGGACTCTCTCCTCTCGAGTCTTCCTAGATTTTGAACCTGTGTAACTAATAATATGCCCCCTTATAAAAGCTTTGAAAGCCTCCCACTTTATACATGCTGATGTTTGTGTAGTGTTGATATCAAAGAACTCATCTATCTGTTTTTCTATGTACTTAAAGCGTACCTGTGGTGGTCGTGAAGACGCATTTGACTTGAAAACATTATGAAAAAGTATTTCTTATTTTGGTAAATAATTTTTGCCAGCCATATACCACCAGACATATATTCAAATAGGACCTTGGCCATGGGCAGCCAATGAAAACTGTGGGCGCAGCCATGACACATGCGGATGTGACGTCACTTCGTTGATACTCAACAGTCAATGCTCCGCCTGTATGAGAGACTAGGGTGCTGTTGTGAGTTTTTTTATTCTATTATGGCTGAATTGTCGGACTCTGAGGAAGAATTTGTCCAACATGGCTACAGGTTTGAGCCAGAAAGGTCTTCTGAGGGTTAAAGTGACGAAGTGGTCCTCACACACAACGCAATTTCGTCTGAAATTATTCGTCTGTGCCCTGTTTCCGCTCCGATCTTCTGACAAGGTGAGCTGGGTTTGGGTACACAAACTGCTGCTCTGTATATAGTTGTAGAATCATCTTCCGTGTTGCGGCAGTTACGAGATCAAATGAGACAAGCAGCTGAATTTAAGCATTTATTTATTTTCTACTCGTTTCAGTTCTGCATTTAATATGAACCCTGAGTTTGAAATAAACGTTTGAATTTTGGTCCTCATACAACGCAACGTGCTGTCTGCCGCTATTTATAGCGGCGACGGAAGAGCCGAAATAATCTGCCGTTTTGCGGCTGTTAACGACCTCAGATCAGACGAGACGACCCGCCGAATTTAAGCATTTATTTATTTATTTTCTACTCGTTTCAGTTCTGCATTTAATATGAACCCTGAGTTTGAAATAAACGTTTGAATTTTGGTCCTCATACAACGCAACGCGCTGTCTGCCGCTATTTATAGCGGCGACGGAAGAGCCGAAATAATCTGCCGTTTTGCGTCTGTTAACGACCTCAGATCAGACGAGACGACCCGCCGAATTTAAGCATTTATTTATTTATTTTCTACTCGTTTCAGTTCTGCATTTAATATGAACCCTGAGTTTGAAATAAACGTTTGAATTTTGGTCCTCATACAACGCAACGCGCTGTCTGCCGCTATTTATAGCGGCGATGGAAGAGCCGAAATAATCTGCCGTTTTGCGGCTGTTAACGACCTCAGATCAGACGAGACGACCCGCCGAATTTAAGCATTTATTTATTTATTTTCTACTCGTTTCAGTTCTGCATTTAATATGAACCCTGAGTTTGAAATAAACGTTTGAATTTTGGTCCTCATACAACGCAACGCGCTGTCTGCCGCTATTTATAGCGGCGACGGAAGAGCCGAAATAATCTGCCGTTTTGCGGCTGTTAACAACCTCAGATCAGACGAGACGACCCGCCAAATTTAAGCATTTATTTATTTATTTTCTACTCGTTTCAGTTCTGCATTTAATATGAACCCTGAGTTTGAAATAAACGTTTGAATTTGAATTAGAATATCCCAAAAGCCGCTGCACATCCGGGTACTCGAGGCTCAGCCAATACTGATCCAGATCGCGGTAGCCACGAAATTACGTCACAGGAAGCGTCCTGGAAGTCCATGTAGAGGCAAATATGGCTGCGAACATGTTTTGCTGGCATACCTGAACAAGCACATCAGCAATGGATTTATATCAAATTGCCTTAAACTTGAAATTTACCTTGAAATTGAACTAGAAAGTGAGCCAGGGGCTCAATATAATATCTTTTTTTGCACGACCACCACAGGTACACTTTAACAAATTCCTCATCTTGAAGCCATTTATGCTGAAATTGCCACCTACCAGGAACCTTTGTCAATTTCTTATCTACATATATTAGACAGCAGGGTGCGTGATCAGAGATCACAATGTTATCATAGAAACAATTTTGAATCTTGGACCTTAATTCTGTGGAGATCAAAAATTAGTCAATACGTGAAAATGTCTCGTAGGTGTTAGAATAACAAGAATAGGCTTTGACTTGTGGTTTAATTTCTCTCCATATATCTAGCAATCTCAATTCTTTCATAAAATGATTAATGGTCATCCTGCATCTATTGTGCGTACAGTCCTGTCCTGTTGACCTATCTATACTGGGATTCAATGTACAATTAAAATCCCCTGCTATTATATATAGCCCTGTGAGTGATGCTAAAGTAAGAAATAAATTAACGAAGAAGTTTTGATCATCTATATTGGGACCATATAAGTTCACCAGATTTATATTTTCTAATAACAAAGATCCTTGGATGATTAGATATCTTCCCAATTTATCTCCAATTACATTTTTCACTTGAAATGGGACTGATTTATGTATGAGAATCCTAACTCCCCTGGCTCGAGATGAAAATGATGAGGTGAATACACTTCCCTGCCATCTACTCCTTATTCTTTTTACATCCTCCTCTATTAGATGAGTTTCTCGTAAAAACACAATTTTTGAACCTATGTCTTTTATTTTATTCAAAACCTGTTTAAGTTTTTTTAGATTTTGTAGACCTCTGCAATTCCATGATGTTAAATTAAGCTTAACGCTTTGGTCTATGATCAATAAAGAGTTTGAGATTACCTTGTAATATAAACATGCTCATACAGAGAAGCAAAAACATGGATGGTTGAACATTCATCCCACAAACTACACACAAACAAATTCCCCCTTCCCACATTCGTGGTAATCCCCCCAAAATCAAAAAAAAAAATCTGACTCCCGTTATAGCCTGAATCTGCTCCTCCCCCGTGAGGATCAGTCAAACCACTCACTCTTTCCTCCTCTCAATCACCCTGACTCTGCTACTTTTAATGACATGACAATAACTCTCTTCTGAAGTTTTTCCAATTTAACTCCAAAATTTTATAGCAACTTTGTACATCATAGCTTTTTTTTTTAATATATAATACAATCTATATTTTGTAGACATGCTATATGTTTCAAATCAGTCAGATACTTGAACACTTGCTTAAATATTCTACCTTTTATATCTTGTTCTTGCTTCATGCTTGGCTCTCGCCAGTCTCTCCTTGGATCTGCTTAATGAGTTCCTGCGCCTCCTGAGGGGTCTTAAAGACTTGGGTTCTCCCTTTATACGTGACCAGCAGTCTTGCAGGATAAATCACTCCGTGACGAATCCCAAGGCTGCGCAGCTCTTTACGGGTGGGGTCAAACTGTTTCCTTAATTGTTGGATTCCTGCGGCCAAATCTGGGTAGAACCGCACCTGTTGATCCTGGTATTTAATTTCTCCTTTAGTACGCGCTGTGTTGGAGACCGTCATCTTGTCCCTGTAGTTGAGGAGCTTCATAATCAGCGTCCTCGGTGTTGTCTTCTTATCTCTTGGTGGGCGCTCTCCAAGACGACTGATGACTGTAGATCTGCGTTATTCAGCGCTTCTGGAATCCACTTTTCCAAAAAGGAACACGCATCCTGTTCCTCCGCCCCCTCCGGAAGGCCCACAAGCCTTAAATTATTCCGTCTCGACCGGGATTCTAAGTCCAAGACGTTATCTTCCAGACGTTTAATTTTTAATTCCAATGTTTGGACCTTTAATTGCAGGCTGTTGACGTCATCTTCAGCGTTGGAGATCCGGAGCTCTGCCTGCGATATTCGCTCCATACAGTCGCTTATTTCTTTTCTCATAGCTTCTAACGCAGCTATAATCCCATCAAACTTAGACGAAAAGTCTGTTCTCATAGCGCTGATGGCAGCAAGGACCGCATTCGTTCCTTCGGCAGTCACTGCACCACCGCTAGCTCCCTCCTCAGCCATGGTCACAGGCGATTTATCTGCTGCGTCACGAGCGTGGAAATCTGTTAACTTGGCTTGTCTCGACGAATCAGTTTTTCCTCCGCCTGATTTCACAGCCTTAGTTTTTAACATATCCGCCCCCAAACGCTAGAATAGGTTTTTGTTCCAATTGGGAGAGTTTTAGCCTACTTTTTTATCATTAGGAGCAGAGCAGAGTGGAGCACACCCTCCTACGCGGCCGCCATAACCGGAAGTCCCGAAAATGCAGATTTTAAATTTGTAACGGAAACTTTCACTGTGTTTTTACTGAATTTCACCAGCCTGTTTTAAGTAACGATATTCAACTGCTGACCAGTTCTGTTACTAGATGCTAATAGATAAAGGATAACATATTTTAAATTCTTTAGATATTACAACCTTTACAACATTTCCTGCAATTCAAGACTTGTGAATTATTCATGCTTCCACATTTTTATATTTTTGTAGTTTTATTTCAACTTTCTCTTTTACCATAAGACTGATGTGGCCCAGGATAAAACTGAGTTTGACACCCCTATGGTACAATGTTTTTATGCACAATTTATCACGTACTTTGCAGTTTTGGGTCTGAATTGTTTTTTGATTTGTTTTGGTGAACATCAGTTAAAGGTCTGATGACATGATTTTGACATTTTTTAGCATGTTGTGTAAACCCAAAAGTCATTGTCGATGATCAATATAATACTTCCAACCGCACCTGCATAAACTAGTTATCATCAAAAAACCGCAGCCGCTAACTGGACTGTGGTGCCGCCCACCGAATGAAGCACCACCATGACATAAGCGACAGAACAGATGCCGGTGTTGTTGACTGGAATGACAGCAGCTTTGTAGCTCACAGTTTCTCTGGTTTCTTGTTTTAATTTTACGGCTATGCCTTCGCGTTGTGTCGCAGGCTTAGATAAACAGCAGGCTGTGAAAGACCACATCACACGCTTCAGCTCCAACTATCATAAGCCTCCTGTGTAAAAGCGCACGAGGAGGGGAAGGATTAATGGATTTACGCATAGCTTTGACCTACTTTCTGTGATCGCATGCTGACGCTCGCCGGTCCGGCCATGTCCCCTCTCTCATTATCATCAGCTGATTCAAACTCCGGCTGATCATCTTTCCAGGTTCTCGCCCAGGTGCTTCTCATCACACCATCACCAGCAGTGCGTGTACTTAGCGGCCGTTTGCCAGTCATGCACTGTTGGTCCATAGTATTGTCATCTGTGCTGTTAGTCTGCCATTATTTTCAGCACTCTCATGACGTGTTAGTCACTCCATGTTCGCCGTGGTTCTTGTGTGTCCTTGAAGCGATGTCAGCTCTTTGGCGCACCTGTGGCTAACACGTCTCCACTCACTCGTTCTCTGGGCGATGCCGGCCCCCGAACGCCATCAGTAAGTGTGATTGTGTTTTTTGTACGTCTTCACCTTTTTGGGAATTGTCTGTCTTTCTGTATTAAATGTGCTGTGGTGAACCCTGCACGTAAATCCCCGTTATTTCATCCTCCCTCTCCGTGCCCTGCGTAAGAGCGCACGGAGGGTCATGATGAATGGATTTACGTGCCGGATTCACCAGATAATACATAATATATAAATACATAAAAATAATACATAATAAACCCGATGCCTGAGCCACAGAGAATACACTGCTATGATTTTATTGGAAAATCGGGTTTAAATAAATTATAATTATGAACAAATAATTTGTTGCAATATCTGTAACAAAAGCATAACACTCGGTGTTCCCCTGCCGTGTGTTTGTTGCTGCTGCTGCGGCGGGCATGTGTGCCTCTCCACTGTCACTCTCTGAGTCTGACTCGCTTGGCACAATGCCTGCTTGGCACGGTTCAAACCTATACGGTCTGATGCCCCCAGATTCTTCATTGTCACCCCATTCTTCGGAACTATAATTGTCTGAAGATTGGACAACACAAACCAATTCCAGACTACATGTGCTGGAACCATCGTCGATGTCTTCAACCGCTTCCATCCTCTGTGTACAATGGGCAGCCAAGCGCTGTGTTCTGTCGATGACGTTACAACATGGCCAGGGGGTTTTCCAGCCACTGATGCAATTGGTGACGTGGCGCTCATGAAAACGTTGGATATTTGTGTGAAAAAAATCCTGTTTGACTTAGAATTGCAAAGACCAACCTATTTTGTCATATTGTATTATGTGTTGAAAAATTAGATGAAGTCAAAAACGTGTCATCAGACCTTTAATGTGACGTGACGTGACATTGTTCTGATTTCTTTTTTCAGACACAGCATCAACCCTGCCTACAGTGCACACCAACAAATAACTCAAAAGTTAAATAACATCACCGATTTTCACTCTGTAACTTTTGGTCAGTGATGCACATCTGTGGTGCACGTCTGCAAGCTTAAACGCCCATCTACCACTGGTCCCGCAGCAGGAAGAGCAGTGGTTAACAGCTCACCTTTGACATGCTCCAAATGCAGATACACAGAATCCTCGCTGACATAATATCTCAGCAGCTTAACCATGTACGGCACCCCTTGAGGAATTATGGTTGGCTGGTCCCTGCTCTCCCAGCTCGACTTGACCAGGCTCTGCAACAACACATACACAGAATGACTGATCTATTCATAAAGGGTTTTCATAAAAGGAAGGAAACATGGATTAATAAACAGATGCGTAACTATTCAGACAGTGACAGAATAAAAAAGGATGACTGTAGATGGTACTAGCCCTTTAGAGCTGAGTGCCCGTTACCAAGTCTGCCTGACCACTGAAATCTGAGGTGCACTTGTCTTAAAAGGGTTTGAACTGCCTGAGAGATCGATGCTGGCTGATACTCAGTGAGGCAGGATGGAGACATCATCATGGACTAGCCTGCCACATAACACAAGAGCTGCCATCCAACTAGAAAACAACCCTTCCCTCATTCTCAATGGCCAATATTTACAAACAGGAAAGAATTTTTTAGGTTAGTTCAGTTTGATGTAATGTATGAACCTCTTGCACAATGTAGAGTGACGTACTACTTCCGCATTCTGGTCTCAGCTGCTCCAGTTCCTGTTCCATTATTTTTGCCCATTCCCTCGTGCTTTCCCGTCAAATAAATCAATTTTATCACTTTCACTTATCATTGTGCATACTGGGAATAGTGTGCAGGCAGATCATTTGTTCCTTATAAAGTTCGTACTTCATATTTTGATTGTTTTTGTAACCATACTGGGCTGTTTAATAGTCCACCCAGTTAGCTTAGCATAGCACAGCTATCATATTGTTTCTGCCTCTGCCATTCCAAATACCACTGTGTGGGCTGTAACAGACCTGTGAAACTCACCAAAACATACAGTATTTCCCACTCCCAGTTGTTACCTGACTTATTTTATATTACTTTGTGTATGCAGAATCCTTTGGCTATTGCCGTTGCCATTACTATTGTTGATATTAGCCTAGTTAGCTTCCAGTTGCTAGTGTGTTAATTATTCTCGTAATAAACTTCAACTCACTCCTGGTAACATTGCATGGACTCAAATGAACATAAATCAGCTCGTGCAAAGACTTTGCACATACATGTTCATTACACAGGTCTATTACAGTCCACGCAGTGGTATTTGGAATGGCAGAGACAGAAACGATATGATAGCTGTGCTATGCTAAGCTAACTGGGCGAACTATTAAACAGTCCAGTATGGTTACAAAAATGATCAAAATGTGAAATATGAACTTAATAAAGAAAAAACAATCTGCCCACAGACTATTACCAGTATGTACAATAAGTGGAAATGATAAAATTGATGTGTTGACAAGAAAGCACCAGGCAATGGGCAAATATAATGGAACAGGAACTAGAGTTGCTGAAGCCAGAATGTGGAAGTAGTACGTCACGCTACATTGTGCAAGCGGTCCATACCCATTGTTTTACACTAGAATGCACACTCACCTTTACAACAAACGTCTCTTTATTGACCATACTTTGGACAATCAGGACCTTTAATAAAAGTAATTAAAAAAAAGTAATAAAAAGTAACATTACAATTCAAACAGTTAAACAATATTTCACTATGAACAACTTTTGTGGTTGGACTGCCATGCAAAACAACAATAACCATAAGAAGAATTGTAAAGAGTCATGTCCCACCTTATCAGAGACTCCCACCACCTTACACATCTCTAAATCCTCTACGGGTGAACTCAGGTGTCTGATTGGACGGAATCTCAAACTGCTGTAACCCTGATAAAGGAAACCAATTACAAGCATTACAACACATTTGCAACATAAACTGCAGAAAAAAAATATTGTGGATGGAAATCAATCAGTCATTCAATTAATCAATCTACACTGTACGTATAACACACCTCACCCTTCACATTCCTGCTAAACCCGTTTAATCTGGCAGGCTATTTGGTTTTTATTTTGTCAGTATGCCTGCATGCGTGAGAGTCCCTTTATTTCCTCACAGTTGTTTTCTTTGCCAACCTTCACCCTGACATGCAACGATTACCTTTACAGCAAACTTTCAGTTTCAGGTAGAAGAACACTAAATTTTTTGCAGTCAAGAGCCACTAATGAAGTTGGCTGCTAATCTGTCCAGTAGAATAACAGCAGGGGCCAAATCAAACTTTGGAATTACAATTAGAACATCTTTATTGTGATCATGCTAGGTATACCAAAATTAATGGTTTCACTACTTAAGTACACCAACCTATGGAATCACATTTTTTTCGTCTCGTCACAGGCTGATGTGTCTTCTCATGACTTTTTACATCATGTAAGAACCAGGACCGAGCGAATCCCGGGCATCATCTAATGTACAGCAGTATATCCTGAAAGGTAATTTTGTCCTTGTTTGTGAAATTATAATAACTAAAATACTTCAACCTGAACATTTAATGTGTATATTGCAAGTTAAATTTGTTAAAACAGTTGTCTCTAATGTGTCTTGAGAATCTACCCTTTACAGTAAATGTTAATACAGATTTAATCTGAGTTTACAACACCTAAGGAGACACTTTGAAGTGTTCCTAAATGTGTAATTTAATTTTACATAAAAAGAAGAGAAATATGTATCAGCTCTCTGTTCAGCAGCGGTGGTATTAAAATATATTGGTAATAATTTACTGGTAGTAGTAATAATTACTATATTTGTACAGGTCGTACCACCTTTTGGGTCATCAAGAAATTTGCTCTTTAATTTTCTGAACAGAAACTTTACACTTCAACACAGAGGAACTCCGAGTTTCTGCTGATTACAAATGCTCCTGCTCAACTCCAGGTTTCTCTACATCCAGGCTCTTGAAATGGTAGACCCCGGTCTGCATCTGAATCCAGGGGGTCTTCCATCTGGGCCCCAAAGCCTTTTGATACCATTTGAAGAAAAAAAAAAACAGAAAAAAAATGGAACTTAAATACTGTAATGACTGCTAGCCAGACAGTTTATGGCGTACGGACATCCCTGGATGGAGTAAGGTCTGACCCCATCAAACAGTGCAAAATACACAGTGAAGGCAGGCAAGCATGACAAATCACACCATGCACACCACCCCAAAGAGAGAAAGAAAACGGTCGCAACCACCGCTGGTGTCCAGACAGCCACAACCTGGAAAGGGTGCCTGCATTAAGCCTTTGATAATCAGGGTCCCCACTTGCTCCACGCCACGGCACACCGCACCACCACGGACCAGCGATCCACACATGAAGCAAAGCAAAAGCCACGGAATCACTGCCAGACAGTGGCAGGGTTGTTCTCAGTTTTAATTAGAAGTTTGATATTCATGTGTTATAAATTCTGTGTATTTTTGACTGAAGGACTATGTTACTTGTTTATTATTTTATTTATTTAATATATTCGTTTCTCTGTGCTTACCCACTTTGCTGCGCTGTCTGTGTGTGAATCGGCGTTGTGCACGCGCATTGTGCGACGCTTGTGCTCGTGAACAAACACAGCTGCCTGACCGCTACTACCAGCTTGGCCTTGCTGCCACCGAAGCTCAAAGAGTTTTTTCTTGTAAGTTTCCCACTTTTTCCTCATAAACCTGCTGTTTTTGCATCCTAAATCAGCATTTTTTTTTCATAAATTTGTATCCTTTTTCTTGTAGATATGATTTTTTTCTTGCAAATTTACATATTTTTTCTCATGAATTTGCACTTCTTTCTAGTAAACATGACTTGTAAATTTGCAACAGTTTCTTGTAAATTTGCAATTTTCTTTCTCATAAATTTATAAAATTTTCTTTGAAATTTGCAGCTTTTTCCCATAAGTGTACGTTAATACATTCTTTCTCATACATTTGTGACTTGCTACAATAATACTTATAGTGTCCCCTCAATATTTACTCTGGAGAAAATGTTCTGTTTATTGTCCCTCCCAACATGGAAATAAAATATCCGCCCATTTAGCACGTTAGCACTGCTCCGGACCTCTGGCCAACTGGAAAAAAATGTGGACTCCTGGCAAAAACATTTGAGAACCCTTGCTCTACACTTTAAGTTATTTATTTTTACATTATCTAAAATGTGCAAATCTGGAAAAAATGAAACCTTATGGAGACCAGAACTACAGTGTTTTTGTGTGGAAGTCCAGCGACAACCCTGTTGATGTTTATACTGTGATCAGCTGCTGATTTAACCGGAGGAGAGACAGAAAGATCGTGATGGAGGGAAAAATAGTTTCAGATGTTCTTCTTCCCTAAAGAAAATTTCAAAAACAGTAAAAAAAAATCTGAACTGCTTTAAATTAATTAGATATTACATACCTTACGAAGCAGCTGCACTGTATATGCATTCTATGGTTTTTTCTCATATATCATACTGTTTGACAGTCTGGGCTCAAGCAGCCCCTTCCACAATAAGACATATAGGTTCATTATATAATCAAACCCTAAAAATCTTGGACAAAAAGCCCATTAGGTGGCATCACTGTAATGTTTTAAAAAAATACAACCTATTGAGTTTTGAGAGCTTCATTGACCTCTGTCTTCTGAAATTAACGTTCAAATGTTTCCATAAATCAGCACCCGAGCCACTTGCTGGTTTCGTCCAAAGACAGGACAGCAGCAGAGCCACCAGGAGTTCTGTTAACAATAACTGTAAAATATTCCACCGCAGAACCACATTTGGACAAACAGCTTTCTCTATAAAGGGCAGTCACATCTGGAACACAATGCCAAATGAAATTAAAATAATAACGGACTTTAAAACATTCACTAAAAATGTTAAAAACTGGCTGAAAAATAAACAAGAATGTACTCATGTATGAATTATTTGTCTGCAAAGTGAGAGTGAATGAAGGGAAGGAATAAATGTGTTTGTTTATAGTGAGTGACGGAGGGAGGAAGGCCTGAAATAGGCAAATGTGAGTTATGTTATATGTGTTAAATGTGAGTCAGGCTGTTATATTTGTGTATTTATAATATTTATGTTAAAGGTGAGTCAGGCTGTTATATTTGTGTATTTATAATATTTATAATATTTATAATTGTGTATTTATAATTTTTCTGCATTGATGTATGTGGTTATTGTGTATATTTTTATCTTGATTCTTTTTTCTAAAGCCCATCCAGGGACAAGAGTTGCAAATTAGCTAACAGCTATACACTCTATGTGCAACACATCAGATTGATTGTTTTTGATTAATTGTCTATGTTTATTGCACTGTCCCTGTCAAATAAACTAATCTACTACTACTACTCCATCATAAAGGGAAATTATACGTATGATCTCTGCCCAGTAATGTGGATGAGTTAATGTAATTTGTCCGACACTAAAGGCCAGGAGACTACCAGAGAACCAGGAATGTAGCGGCTAACAATGTTAACGGCTAACAGACTATATTAAAAGACTGTTTGATTGACCCACTGAACAGGCAGAGGAAAGAGGAAAGATGGGATATGTGTTTTTAAATGACAGATAATGTAAATGAGTGTATGTTAACTGATATTCTCCCCAGCTCATTAATACCAAGTTTTAAAAATCTAACTGATGATAATTACTGAGCTTGTAGTAAATGACAAGCTCAGTAATTATAATAATATAATAATATAATAATTACTGAGCTTGTAGTAAATGATCCCCCTCATGGATCGTCACCTTATCATGGTGGGGGGGTTTGCGTGCCCCAGTGATCCCAGGAGCTATGTTGTCCGGGCCAATTTGCCTCTGATAGGGTCTCCCAAGACAAACTGGTCCTGGGTGAAGGGCCAGACTAAGAACGATCCAACAGACTCTCATGAATTGTATATCAAGGATTCAGTGTACCCCGCCCGGTATGGGGTTACCGGGGCCCCACCCTGGAGCCAGGCCTGGGGGAGGGGCTCGAAGGCTAGCGTCTGGTGGCCGGGTTTCCACCCATGGGACCTGGCCGGGTTCAGCCCGAAGGAGTTACATGGGTCCGCCGTCCAGTGGGCTCACCAACTGCAGGAGGGATCATGGGGGTCCGGTGCTATGTGGATCAGGTGGCGGTCAAAGGCGGAGACCTTGGCGGACTGATCCCAAGCTTTCTAAATTGGCTTTTGGTACGTGGAATGCCACCTCTCTGGTGGGGAAGGAGCCTGAGCTGGTGTATAAGGTTGAGAGATACCGGCTAGATATAGTCGGCCTCACTTCAACACACAGCTCCGGTTCCGGAACCAGTCTCCTGGAGAGGGGCTGGAGCTTGGCCTTTTCTGGAGTTGCCCTGGGCGAGAGGCGACGAGCAGGGGTGGGTATTCTTGTATCGCCCCACCTTGCTGCCTCTATATTGGAGTTTTCCCCGGTGGACGAAAGGGTTGCTTCCCTGCGCCTTCGGGTTGGGAAACGGGTCCTGACCATCATTTGTGCCTATGCACCAAATGATGTTTCAGAGTACCCACCCTTTTTGGAGTCTGTGACTGGGGTGCTGGAGGGGGCTCCTCTTGGAGACTCCATTGTCCTACTGGAAGACTTCAACGCGCACGTGGGCAACGACAGTGAAACCTGGAGGGGGGTGATTGGGAGGAACGGCCTGCCCGATCTGAACCCGAGTGGTGTTCAGTTATTGGACTTCTGTGCTAACCACAGTCTGTCCATAACGAACACCATGTTCAAACATAAGGGTGTCCATATGTGCACCTGGCACCAGGACACCCTAGGTCGCAGGTCGATGATCGATTTTGTTATCGTATCATCAGACCTGCGACCGTATGTCTTGGACACCCGAGTAAAGAGAGGTGCAGAGCTGTCAACTGATCACCACCTGGTGGTGAGTTGGATCCGATGGCAGGGGAGGAAGCCATTCAGACCTGGTAGACCCAAACGTATAGTGAGGGTGTGCTGGGAGCGTCTGGCTGAGGCCCCTGTCCGGGAGGTCTTCAACTCCCACCTCCGGAAGAACTTCAACCACATTCCGAGGGAGTCTGGAGACATGGAGTCTGAATGGGCCATGTTCTCCACCTCTGTTGTTGAAGCAGCAGCCCAGAGCTGCGGCCGCAAGGTGGTCGGTGCATCTCGTGGTGGCAACCCCCGAACCAAGTGGTGGACACCAGTGGTGAGGGGGGCCATTAAGCTGAAGAAGGAGTCCTATCAAGCTTGGTTGGCTTGTGGGACTCCCGAAGCAGCTGAGGTGTACCGGCAGGCCAAGCGGAGTGCATTTCGGGTGGTTGCTGAAGCAAAAACCCGGGTATGGGAGGAGTTCGGTGAAGCCATGGAACAAGACTTTCGGTCGGCCTCAAAGAGATTCTGGCAAACTGTCCGGCGGCTCAGGAGGGGAAAGCAGCTCCCCGTCCACACTGTGTATGGTGCGGATGGGACACTGTTGACTTCGACTGGGGACATCGTCGGGCGGTGGAAGGAATACTTCGAGGATCTCCTCAATCCCACTGATACGCCTTCCACAGTGGAAGCAGGGTTTGGGGACGAGGGGGATGACTCGCCTATCACAGGGGCTGAGGTCGCCAAGGTGGTTAAAAATCTCCTTGGTGGCCGGGCCCCGGGGGTGGACGAGATTCGCCCTGAGTACCTCAAGGCCCTAGATGTTGTTGGGTTGTCATGGTTGACACGCCTCTGCAACATTGCGTGGAGGTCGGGGGCAGTGCCTTTGGCATGGCAAACCGGGGTGGTGGTTCCTGTCTTTAAAAAAGGGGACCGGAGGGTGTGCTCTAACTTTAGAGGTATCACACTCCTCAGCTTCCCTGGGAAGGTCTATGCCAAGGTACTGGAGAGGAGAGTCCGGCCGTTGGTCGAACCTCGGATTCAGGAGGAGCAATGTGGTTTTCGTCCTGGCCGTGGCACATCGGACCAGCTCTTTACCCTCTCGAGAATTCTTGAGGGTTCGTGGGAGTTTGCCCAACCAGTTTACATGTGTTTTGTGGACTTGGAGAAGGCATTTGACCGCGTCCCTCGTGGATTTTTGTGGGGGGTGCTTCGGGAGTATGGGGTATCGGGCTTGTTGTTACGAGCTATTCGGTCTCTGTACGACCGTTGTGAGAGTTTGGTTCGTATTGCCAACACTCGGTCGGAGTCATTCCCAGTGAGAGTTGGACTCCGCCAGGGCTGCCCTTTGTCACCGATCCTGTTCATAATTTTTATGGACAGGATTTCTAGGCGCAGCCAGGGAACGGAGGGTGTCATGCTTGGTGACCACAGGATCTCGTCTCTGTTGTTTGCAGATGATGTTGTCCTGTTGGCTTCATCTAGCAATGACCTACAGCTCTTGCTGGGACGGTTTGCCGCTGAGTGTGAAGCGGCTGGGATGAGAATCAGCACCTCCAAGTCCGAGTCCATGGTCCTCAGCCAGAAAAAGGTGGATTGTCCTCTCCGGGTTGGGGACAGGCTCCTGCCCCAAGTGGAGGAGTTTAAGTATCTTGGGGTCTTGTTCACGAGTGAGGGGAGAATGGAGCGAGAGATTGACAGACAGATTGGAGCAGCATCTGCAGTGATGCGGACGTTGTACCGGTCTGTTGTGGTGAAGAGGGAGCTTAGTTCTAAGGCAAAGCTGTCGATTTACCAGTCAATCTGCGTTCCTACTCTCACCTATGGTCACGAGCTTTGGGTAATGACCGAAAGAACGAGATCGCGGATACAAGCGGCTGAAATGAGCTTTCTCCGTAGGATTGCTGGACTCACCCTCAGAGATAGGATGAGGAGCTCAGTCATCCGGGAGAGGCTCAGAGTAGAACCGCTGCTCCTCCACATTGAAAGGAGTCAGTTGAGGTGGTACGGGCATCTGATTAGGATGCCTCCTGGACGCCTCCCACTTGAGGTGTTTCAGGCACGTCCCACTGGGAGGAGACCCCGGGGCAGACCCAGGACTCGGTGGAGAGACTATGTCTCCCAGCTGGTCTGGGAACGCCTTGGTATCCCCTCTGAAGAGCTGGAGCAGGTGGCTGGGGAGAGGGAAATCTGGGCTTCTCTGCTTGAACTGCTGCCTCCGCGACCCGGACCTCCGGAAAAGCGGTAGAAGATGGATGGATGGATGTAGTAAATGACAGTCTGACCACAGATTAAAATTCACCAATTTTAGAATCAGTTTTTAAATTTCCAGGGTTTTTCACAGTACTATCATAAGCCTACAAATACACACTTAAAAACTCTCCATAATATCTGTGTATTTCCCCAACTGATTTCCCTCAGACCACCAATTAATTTCTGACTGGTGGCCATTATTTCTCCTAGTCTTCCTCTGCTCCTGGTTTCTATGATGTCCAGCAGGTTCATAATTATAAGGCTGTGGTCCCTCATATGACTACAGACATACTGTATTTTCCTCCTCTTCAGAGGCTAAACTACTGCAGATTATCATTAATGACAGCGAGTAGAAGACCTTTAGTGTCTCGGCTGATGTCACGGCCAGGCTGCTGTTTTTGAGAAGGGGCTGACAATCTGCTGCAAAAAAAGGTTGTTCAAAGGATCAGGCAAAGATATTTTTTGTGATACGTTTAGTGAATCATATCTCAACATAGTAATTAGCTGGTGCAGTTAACCTGGAAATTGCACTTAGAGCAGCAGAGCATCCCATCCTCACCTCTGATGAGTTGACGCACTGCTACCCAGTATCACTGCCTAATATTTCAAATATGACATGTCTTTCAATACGTTGCCTGTGACAACGGGCACTGAAGTTCAGACCACATAGGTCTCATGAGTCTGTGATGGACTGGTATATTCAGCGCTGAGTTAGATAAACAGTTAAGAAATCCAACATTGAGATATCTTTTTATAAATGATACAAAAAGATTATTGTTTTACCCCTAAATGAGAGGTGCCCTTCCCCAGGTTATCCTGTAGGTGTGTTATAAAGATTTCTTCGGCTCTCTTCAGATACTGTGTAGTCTTCCTCTTCACAGCCTCACGCCGATCCTTGTTTGGGTCCACTATAAAACAGTCACAGTGGCACCAATAAAAGACAACACTTCTCTCTATGGCTTTATGATGAAGATAAACGTCACACACAAGTCCCAGACCTTAGTAAATGTTTAGCCTGTTGATCTAAAAAGCAGTGGAAAAAAAATCAACTACTGATATTGTTGAAGAAAAAGTCTGGCCGTGTCTTTTAACCTTGGCTTTATAACTTCCTGTTTTTATTCTCATCCACACGGTCCCATCACATGTCATTGTGCAAACAGACACGTTCAGATTCCTCAGCCGATGACTCACATAGACTTTAAAACTCAAACGTTGCACTACTCACACTGAACTCCATTCAGCAGTAAATCCACCCCATTCTTATAGTAACTGAAAGCAGCCTCATAGTCCTCATTGACCTCACTGTCCAGTGCCATGCGGATCTGCTTGGCTGCCTCCACCAAGTAGTCTCGCTTTGCCATCACTGACTTGATTTGGACCCGTCAAGGTCCAGGTGGGCCTGTGCACATCACAAATAAATCAAGAAGCCTGCGTTTGTCAGAAAATTTCAAGATCAAAATGAACAAGCTTTTTAAATCAAAAAGCTCATCTTTGAATCGCACTATTCGTCTTCAGTTTTTAAATGCTATACTAAAATCAGGTAGTTCAGGACTCACCTTTGCTCCTTGGTCTTATCAACAGCTGGACACATGTCTGTGCGTTGTCACTGGGCTTGGTGTGTGTCTGTCCCCAGTGACTGCAACTCTTTTGCCTTTGCAGAACAGCATGATCATCTGAGCCAGTGCAAACACAGGGTTAAGCATTACAGCAGAACAGGAAGTGGTAAAAATGCTTGCCTACTATTTCTGATGAATGGAAAGAAGAAAACTGCAAGCATCCAAAATGACAGGGAGGTGACTCAGTGTACTCTAATTCACTTTGTCCCAGGGCCATCATTTGTTCTTTACAGAACAATGAAAATCTCTAGGGTCTACTTTGGAACATGCAGACACCCTCACCATGTTATCTAAATAAAGTATGCAACAAAAGCTGTCAAGATCAGAGGTGGCTAAAAAAAAAATGTACTGTACACTCCTCTGTTAAAATGCCAGATTTTTGTTATGTAAAAAAAAAAAAAATCACGTTAAATCAATTCCACACGTTTCACACCTTTAATGTGACCTATAACCTGTACAATTAAATAAAAAAAATCTATTGGGGAGAAAATATAAACAAAATAAAAACAAGTTCAACAACCTGGTTGCATAAGTATGCACACCCTTTAAAGCACCTTTTGATTTAATCACAGCATTCAGTCCTTTTTGGCAGGAGGCTGTCAGCAAACCGCATCTTGACTTGGTAATATTTAATCTCAAGTATTGGCCCGGGAGCCCGATCAAGGCTTATGTCACTCAATCTGTATCAGGGTCACTGGGTTCATCTCCATTCAAGTCTCTGTTGTTTTCCATCAGTTGCAGCTGTTTTACATCAGCCTTGCCATAATACAGCAGCTACAGAGGTTTCTCAATGAATCAGAGCATCATCAAAAAGTTTATTTTAATAATTCAGTTCAAAAAGTGAAACTTATACTGTATATTATATAGATTCATTGCACAGAGATTGATGTATTTCAAGCATTTATTTCTTTTCATTTTAATAATTATGTCTTAAAGTGCGTTCAGACTAAACGCAAATGGGCAAATTTTTTGCGCAGCCCAATTACCTTTTAACTCAATGTAAACATGCGAATAGACATGAATTCACCATCTGAGTGAGCTGCAGTCAAGCGAAGTTGCCTTTATAACTTCTGCAGCTGTGTTCAACCTGCTGGGGAAATCCCCAAAATACCATCATATTATCCAACGGGGTCTCACCTGAAAAAATTGTCCCTGCCTCCAAAATCTGACCTGGATGATGGGTTGTTTACATTGCTAGCCTGCTAGCCTTGTTAGCATGTCTATGGCAGGAGTCCGTGGGTAAAAAACTCCGACACTCTGATTCAGCTGCAGAGCTCCCGGTCCTTCTGTCTTCAGGTGAGTGTCGGTCTCATTTTCAAACTAGTTTACTCTCCAATGCTAATATAACTCGGGTGACGACAGAATCTCTAGGCCATTATTAGCTACCGCTATCCCTTGGACGTGAATGTGTGAGTGCGCGAGATTTGCGTGTGCTTGCCTTTTTCCACTGACTTTGTACGTATTTGTGCCGCCCATTCACGTTTGGTCTGAACGCAGCTTTACAGCTAATGAAAACCCAAAATTCAGTTTTGCAGAAAATTAGAATATTATATAAGACCAAAATGGATTTTAATAGATGTTGGCCTACTGAAAAGTATGTCCATGTACGCACTTGCATCTCCTCCTACATTGTTCCCTGTCCCACCTGGAGAAGCCTGGGAGCACTGTAAGGATCACGTTCTTTAATTTCTCCAGTGCTTTCAACACCATCCAACCAGTGATCCTGAGGGACGAACTACTGCACGCAGGGGTGAACCAGCACCTGCCATCGTGGATCCTGGACTACCTCACAAACCGACCACAGTTTGTGAAAACCCAGGACTGTGTGTCTGATACCATCATCTTCAGCACGGGGGCCCCCCAGGGAAAAGTTCTGGCTCCCTTCCTGTTCACCCTCTACACTGCTGACTTTTCACACAACACACCACACTGCCATCTATAGAAGTTCTCTGATGACTCTGCGATCGTCGGCCTCATCTCTGATGGAAATGATGTGGAGTACAAAGGACTTATCCAGGACTTCGTGGACTGGTACCTACGGAACTGCCTCCAGATCAATGCGAGGAAAACTAAGAAACTGGTGGTGGACTGCCTGAGGTGAGGACAACCCCCCACAGCACCGGTAAACATACAGGGAACAGACATTGAGATGGTGACATCTTACAAGTACCTGAGTGTTCACCTGAACAATAAACTGGACTGGTCACACAACACCAACGTGCTCTACAAGAAGGGGCAGCGCAGGCTGTTCCTCCTGAGGAGACTCAGGTCTTTTGGACTGCAAGGGGCACTCCTGAAGACCTTCTACGATTTGGTGGTGGCATCAGCCATCACAGTTGAAGTGGTCTGCTGGGCCAGTGGCATCACGGCAGCTGACAGGAAGAGACTCAACAGACTGATCAAAAAAGCTAGCTTTGTTCTGGGGTGATGCCTTGACCCAGTGGAGGAGACAGGAGAGAGGAGGATGGTGGCTAAGCTGTCATCTCTGCTGCAGTCCAAGTCTCACCCCATGCAGGACACACTGAACGCACCAAGGAGCTCATTTAGCAGTAGGCTGTGCCATCCTAGGTGCATGATGGAGAGGTTCCACAGATCCTTCCTGCCTACAGCTGTCAGACTTTATAATCTAACCAGGGCTGCTCGTAGAGGTTGTATTAAATGTACTAAACGTAACAACTCTGCACAATAGAGGTCGTCCCCTCCAATACACAACTAGGACAATAGCAATCATTACTGAGGGCGGCAACAACACTGCTGATTCAAATGCGAAATATACTGTCTGGGTACATATTCATATTCTGCAGGGTAATTTAACAAACCGTAATGCTGTTTATTTCATCTAGCTTCAATGCTCCTGCATTGTGTATATATCTGTGTACATACTGTATGTACACTACCGTTCAAAAGTTTGGGGTCACTTAGAAATTTCCTTATTTTTGAAAGAAAAGCACTTTTTTTCAATGAAGATAACTTTAAACTAATCAGAAATACACTCTATACATTGCTAATGTGGTAAATGACTATTCTAGCTGCAAATGTCTGGTTTTTGGTGCAATATCTACATAGGTGTATAGAGGCCCATTTCCAGCAACTATCACTCCAGTGTTCTAATGGTACAATGTGTTTGCTCATTGTGTCAGAAGGCTAATGGATGATTAGAAAACCATTGTGCAATCATGTTAGGTCTGCAATGCTGTAATTGCTGCAAATGGAGGATTCTTTGATGAAAGCAAAGTTTGAAGGAAAAAAATATTATTTCAAATACAAATCATTATTTCTAACCTTGTCAATGTCTTGACTATATTTTCTATTCATTTTACAACTCATGGTGGTAAATAAGTGTGACTTTTCATGGAAAACACAAAATAATTGTCTGGGTGACCCCAAACTTTTGAACGGTAGTGTATATTAATTCATTTACCGCTTTGGCTAACCAGTTCTTATTATCTTATTTACTATTGCTCTGAGTGCTGCTATCCCTTTGCTGCTGTAATCCTGGAATTTCCCCACTGTGGGACTAATAAAGGCTTATCTCATCTTAAGACAGTGAAAAAAACTCACAAATTATCAAATGTTAAGTTGTAAATATACAAGGAAATATTTTACATAATTTACAATGTTATTACAATATTTTACTTAATTTACAATTATGAAAAGGTTACAAATGTGCAAGAAAAATGTATCAATTTTAAGAATATGTTGTGAATTTGTGGGGGGGGGGAAACAAATTTACATGAAAATTTGTATAAAAAAAAGAAAATTTATTAGAAAATAGTCACAAAACAATTTTTTCAATCTCATGAGAAAAAAAGGTCCTAAATTTAACAAAAAAGTCACAAATTTAGAGAGGGAGAGAGAAAAAAAAAAAACATCACCAAGAGCAAAGTCATTACTCACTACTCGGGTAACTTTTAGGTGGATATTTTAGAACTCATTGTCTAGTGATTTTTTTGTGTGCTCAACTGAGACATTAATAACAAGAAGAAACACTACTTTTATCTGAGTGTAATTTTTGGATGCTCTACCCACCTTTGATCAAGTCTGACTCTCAAACTAGACAAGTGTATAACCAAAATAGGGAAAATAAGTTATTTAAAAACAGAAATAGAGAAAATTACTTTTTAGGCCATTTATAGTTATACAACACAAACGGATTACCCTACTAATAATGAAGGCTGCTGTTGACAATGAAACCTCTAATACATGATCATTTTAACATCATTTTCTTTCCGTTTGCCCTTAAACTTCTACACAAACACGTATTCCTACACACCCCATTCTGTCAAGGAGGCGTCATCATCCAGTGAGTCTCCTCCGTTATTATCCATCTCCTTAGCATGCACTTCCACAGCAAGACATTTTGCCCAAAAGCAAAATAAGTCCATGCACAGATAACACGGATCATATGTTACCCGCACATATATGAACGCACTGTACCTGACGTGAGGCGAGCATGGCCTAGACCCTCCACCCCAGAAACAGCAGCAACAGCATCACCAGGCTTCAGCATCCAGGACTCTCATCCCAGGGGGAGAGAGCTCAGGCCAGGCTTCTGATTGGCCGAGCGTGATGTCACATTAGCGTATCATTCCTAGTTGCCAGGTCTGAATGTTTCCCGCATCTTTGGGCTTATTTCAAGACATTGGCTTCTTCGAGAGCAATGGCTAGCCACATTATTCGTGAGGGCGCTGCTGTAGAAACGATTGTGGGGCAACTTTCTGTTTCGGGCTGAAGTAGTGTTAAATCAGTCTGCAAGAGTAGAGTAGTGGGGCATTTAAAATAGAGTTTTTAAAAGTTTTTGAAATTCGTTTTAACTTATAGTTCACGTGCGTGTTTTGCAGTCAAGTGGCAGTTAATTTCAGCACTTTTCTGTATTTTTGAATGTTTTTGCGTAGTTCTACTTGTTGCTGCTGTTCATGGTGTGAGGCTCCTCACAGACAAGCACAGCTACATCTGTGGCTTCAACAGCAATGCGTAGATCATGCACCTACAACTGAAAAGGACTGTTGGTGTGATCAGTGGGACAGACACGCGAGCACCAGGTATGTTTTGTAAGAGTGTCACAGATCTGACATTTATATGTCATATACTGCATGTCTGCAGATGCAAGGCTTCATGAAGTAAAATAATAAATAAAAAAATAACAGTTTGCTTCCTAAGGCTTAACAATTTAAGAAAGTTATCAAATAGTTTTGGTTTTTTTTGCATTCATTGCGCTGCCTTGGAACAATATGGACTTGATATTAGCAGCTTCAGCATGCATTGATTTTTAAATTATCACAAAATATAGATCAATAAAATGTTGAGCAATTATCAGAAAATGGCCGTGCGTGTTACGTTAAAGGCCAAATGTCACGTAACAGGGTACTTTAAATATCTTGAAACTAGATATAAAAGGGAACCGATCCGTTCGGGTCTTGGTGCATATGCTTCAGTAACAACGGAATATTCGTTAATTTAAAACTGCCGCGCTTGGCCTGACACGGCCCCTGGAATCGCCTGGGGAAGAAGGCGGAAGTGACGAAATCGATTGTACCCTAGTTTGATGCTTGGGGTATTTCAATTGATTGTTTATATGGAGACTGGAAGGTTGAAGTGAGCAACAAGAAAGAAAAAATTGGATATTTCACCCATACCTTAAAACGGGACTATCAGGGACAGCTGGGTAATAAGGGACACTTCTCTGGGAAATGTTTTCATACCTGTCAAGTGAGACGTTTTCGCCGTACTTCAACACCGTAAAAAGCGGCTATAAGGAACGGCGGAGCAACAAGGGACACCTCTCTGGGAAATGCCCCAAATGCAACTCGTGTTGTTATTGTCAAATATTTTAAGGATTCATGGATATTTGACAATAACAACACAACTCAGCGTCCGGCGCTAAATAAAAAAAAAAGAAGCAGAATTCTGTATTTGTCAGGCGATCTCTGTCTGTTCCGCAACCGCTGCACAGCTCAACGTGTTAAACCATTGTCCTAATGACTTCTCATTGTAGTGAGAATAGCTGACGCTGAGCGATCAGCCCGCCCGACAATTACACTAATGAGTGACTCCACACTTCTCATGGTAGTGCGAATAGCTGACGCTGAGCAGATCTGCCAGCACCAGCTGTGGGTGATCACACACAGGACGGGCTCCTCAACACACTCAGTTTTTTTTCCAGTATATTTTTTCTTTTGGGCGTACAGAAATGGCAATACGCCCGTTTTTGCTAAAATTGCATTTTCCCCGTATTTTCCTTAAAATATTTGACAGTAACAACACGAACTACACTACCGTTCAAAAGTTTGGGGTCACTTAGAAATTTCCTTATTTTTGAAAGAAAAGCACTGTTTTTTTCAATGAAGATAACTTTAAACTAATCAGAAATACACTCTAATATCTAATATACATTGCTAATGTGGTAAATGACTATTCTAGCTGCAAATGTCTGGTTTTTGGTGTAATATCTACATAGGTGTATAGAGGCCCATTTCCAGCAACTATCACTCCAGTGTTCTAATGGTACAATGTGTTTGCTCATTGCATCAGAAGGCTAATGGATGATTAGAAAACCCTTGTGCAATCATGTTAGCACAGCTGAAAACAGTTTAGCTGGTTAGAGAAGCTATAAAACTGACCTTCCTTTGAGCAGGTTGAGTATCTGGAAAAAATTATTATTTCAAATACAAATCATTATTTCTAACCTTGTCAATGTCTTGACTATATTTTCTATTCATTTTACAACTCATGGTGGTAAATAAGTGTGACTTTTCATGGAAAACACAAAATAATTGTCTGGGTGACCCCAAACTTTTGAACGGTAGTGTACATTTAAAACATTTCCCAGAAAAGTGTCCCAAACCACTCCGCCGTCTCCCACAGCCGCGCTTGGCACCAAAATACGGCGAAAACGTCTCACTTGACAGGTATGCGCCTCCATTTTCATGTTGATCTGGTCAATTTCTTGACAGCAGCGGCTCTCCTCCACTGTAATAATAATGGCTTCCGAAAAATCAATATTTATGGGGCGCCCTGGATAGACCCCCTTCAGCTTCGCAATTCTGGAGGCGATTAATGTCCAGTTCAATGACATTTTCCACTGGTTCTGCTCTCTGGTCATCGTTGGAACTGTTGTCATCAGACAAAGCATCTGATTCCGTCTCGGACGGCTCGAACCTGTAAGGTTCTATGCCACTGTCACTGTCTGAACCACTGACAAAAAAAAAGACAAAAAAAAAAAAGACAAAACTAAACTAATTTGTTCACAATCGCTGTCACTTTCCGTCATGATTGTCCAATGTTGATAAGTGTGAATGTGGATAGGCAGGGCAGCCAGGGTACAACTGGTGATGTCAAAAACATGGGCGTGGTCTGGACTGGCTGTCACAAGCCAGCAAGCAAGGTGGGGCCTTCACCTGGTGTATTTTGTGCAATTATGTAAATACAGGTGGGTGATATGGTCTCCGGTATGAATATTTGGTTTAAGCTATGTGTATTTTATCTAAATTCGTTGTCATTTAGAAAAAAAAATTACGTGACATTTGGCCTTTAAAGTAGAACTGAACTCACCTTTTTGCCAAAAAAGTAGAATAGCAGATTAATTCCTTATTACCTATTGTATTTTTCAACACATAAAAGAAATTTTTAGGCCGTGCAATGGCCAAGCTATAAGCCGATAAACTTTTGCCTCTGGCTGGCAGTGCCAAACAAACCGGAAGTAGTGCAGACGACGCTGCGTGACGTCACGAGTGTGACCCTTATCAAAACAACAATGGCAGATGATAGCAGTTCCAGCAGTCGAGAACACCAGAGTTTTCAGAGTGAAGAGGCATTCAGGATCGGTGACAAGACAGAGGAGGATGCAGGAGTGTCAAGTGAACAGGAAGAGAGCGAGGGAGGCATCGAACCGTACAGATTAGAGCCAGAATTTTCGGGGGATTCCAGCACCGACTCAGACCGCAGCAGTGATGGGGAGGAGAGTCGCTTATTGAATACAGAATGGTGAGTCTTTACTTTGGCATGTTTGGGGTGTCAGGATAAGGAAAATTAACAATAAAAAAGAAAGGGGAAAAAAAAACATCAGCATTTTTCCAACTTATTACAGTTATCCCTCACTTATCGCGTTTAATGCGGTCTTCCTTCGCTGGGTATAGGCGCTCGGCAGGGAGCGAAGCTGGGTAAAACGTCTCCGCCAATCAGCTTGCGAGATAAAACGTCTCTGCCAATCAGCTTGCGAGGTAAAACGTCTCGGCCAATCAGCTTGCGAGATTCCCGAGCGGGCTGGGGAGCCGGGGAGAGCGGGCTCTCCGTGTTGATACCTGATGTTCTAATGTAGTCTCCCTGCCTTCTCATTAGAACATCAGGTATCAACACGGAGAGCCCGCACAGCTCAAAATCTACCTCTCTGACCACCGCTCCACTCTTCTCCGCCCACCTCTTCACCGCTCGGGAATCTCGCAAGCTGATTGGCCGAGACGTTTTACCTCGCAAGCTGATTGGCCGAGACGTTTTACCCAGCGAAGGAAGACCGCATTCATTGTTCTTTATCGCTCGTGTTGCTTAGTGGCACTTTTCGCTGTTCTCTTGTGCCTTTTTGTGCAAAATAGTGCTTGTGACGCCCTTGGGGGGGGGGTGACGCTACTTCGCGGTTTTTCACTTTTCGCGGTCGGTTCTGGTCCCCATTAAACGCGATAAGTGAGTGATCACTGTATATCTAGAAACGCATCGCTTCCCGGTCGCTTTTCCTCCCCCTTTCTTTTCTTTCGTCACCATGACAGCTTTCCTTGGCCACTGAACAGATCTTCCCAGGTGTTGGAAGTGTTTTGTAGTCGACTATCACGACAAAATGCACCAAAAACAACCAGTGTCGACGTGCTCGCAATGGTAAACATGAGGACTGGGTCACACTCGTGACGTCACGCGGAACTCCGGCTGCGCTTCGGCGGATTTGTCTGATTTTTCAGGGCGGGAAATTCTAAATCGCGATTTTCTCCAAGATTCCGGGATTTGTGGAGGGGGTGCCAATGATAAATTATCTTTATAATTGTATGTACTATCACCCAGTGCCGTTCAATGCCGTTCAGTTCAGTTCTACTTTAAATAACAAGCATTCATGGCATGACAACAGCATTAGCATTTTAATTTCGGGGTAAAACAAACGGCTGCAGCTGTCTGTATTTACCCCGACATTAAAACACCCAAGCACAGTGTTGTGGTTCTTTGTAGCTCTGACTAGATTCTACATCTGCTCTGAGGTAAATTTGATTATGTCCAGCATCTTTTAACAAAATGCAACTGACTTTATTGCGGTGGAGACAGTAGCTATGTTTACATGGACACAAGTAACCGGATTAAAAGCCTGATCAGAATAAAATGTTTCATGTAAACACGCCAATCTGAATATTCTAACCCGATCACGCTCATTCGGATCAAAATTTCATTCCAGTTGAAAGGGGTGGGTTATGCCGATTGTTAATCTGAATGGTGTGCATGAAAACACTTATTCTGAATGTAAGGCAGAAAATATGTTTACTGCGCATGTCTGTACACCAGCCACACGTCGACGTGACGTATTTCCGCCTTAGCAGAAGCTAGCGGAAGACATAGCGGGAGTCCGGGAGTCATGCGTCCGAGAGCGCATCCTGATGGTGGTGATGTAGGTGGTGTGGCGTCCAAGCGCGCACTGAAAATAAAAGCTGCAGACACAGCCGCAAACAGATTAGTTCATCTGATTGACCTCTCATTCGACTAATAAGAGCCTTGAATTGGGTTTCTGAAACCTTGAAGAACCAATGAATGAAAACCTAGGAAGGAGGACCCGCCTACTGTGAATGCAGGAGCCAATTGAAGCACAGAAGTTCGGGCTGGGTGAAGAGAGACTTACTGCTGCCACAGATGAAAAAAAAGGATGCAGGAAGAACCTGCTGCAGACCCCGCAGCACGGAGGCCACCCACAAGTGCGACCTGCACTCATTCCAGCAGAATAGACGTTTAGGATTCTCTTCCGTCATCATAGACCGACGGAGGCCGACGACAAAGGTCGTAAATCATTCGCCAAAACCGCAATAATGGAATTATGTTTTGACTGGGATCCACGAGCGGACCAGCATCACGTTCGTCTGACAATGGGGAAGAGAAGTTCGCCAGGACAATGTGGCTGTGAAGAGGTAAGGTGTTATAACGTTTAACGTTTAAACGTTTATTTATCCCTGAAAATTGTAATCAAAAAATGACTTTTGACCGATCGGTAAATTACAACTGTACGGCGCACGAAGTGCGTGCGCCGCGTTACACGGTTCTTCGCCGCCTCTGAACCGTGAATGCCCTCCCCGCTGCTACGATTCTGTAGCGGGGGGGTGGGGGGAGCCGCGATGACAGCGTTGCTGTGGAAACATGCCACATCCGAGTGTAATCCGTCATGTAACGAGGGCCGATCTCCGTCCTCTGTAGCGGGGGGGGGGGGGGACAACCCCCCCCCCCCCCCCCACACACACACAGACACAGCCCTGAATGTGACCTTTCATTTGAGCCCAAGATGAAGCTTCTATGTTGAATCATTCAAAAGTTATAGATGTTTTTTCAAACTGTGCCATTTGGCACAATTTGGCACAGTTCCAAAACGCCTGGGAACAGCCTGAGAACAAAGCTGTGTAATATATTCATTTTTTGTGGTATTGTTACAAAATTTGGACCTCAGCTGGATAACACTTGGTTCTACATTTCTGTTACATTTTTCAGCCCGGATCTGAAGCTGTGTGTTATTTGCAAGCATTTGTATCCAAAAAAACACCCAGGCCAAATTTATTTTCTTCAAGTTCACTATGTTTAGATGACTGTAACTCAGTGGCCGGAGCTCATAGAGAGATCATGTTTTTGCCAAAAAATTCAAAGTGTTTTCTTTTAAATGAGACCAACCCCATGAAGATGCTGCAAAGGGTTGAATAACAGCTTTCGATTTACTTTGGGCACATTATTTTTTGGCGTTTTTAGGAAAATTGACCGGAGTGCAAGGGGTTAATTACGGAGACCAGCAGAATCAAAAGTACAGTCTGAATAACACAATACAGGTCCATCTCGACACAAAGCGGGGCTTGCTAACACCGGAAGTTGCTTCTTCTTCTACTATTTTCGGAATGTTGTAATGTCGACGTGCGCATGTCAAAATGATTTATTCCTTTCAAACGTGTGACACATGGAAACGCACGTCCTAATCGGATCAGCTTTTTCAGGATCCATGTAAACAGTAAAATTCTGATCTGAATTGTAATCAGATTGATGAAATTTTGCCCATGTAACCGTGGCCATTGATATATCTCAGAGCTTTTATTTGTTTACACCATTAGCATCTTAGCAGCGGAGCTAACTAACAGAGCCACTGTCTGCCAGGCCATTTTTTAAGAGCATCTTCCTGTCCTTCCATAGTCTTGGGAAGTGGTATGATTATATTGTTCTTTTTGGGGTGCAAAGGGCCGTGTTCCCACATTTTTGATGCCAAAGGCATTGTTTTATAACAAGGAAAAGTGTCCTGTTTCTGTGACAACTCCATGTTCTAAACTAGTACCGGAAGTTGAGCATGTAATTCACACAAGGCATCATGGGGGCTAGGATTAAGGTGGATAAGACTGATCAAAATTCATTTGAATTATCAAACTGTAGCAGAGGGGACGGGCAGTTAAGCCCAACTGGAGGAGTCCAACCGGGAGTTTGAACCCACAACCTCCAGCTCCAAAGTCCAGCACTCTACCTGTGTTGTCAAAAGGGTCAATGTCAATGTCAACTTTAATTATATAGCAAATTTAAAAACAACAGCAAGGTTGGCCAAAGTGCTTTTCACATGATAAAAATAATAACGTACGATAAAATACATATGTTGTGGGGGCATGGTGTGGGTTTTGTCACCCAGAGTGGGGAGCCGGGGGGAAGAGGGAACAATGTGCTGAAGGAGGAATTGCTACCGGGTGTGTGTGTGTGTGTGTGTGTGTGTGTGTGTGTGTGTGTGTGTCTCAGACGGGACAGAAAAGACTATTCGCCCCTCCGGGGAGTTCGGGAAGCGCTAGAGTCACCAGAGGGGGAGGAGATGTGAGGAGCGGTTCTGGCGCTTTGTGTTGTTAATGCGCCACGCATGTCTTTGTTCCACACATTGTATGATTGTTGTGATTCCTGGGTCTTAATGCACAGAATTAAAAGTTATAAAAGGAAGATGCATGAAGACCCAGGAGCTTTTGACTGTACTGAATGTTGTAGAAGGAATAAAGTTTGTGTGCTGTCCAGCTCTTTGTCTCGCGTGCTTCCTTTCTCCGCAGTGTAACAAAAAAAAACTTAAGCTAAAAAAAAAACAACAACAACATAGGGACTGTGGTATTGGGATACTACAAGGGGTTAACTAGCATCAGTGTGATAACTCAGCATACAGTGACGTCATCATGCCATACGTCTTAAGGGGAAAGTTGGCTATCTTATGACCTCTTTCCCGACAGACCTGTATTGTATATTAACAGCTTGTGTACTAAAGTTTGTGTTCCAAGTCAACACCACTCTGTGTGAGTCTCTCCATTTTTACAGACATAACATTTGGCGACGAGAGTTAAACTCTGGAAGCGTGCTTGGGTTCACTTCAACCATTTCTGGAAATCCCAGGTGAGCCACCTGTCTTGTGGCACCACTGGTTCGACATGTTTCAGGATTATGTTGACGCTGCTGGCCTGAATGGCACTGATGATGAGAAGCTAAAGAGCGTACTGGTTTTCGGTCTAGGCGAGGAAGGACGGCGCTTGCTCTGTACTCTGGGTCAAGCGGACTCATTTGGCGAATGTGTGATTCTAATAGAGAGACTTTACTACAGCTGGACCAACGTTACGGCCTGAAGAGTCGCTTTCGTCAACCGCGAACAAATGGTGGGTGAGTCAACTCAATGTTATGCCTTGGAGGTCCAAGTCTTAGTGAGCATGTGCACCTTCGGGCCCTTAGCAGACAAGCTAATCAGTGTCAAGCTAATGGGAGAATATAGCACAGAGAGTGATCACAGTGTAGAGGATGAACACGACACAGAGAACAAACACAGCATGGAGGGAGACCAGCGACCGCACTTGCCTCAGTTCCTAGCCCAGCGTGAGCCTCAGGGAGCCGCTGCAGAGCTGCCGGAGAGGGAGCCCGCATCTGTCGGGAACCCCGGGACACCGCAACCCGGTGCAGATTCTGACAATGACGATAGTGGCATATCGCCACAACCAGACTTCCCGGGAGAGGGGAAGACCAAACCAGACTCACCTCTGATCCTCGCCAGGCATGAGCTTCAGACAACCGCTGTGGAAACGCAGGAGAGGGAGTTTGTGGAGAAAGGTGACCCCAGTGACTGAAGACTGCCCGGCACGCATCCCGTTACTGACAACAGCGACGCATCACCCCGACTTCAACCAGCACCAGGTGAAAGAGAGAAGGAACCGGACTGCTTCCGAATCCACAGACAGCATTAGCCTGTAAGAGCTGCCGCAGAGCCACTGGATGAAGAGTCCATAATTATACAGAAAGCAGTAGAACCACCAGACGTCTTCCGAATCCATGACCGGCATCAGCCTCTGGGAGCCACTGCTGAGACACAGGATGAAGAATCCGTGACCCAACAGGAGATAGCAGAACCACCACAGCCTGGTGGATGCCCCGCAGCAGATGTGAGAATTATAATGTCACATGCATGATGACGAACACAGCCAAACAGAGTGCTGCTCACAGTGATGAAGTGGGTTCAGGTCCACAGAACCAAGCGACCGGGCTCACAGTCGGCCGTAACATCGTCACCACCACAGACACCTATGAAGATCACCACACAGCGGAGACCAGCCACCGTTCAGATGGCGGATGGATCGAGATGGCAGGCCAGCCATCTGCGGAAGGTGAGAGCGGCAGCTGCGGCTCAAGACACACCGTTGGAGCCGACCCAGCTGGTGTGGGATCCAGGCTGGGACATTGCTGACGAGCATGCCGCAGCTCCAGCAGGATAGCACCCGGGCCTGTTAAAATTGGCGCCTCCAGGGGCGCGTTCCTCACAAGCTTGCCTTAGGGCCCCCTCCGTCTAAACGGCCCCCTCAAAGAAAAAGGACTGTTTAGCTAGGGGTGCGGCTGCCAGCTGAGAGTGGCAGAATAACCCACTCAGCCACACTGAGCTACGCGGTGGTCCACCTGCTAGCCCTAGCTAGTTGTGCTTTGTGTATTACCAAATTGGGGAGGGTTAATTTGATATATGCATGCTCTTCTGTTTTTCAAAGGGAGGGGTGAATGTGGTATTGGGATACCACAAGGGGTTAACCAGCATCGGCGTGATGACACAGCCGTATGGTGACATCACGCCAAACCGTCTTAAGGGGAGAGTCAGCCATCTTACGGCCTCTTTCCTGGCTGGCTCAATATTAGACAACAGACCTGTATTGTATATTAACAGCTTGTGTAATAAAGTTTGTGTTCCAAGTCAACACCACTCTCTGTGAGTCTCTCCAGGGTTACGGACATAACAGAGACCACTACATAACATGACCTGTAGGACTCAAAACTGAACTTGAATTAAAAGCCAGATTAAAAAGATAGGTTTTGTGATTTTAAAGACTGTACGGATTCTGCGGTGCATATATGGAGTGGCAGGTTGTTCCATAATCTAGGGGCTGCCACTGCAAAGGCCCTATCCCCTCTGTTTTAATTTACTTTTAGGGTACACTAAAAGCAGCTGGTCAGATGACCTTAATGCTCGAGCAGGAGAATAAAAGTCCAGAAGCTCGGTTAGATAAAAAGGTGCTAAGCCATTCAAAACCTTAAAAGTAAATAAGAGAATTTTAAAATTGATGTGGAAATGGATTGGGAGCCAGTGAAGACCTGCCAGAACTGGAGTGATGTGATCATACTTTCTAGTGCTTGTTAAAAAGTGTGCTGCGGCATTCTGGACTAACTGCAAACAGTGGATAGTGGATTCTCCCAAACCAAAATAAAGTGAATTGCAGTAGTCTAGTCTAGTGGTGATAAAAACATGAATAAGTTTTTCCAGGACTTTGTGGGGTAAATAAGATTTGGCCTTGGCAATCTGACGTAACTGATAAAAGCTTGACTGAACAACTGTGTTCACTTGCTTTTCCGATTTAAATGAACCATCTAAAAACACACCAAGGTTTTTGACAGTTGAACAACAATGGGAGGCAAGATAATCAGGCATATCAGTAATGCCACTCAGAGGTACATTTCTCAAATAAAACGATTTCTGTTTTGTTTTCATTTAAATGAAGAAAATTTTGTGTCAGCCATTTTTTTGACCTCATGTAAACAGTCCAGTGATAGCTGCAGTGGGTTGGAAGTGTTAACCTGAATAGGAATATAAATTTGAATATCATCAGCATAACAGTGAAATCATCTCATCTCAGTCATCTCTCCCGCTCCCTGTCTGCGTTGGCAAAACCTAATTCTCCATAGCAACACACTCTCGGGTGTCACAAAATGTCCGGCCAGCAAGGCGACACATCCATTGTAGGTGTCTGTGGGCCCCCGTGTTCTAAATACATGCTGTCTCTCACTGCTGAGGCTGTGCACCAATATAGCAAGCAGTCGAAGCTTGCTAGCTTTAGCTAGATCCATAGCTGACACGTACGTCTCGAATGACTCAGACCAACGAGGCCATGGAATGGGCGGTGTGGTATAAGGACCCACAGGGTTGAATGGTACCGGCGTGATGATGCAGCCGTTTGGTGATGTCATCACGCCAAGCCGATATAATGGGAGAGTCAGTCATCTTAGCGATCTCTTAGCTCTTGGCTATATTGCACTTAGCCTCCCATTAGCAGGCCAAACTGCTGTATGTGTGTAATAAAGTTTGTGTTCTAAAGCAGCACTACTCTCCGTTGGTCATTCTGGGTTTCCAGTCATAACAGGTGGCTCACCTGACGTGGCGAGGAATGGTGGTAGGGGTGCCAAGCACACTTCCATTCTTCAGGAAAATAACTAATTCTCCTCCAGAAGACCAATTTGTTACCTCATCGCCAATGTTGTCTGTGCAGGGAATGAGATCAGTGGACTCGTCCATGTGTTCAGGGTAGCTTTATTGAACAAGCTAACAATTACCAACAGTCAGCAGAGGTGTGGTACAGGCAAGTTAGGTGGTGGAAGGCGAAGCGCCAAAGAGGCCGACTCTCACTGTTAGCTCCTTAATATAAGCACTGCATGATGATGTCACCTCGTGCATGCGTCCCCACTTCCGTGGCGTGTATGGTAGTATTTTCAATATGCCACAATTACGCCCTTGGTGGAAATAAAAAAAAACAAAAAAAAAACGGAGGGACTCAAGGCGATCGGAGCAACAGGACTCACTGGAGGCTGTGGAGGGGCTGAGGAAGGTAGACGTTAATATCATGAATGCTCCACTTCATCACATTCTAACCAACCAGAGAAGCAGTTGCAGTGGATGGCTCATCTCACTGTACTGCAGGATATAACACCTTAGCAGGAGTTTCATAACAGATTGCAGATACTTGTTTTATTTTATTATTTAACTTTTTAGCATTTATGTTTTTATTTTCATTAAGAGAAAGGACAAATTGAATTTAATTTTGTTAATTCATAAAATGCATCCACATGTAAATCTAAGAGCTACAAAAAGCTGAAACAAAAAAAAAGTTGTCAGTTTGTGAAAAAAGTTACAAATTTATCACAAAAAATCACAAATTTATAAGAGAAAAGCAATGAATTTACAAGAAATATTTCATCTTTACATGAAAAACTTCACAAATGTGTGAGAATAAAGTCTCAAATGTAGAAGAAAAAAAATCACAACCTTACAAGAAAAAAAAATCAGTTGTGAGTAAAAAGATGCAAATTTACACAATTAAAAAGTTTAAAACTGACATGGAAAATTTAAAAATTCCTGAGAAAATAATCAGAAATTTATGAGCAAAAAGCTCATTTATGAGAAAAGATGCAAAAATATAAGAGGGTCAAACTTAAAAACTGATGAGGGTAAAGTTATTAGCCATTTTTTTGTTGTGATTGTTTTTATTAATTTGTTTTTAGTCCCAATAAATTCGATTCATTTGATTCCCCAGCTTGTTTGGGGCCCCGAAAGAAACTTTTTTTTTTTTTTTGCCAATTCTGCCATGCCCAGTTTATTGGAGGGTTTGTTTTGGCATATCAACTTTTTATTTGTTGAGGTGTACGTCTGTCCCGCCTGCTTAATTTAATTGGTTAAGAGTTGACATTTGACCTGATTAAGGCTGTGGGCTTTTTGAGAATCCATGGACGAATGAATGTACGATAGCGGCATTCAAAAGAGAAAAAAGAAGAAAGAAAAACAGGAAAGTGAGAAGGAGATTTTAAGAAAGACTCCTAAACTGACAGGATTTTTTTAAAGTTGTGATATAGACAGACAGTGTCAACTTTACAGTCACAGCAAGATGTTTGTCAAACTGTTAGCATTACAAATGCTAAGACGGGACACACCGGCGGAACTGCTGTCTGAAGATCCATCAGTCATAACACACCGGGAATACTGATCCAGAAAAGGACCAAAGAGCTGCCAGAATAAGGACGCTGATATCAGAGCGTCTGAACATTACAAATGGCAGAAACATTTTTCTCCAAGTGCCATTTCAATTGCAAACTTCCAAATGGTGATACGTTTCAAGACAATGGCTTCTATTTTCTCGTTGCATGGCTGTTTGTATTGTTTTGCCTGCCGCATATACAACGATTTTTTTCCCCCCACTAAGCTGGGTTCACAGTATAGCATTTGGACCAGCTTTTACAGACGTTTTGAAAAATCAGAGAAATTAGTCCAAATGTCATGAAATTATGTTCGTGAGCAGTTTAAAAAAAAAAAAAATCCAGCACACAACAACTTTTACAAACTTTAAAGGAGCTTTTTAACTCCACAGCCTTGCTTGGCCATGGATGAGAGCTGTCCGCTGCAGTTCAGAGATGATGCCAGTCTTTGTCCAGTAGTTGTAAAATTTCCATCAGTTATATTATCTTTCATCTCGACCAGAGTTATATTAATCTGCTCTGGTGAATGCAAAATTTTAGATTTAATTCCAAACAACTGTCAGGATATTTTCATTTTGAATATTTTTTTTTTTAAAGGATGACAGTGAATGAGGTTAACGTTGTAAAAACTGTCATCATTAGATAATGAATGCCGGGCGCTGTTGCGCGTTCAAGCTCGTTGCATCTGCATCGCGGTCGCCCTAAGTAATAAGGCTGAATGAGGGTGGGTGAGTGTGTGGGGGAGAGCATGAATGGATGTGAGTAGGTCGGAGCATTGAGTGAGAGTGCGTGTATGGGTGAACGTGACTGAGTGTGGGTGGGTGACGCTGAGGGCGAGTGGGAGCGAGATTGAGCGGGTATAGGAGTGAGAGAGAGAGTGGGTGGGTCCGGGATTGCGAGTGTGGGATTGTGTGGGGGAAAGGGTGAGCGAGAGTGAGTGAGTGCATGTGAGTGCGTATGAGAGCATGAGGGTGTGAATGTGTGGGAATGGGTGTGCCTGCTAGTCGGAAGGTGCTGGATTGAGGGGGTAGTGCCTCTTGGCTACATGGGCTCCCCTGGACGGGGGAGGGGGGACTTCTTTGTGCATGGGGGTCTCTGGGATGTGGGTGGGGGTGCTGTGGGGATGCCTGGGGGGGCTTACAGGCCGGTCTCCTGCTGGGGAGGCGGGGGTTGGCGGGCTTGGGGGCGTGTGATGGCCGCGTTGGCCTCCCTTGGCCATGCCTCATGGAGTGGATGCCTGGCTTTCCTGGGGCTTGTTGGCCTCGGACATTTGTGCCCTGTGGGGGGTTGGTGGTGTTGCCTTGCCTGCTCAGGGTTTCGGGGGGGGGGGGGTTGCTGCAGGTAGTCACCCTCTTCATATGTTTCCTGACAAACCACTGACATGCACAAACTTACTTTGCTCACGCTGTCATATACACGCACACGGATGCACACACACACAAATGTCTCCCCTTTAACATGTGCGGATACCAGACTTATGTTGAGACCTCTTCAGTGGAAGAAGCAATCTGTCTTCTGTTTGGTTTAGTTGTTGGTTTTTTGTCTTTTTTGTCTGTTCCTCTCCCTTTTCTTTCTCCCTCCCCACGCCTCTTTTCCCCATTCCCCATCCTGTCGGGTCCTTCATGGGTAAAATAATTTAAATAAATTATTTAAAGTTATGGGCAACGCAGTGGCGGAGTGGTTAGCACTGCAGCAGCACATCAACTCACCCTTGGCCGGGGGATCCTGGGTTTGATCCCAGCCCCCGACCAACAGTGATCTGTGTGGAGTTTGCATGTTCTCCCCGTATCTTCATGGGTTTACTCCGGGATTTGTCCGGTTTCCTCCCACATGCCATAAACATGCAAGTTACGTTAATTGGCATCAAAAAACTGAGGATTCTAAATTGTCCTTAGGTATGGATGTGAGAGTGAATGGTTGTCTGTCTCTCTATGTTGGCCCTGCGATGGACTGGCGATCTGTCCAGGGTGTAGCCTGCCTCTCGCCCAAAGATGCTGGGATAGGCTGCAGCCCCCCCCGCCCCCACACACACACACACCGCAACCCAAAAAAGATTAAGCGGAAGAAGATGGATGGATATTTAAATACAACAATATACAGTACACAGATAGGTACTGTATAAAGCTCCTTTTGGCAAAGTAAATCTGTTTTAGCTCAGTAAGGGTAGCAGATTTCTGTTCTGCTCACCTAGCTGCCTGACAGGACAAGGGGAGAAAAAAAAAAGAAAATGAATATCAGGTTTGTGTGCACATAACCTGCTCTTTTCCTGGGTCTTGGAGAAGAGTGGGTGTTTTCCCAGTAGGGCAGACTGGTCTGGCAACGTTTTTTCCCCTCTGTGTAGTGAAAAATATGTGATGTTTTTATTTTAAAATCTTCTTGCCTGTTTCAGGGACTACAGATGGAAATTAGTGAGAATGCTATAATCTGGTACAGAGCATCTTTGCCCTGTGTTTAACGTTTTTCCTGTACATGGTCCCTGACAAAATAAATTAACTATAAAACCCTGTTCTGGCTTCAAATACTGTAGTTAGTATTAACCCTTGAACAGAAAACACTGGCTGAGTGTGTTTTTTCATTGTCATAATTAAAATTGTGGGTTGATACAAGATATTTGTCGGTTGTTTGTCCTAATGGCACTATATTTTTCTGCTATTCAAGCTAAACCTAGAACTTTGTAGTCATTCACTTTATTTAGTAACTGGCAGTGGCTATGGATACGGAAGCTGTATCCCTATATGACATGTCTAGTGGTATGGAAGAGTTGACAATCCAACAAAACCTTTTCAGATCATCTCAAAGACAATTGCTGCTGTGGCTTAGGCAGATAGTATGTTGGGCCGGTTTGCGTCTTGCTATCGGCACCTTGTGCAAACCATTTTACTATGAGATGAAATTTAGACTTAAAATTAAGAGGTTACCATAACAGCCCTACAACATCCAGGGCCTTGAGGTACTCGGGGCGAATCTCGTCTACCCCTGGGGCCCAGCCACCGAAGAGTTTTTGAACCACTTCAGTGACCTCAGCCCCTGTGATGGCAAGTCCTCCCCCTAGTCCATAAGCCCTGCTTCCTGGATGTTGTAGGGTTGTCATGGTTGGCATGCCTCTGCAACACTGGGCCTCACTCCTTTTCTCACTCTCAATGAAATATTTTTTTTACTGGTCATTAACATTTGTTTGTTCTCTCCCATAGATTGAGTCCCCATCGTGCTGTTTGCTCTCTACATGTCTGTTCTTTTCTTCTTCTCTATCCCCTCACCCCCCAGCCAGTCGCAGCAGATGACTGCCCCTCCTGAGCCTGGTTCTGCTGGAGGTTTCTTCCTGTTAAAAGGGAGTTTTTCCTCTCCACCGTCGCCAAGTGCTTGCTCACAGGGGATCGCCTGATTGCTAGGGTCTTTCTGCAACTGTGGGGGTTCCCCCTACAGTTGATAGTGCTATGAGATGACTGTTGTTGTGAAATGGCGCTATATAAATAAAGTTGAATTGAATTGAATTGAATTGAACATTGTGTGGAGGTCGGGGACAGTGCCTTTGCATGGCAAACCAAGGTAGTGGTTCCTCTTTTCAAGAAGGGGGACCGGAGGGTGTGTTCCAATTTTAGAGGGATCACACTCCTCAGCCTCCCTGGGAAGGTCTATGCCAAGGTACTGGAGAGGAGATTCCAGCCACTGGTTGAACCTCGGATTCAGGAGCAATGTGGTTTTCAACCTGGCTGTGACACATTGGACCAGCTCTTTACCCTCTCGAGAATCTTTGACAGTTCGTGGGAGTTTTCCCAACCAGTTTATACGTGTTTTGTGGACTTGGAGAAAGCATTTGACCATGTCCCTCATGGATTTTTATGGGGGAGTGCTTCGGGAGTATGGGGTATCAGGCTTGTTGTTACTATACGACTGTGGTGAGAAGTTGGTTCGTATTGCCAACACTCGGTCGGATTCATTCCCAGTGAGAGTTGGACTCTGCCAGGGCTGCCCTTTGTCACCAATTCTGTTCATGATTTGTATGGACAGGATTCCTAGGCGCAGCCAGGGAACGGAGGGTGTCATGCTTGGTGACCACAGGATCTCTTCTCTGTTGTTTGCAGATGATGTTGTCCTGTTGGCTTCATCCAGCAATGACCTACAGGTCTTACTGGGATGGTTTGCTGCTGAGTGTGAAGCGGCTGGGATGAGAATCAGCACCTCCACGTCTGAGTCCATGGTCCTCAGCCGGAAAAAGGTGGATTGTCCTGTCCGGGTTGGGGACAAGCTCCTGCCCCAAGGGGAGGAGTTTAAGTATCTTGGGGTCTTATTCATGAGTGAGGGGAGAATGGAGCGAGAGATTGACAGACGGATCGAAGCAGCATCTGCACTGATGCAGATGTTGTACCGGTCTGTTGTGGTGAAGAGGGAGCCAAGCTCGAAGGCAAAGCTGTTGATTTACCAGTCAATGTACGTTCCTACCCTCACCTATGGTTATGAGCTTTGGGTAATGACCAAAAGAATGAGATTGTGGATACAAGCAGCTGAAATGAGCTTTCTTCTTAGGACTGCTGGACTTACCCTTAGAGATAGGGTGAAGAGCTCAGTCATCCCGGAGAGACTCAGAGTAGAACTGCTGTTCCTCCACATTGAAAGGAGCCAGTTGAGGTGGTATGGGCATCTGATCAGAATGCGTCCTGGACGCCTCCCACTTGAGGTGTTTCAGGCATGTCTCATTGGGAGGAGACCCCGGGGCAGACCCAGGACTCGGTGGAGAGACTGTGTCTCCCAGCTGGTCTGGTAATGCCTTGGTATCCTCTCTGAAGAGCTAGAGCAGGTGGCTGGGGAGAGGGAAGTCTGGGCTTCTCTGCTTGAGCTGCTGCCTCCGTGACTCAGACCTCTGGAAAAGAGGTAGAAAATGGATGTATGGATGGATTAAGAGGTTAGCCTGAGGACATGGGAGTGGGTAAGGTTAAAAAGGTAGTAAATAGATATTGATTTAGATTTTGAAACAAATAAATGCCTCAGATTTCCGTACCTGCAGCCTACTCCTTTTAAGATACACATTAATAGAACGTACTGGCCAATCAGATTTGAGCCACATCTGTAACAAGAATTCTATGGGTATGGTTCCGTAGCCATAGCCACTGCCTTAGTAATATAGGACCTTGAAGGTTAAGCTGACCCTTCAGTGACCCCGGCTACATGGCCACAATAATCCAATAACTAGGAATAATGAGATAATGGTAATCGGATTTGACATGTTTACATGCACTGAATAAATGGGTTATTGGACAATAAACTATGTGTTAATATAATTTCACTTTATGTAACACAATAGTAATCAGATAACTCCAGAAATCCAGTTATAAACGGTTTAGTACCGCACATGTAAACATAGCCATTTTGCATATCATACTCCCATAAATATGTGGGAGGGCCCCCAAAATTGCTCTAGCCCAGGGCACTCAACCTCCTTAATCCAGTCCTGATTACAGTAGTGCTGTTGTATTTACTGTATATGCAGTTAAAATACCAAGATTGCTATATTATTTATTTTAAGATGGCTGTTTCTGCATTGAAAAAGTCATAAATCAAGAAATATGTTAAGGTTTCACTCATGGGCTTTTTTTTTTTGTAAAGACAGTTGCTTGTTTTGGGGTTCTTTTTATAGAGTCGCTTTAGAGTCTTTCAAGATCTGGCAACCCTGGTATCATTCCACACAACCCCCACCCCCCATTCTCCACCCCACCCCATATCCTGACAGTTGCTGGATGATTTAAAGAACCAGTGCCGTTTATAAATACCACCACGCACACACTTTCACTATCAACATTGGCTGTTTGGGTATTTTTACCTTTTTAAATTGGACAGCTCTCTTCACATTAAATTACTGCTGTGTTATAAGTAATGTGTTGTTATCAGCCTGTTCAGGATGTGTAATGACTCTGGTTGGGTGATCAGTGCCAGATGGAGCCTGGCTCCCACCATGGCACAAAGAAGAGTCCCCCTCCCCCTCCCCTCACTCTCCCAAGGGAGGGCTGGATTGATGAAGTGGGAGGAAACTAGTACTGTATATGTCACAAGAGGACCACAGAGCAGACGCTGCAATTTTCTGCTTTACTATTCAACTGTTTATTCAGTTAAATGTTAAATGTTAATTTTTAGATATTTTCAGACATCAGTTAAAGTGCACATTTGACATTGGTGGCTTAGAGGTAGAGCATCTGCCCCCCACATCTGCCGGGTCATACCAAAAACCATATAAAAAATGGTACTTTCCACCTTCTAGCTTGGTGCTCAGCATAATGGAACGGGGAAAGTAAAGTTAACGCAGAGCTCCCACAGCACTGACCTCCCACTGTAGCCTTCACTACTTACAGCAGCTGTGTGTCCTAGGGTCAGAGAAAGGGAGATCGGTGCCGCCCCTATAGAGGGGTTGCACTGGCGTCACACGGGTCACGTGTATTTTGTTTACTCTGCCATTTTGGACGGCAACGAACAGTCAAATCACCAACAGCAAGCGTGAGTGAGTGTAATCAACGAGCTAAATGACTGCACACAAATCAACACCGTGGTCCAATGACAAGGTGCAGACTTTTCTGTGCTTGGTAGCTGATGAAAGAAATCCAGAGGGAGCGACGGAGTGACCCAAAATGAATTCATGGCCACCGACCGGCGAAAGCAGACAGGAGGCAGAGTGGCGTTGACCTGACCACGGCATCATCATTGTTGAAAACCATGATAGAGAATGGTGAGTGATGTGATATTATGTATCTTTTACGTTATTTATCCCAGTGGTGGCAAGCTCACTTTAAACAAACAACACCGTTGTCTCCTGTATGCAGACAATGAGCTAGCTAGTTAGCCATCAATGCAAACTCCGTGCTCTGCTTGTATTTTGCACTTGTGTCAACATCTGACAAAATAAGCTAGTGTTAATCCTGGTTAAAAAGTTGTTTTTTTTACATATTGCACTTTTGTGCTGTGCATGTACTTAAGTTGTGTGTGTATTTTCATTCTAGAGTCCCACCAGCATCTGCTTTGACACCGGTACCAGCTCTGATACCGGCAACGTCTAACATGACACAACAATGTGACTGGTAAGAAACAAGTTTCACACACCGTTGTTTTTCGCAGTGGTGGAGGAAGTACTGAAATTCTTTGCTTTTTAAGTTAAAGTACAGATAAAGTGGCAAAACTAAAATAGCACAATTTCCACTAAGTAAAAATATTTTCTGTTTCGAATGTACTTGAAGTATAATAGTTAAAGTACTAGATTTCATTTGACTGAATGTATTAACTTATTCTGATTGCTGAGGCCACAGTAAAAACAAATGATTTTAAACATAACCCAGCCCTTGTAAAATCTACTTTTTCTGAAGCGCAGCTACATGAAAATTGTGCTTAAATACAACGAAGCACTTTTTCATCACATTCCACCACTGGCTTTTAGCAACAAGTGTATTTCCCAAATATACATTTTAAACTTGCTTTGATTAACCACCACCCATTTCTGTCTTTCTTTTAGGCAAGAGGAAAACGATTCACCCCAAACCGGACCTTACGACACTATTTACAGAGATGCAGGCTGAAGATCTGCTGAATCGGGACCAGCATGATTGCTTCTCAGTGAGGCACGTGAGGCAAGAGAGCATGAAACTACCTTGTGAAGGAAGGAGATGGCTCAGAATGCTGCCTTCAATCATGTTTGGATTCTTGTGTGCCCTGTTCATCCCTTGCTTCTTCCCCTCGGATTAGATGTTCCCTGCGGTTGATTACACCACCTGTTGCCAATTTAGGGAGTTCCTTTATATGGGGCTCTCTCCCATCATTTTGCCTGGTTGCATTCGACTGCCTGCCTGTATCCTACCTGAGCTCTGTGTGATTCTTATCTGTGTTTTTGACTCTGACTTCTGCCCTAGGACTACGAGCCAGCCAGCCTGTTTGGACTTGTTTTCCTGAGCTTATGATTGTATTCACATGCCTCTGACCTCTGCCTGCCTGACCCCGTTTCTGCCACACAGATTGGACAATTTTGCCTTCCCCGGACTGTGCACATTCCCCCACTACCAGTAAGTCGACTTACCTCTTTTCCCCCCACATTTCCTCTACTCCTTTCCCCAGCACACTGGCCTTATCAGCCTGCCACGCGTCTCCAGCAGAGAATCCTCTGTGGCCCTGTTCCCTGGAGTCCCACTGTGCATCCAGTCTCCCAGGAAAGGAGAACTGATCTACACATCTCCCCGCTGGAAAAGACTAAGAAATATCACTTAATTAATTCCCAGAATTTAGCCTCTAGATTCCCTTTGTCCATATGCTCACCTCTGGGTTTCTCTTCCCCTCCCCAGGGTTGCCATACCACCGTCACATCCATTTACCGGCACTGTTTAATAAACAAATCATTGTTAAAAACTACTGAAACGGTCTCATCCGTATCTGCTTTTGAGCCTGGGATTACTTCATCATGACAGAATGTAACCAGCATTCAGGCTCAGCAGACACTGTGATGGAATCATTTGCCACCCGTCTCAATGCTTTGGAGCATCGGTCTGAGCAGAATGCTTACCAGTTAGAAGTGCTTTTCCAGCAAGTCTCAAAAATGTTGGAGCAGATAACTCAGCTACATACTAGCATTCAGGGCCAGTTAGCTGTGTCCATTTGCATCGATAATCCATCCAGGCCGAGCGTCTGTTACTTCACTCCCCCGTTATAAGATAAGATAAGCCTTTATTAGTCCCACAACGGGGAAATTCCAGGATTGCAACAGCACAGGGATAGCAACACTCAGAGCAACAATCAGAAGGCAAGAAAAAAACAAGCAAGCAAGAGCAGCTAATATACATATGTACGTATTACTATAAAATATATATATATACACACACACACAGACACACAGTGCAGAGCATTGTAGCTGGATGGAATAAATATATGAATATATGAACACACAGTGCAGAGCATTGTAGCTAGATGGAATAAATATGTAAATATATAAACACCCACAGTACGGAGCATTGCAGCTAGGTGGAATAAATATGCAAGTATATAAACACACACAGTGCGGAGCAATGTAGCTAGATGGAATAATATGTAGATATATAAATATATAAACACACCCAGTGCAGAGCATTGTAGCTAGATGGAATAAATATGTAAATATATAAACACCCACAGTACGGAGCATTGCAGCTAGGTGGAATAAATATGCAAGTATATAAACACACACAGTGCGGAGCAATGTAGCTAGATGGAATAATATGTAGATATATAAATATATAAACACACCCAGTGCAGAGCATTGTAGCTAGATGGAATAAATATGTAAATATATAAACACACACAGTGCAGAGCATTGTTGCTAGATGGAATGAAACAGCATAACTGTCTACTTAGTTATCCTACATGGTATGATTATGTGCCCATACATATTCTCACCCTCCATAGCGACCGGTATGTTCCTAGTTGTATGCCGGAGGGGACCATTGTGTAAGTCTATTGCATCTTTTGCATTCAAAAAACTATTAGTTTGTTACGTCTTTTTGCTATCTCTGCGAGCAGCCCTGCTTAGGTTGTACAGTCTGACAGCCGTTGGTAGGAAGGACCTACGAAACCTCTCGGTTGTGCACCTGGGATGATGTAGTCTGCTGCTAAATGAGCTCCTCAGTGCATCCAGTATGTCCTGCATAGGGTGGGACTCGGACTCCAGCAGAGATGACAGTTTAGCCACCGTCCTTCTCTCTCCTATCTCCTCCATCGGATCAAGGCGCTGCCCCAGGACAGAGCTAGCTTTCTTAATCAGTTTGTTCAGTCTCTTCCTATCGGCTGCAGTAATGCCACTGCCCCAGCAGACCACTCCAAAAGTGATGGCTGATGCCACCACCGTGTCATAGAATGACTTCAGCAGCGCCCCTTGTACACCAAAAGACTTGAGTCTCCTCAGCAGGAACAGCCTGCGCTGTCCCTTCTTGTAGAGTGCATCAGTATTGTGTGACCAGTCTAGTTTATTGTTCAGATGAATACCCAGGTACTTATAGGATGTCACCATCTCGATGTCTGTTCCCTGTATATTTACTGGTACTGTGAGGGGCTGCCCATGCCTGCGGCAGTCCACCACCAGCTCCTTAGTTTTCCTCGCGTTGATCTGGAGGCAGTTCCGATGGCACCAGTCCACGAAGTCCTGGATAAGCCCTCTGTACTCAGCTTCATCTCCATTGGAGATGAGGCCAACGATCGCAGAGTCATCAGAGAACTTCTGTAGATGGCAGTGTGTTGTGTTGTGTGAGAAGTCCGCAGTATAAAGAGTGAACAGGAAGGGAGCCAGCACCGTTCCCTGGGGGGCCCCCGTGCTACTGATGATCGTGTCGGACACACAGTCCCGGGTTCTCACAAACTGAGGCCGGTTCGTGAGGTAGTCCAGGATCCATGATGACAGGTGCTGGTCCACCCCTGCGCGCAGCAGCTTGTCCTTCAGGATCATCGGTTGGATGGTGTTGAAAGCACTGGAGAAGTCAAAGAACATGATCCTCACCATATTCCCGGGCTTCTCCAGGTGGGACAGAGAACGGTGAAGGAGGAAGATCACCGCATCCTCCACCCCAATGCCATGCTGGTAGGCGAACTGGAGTGGATCCATCGCTGGTTCCACCAGGGGGCGGAGGTGAGCAAGGAGCAGTCTCTCCAGGGTCTTCATCAAGTGGGACGTCAAGGCCACCGGTCTGTAGCTGTTCAGGTCTTTGGGGTGGGAAGTTTTTGGTACAGGTACCACACAAGATGTTTTCCACAGCTGTGGTACCCTCCCCAGTTTCAGGCTCATGTTGAAAGGATGAAGGAAAGTTGGGCGGGGGGGGGCAAAAGGGTTCCTTTTCCACTCTTGTTTAGTTTTTGTTCGTGCTCCAGACGAGTTTCCTGATGATCAAAGCCGCATTAGCTTCTTAGCTGCGCTCTTGGACGGATGTGCCCTTGCGTGGGCTCAGCCCATTGTTACGGGCCCAAATTTCCATACTTATACCCTTGACCAATTCACTGAGGAATTTATCCGGGTTTTTGACCATTCTGAATGGGAGAAGAGCGCATCCACATGGTTAGCTAATCTCCACCAGGGCTCCAGCTCTGCAGCGGAACACGCTGTCAACTTCCGGGTCTTAGCAGCCAGAGCGGAGTGGGATGACACAGCTCTGCGGACGACGTTTGTTCGGGGCCTAAATTCTAATCTCCACAACGAGCTTGCCCACCTCTGGGACGAACCAGAGTCTTTAAATGATTTGATTTCATTGGAGATTAAACTAGACAACTGGCTTTCAGAACGAGCCAGGGAGCAACAGTCTGGGCTCCACCCCTCCTCTCGCAACACATTTCTGCGTTTGCAGCTTTTCGCGTTACCACCAGCTGGCGCATCTCGCGAGACTTCTGAACCAATGGCCATCGGCCACTCTAGACTCACTCCAGCTGAACGTCAGGTGCGGTTCTCAAAGGGGTTGTGAATTTACTGTGGACAAGCGGGTCACATAATAGCAAACTGCCCCAAGAAGTTAAACAATGAGGCCCGTCAGTCACCGTAGGGGGATTAACGGGTGGTAATCAAGTCCCCTCATGCTCACATCTCACGGTACCCATTCGACTGATGCTCCAGAACACCGAGTATGTTGGTACAGCTTTGGTAGATTCCGGAGCTGAACAAAATTTTCTTTCTGAGAGTCTGGTAACCCAGTTAAAGATCCCCTGTGTCCCGTTGCCACAACCACAAACAGTCATCGCCCTTTCTGGCCAGCATTTCTCCCAGGTAATCACACAAACTGTACCATTATCTTTAATGGTCTCTGGTAACCATAGTGAGATTTCTTTTCTGGTGCTTCCCGCTTCCACATTGCCTGGTGTGCTCGTCCATGCCTGGTTAAAAATTCAAAACCCTGTTATAGACTGGTGTAGAGGGGAGGTTAGCTCCTGGAGCCTCTATTGTCTAGCTGCATACCTCCAGTCAGCTGCATGTTCTGACATTCCCATTCAGGCTGCAGCTCCTGAACCCTCGGATTTGTCTAGGGTCCCCCCAGAATGCCATGACCTGGCCCCTGTATTTTGTAAAATAACTGCTACTTTCCTGCCTCTGCACCGCTCGCATGACTGTGCCATTGAGCTTCCACAGGGGGCGCCATTACCCTCTAGTAGATTGTACAACATATCTGCTCCTGAGCGATTGGCCATGAAGAAACACATCAAAGAATGTTTGGCCACCGGTCAGATTTGCCACTCGTCATCAGCCTTGGGAGCAGGTTTCTTCTTTGTTGGGAAGAAGGATGGTTCGCTACGCCCCTGTATTGACTTCGGGGAGCTAAATAAATCATGGTCAAAGACAAGTATCCGCTTCCCCTGATCTCCTCCGCATTTGACCAACTCCAAGGCTCTGTCATCTATATCAAACTTGATCTCAGGAACGCATACCACCTCATCAGGTTTAAGGATGGGCATGAGTGGAAAACTGCATTCAAAACTCATTTAGGGCACTTTGAGTACTGTGTCATGCCCTTTGGTCTCACTAAGGCCCCCTTTCCACTAGTACCTACTTTGCTCTACTTGCCTCGCCGTGCTTTGTAGGGTTTTCCATTAGGACCTGGTACCTCATACCTGGTACTTTTTTCAGACCGACTTACCTGAGGTTCCAACTGTGCCGAGTCGAGCTGAAAATGTGATGTCAACAGACTGCAGGCCACTGATTAGTCAGGGCGTAACATCATGAGAGCGATGTCTCCAACAGAATCTTCAGAAGCCATTTGCAAAAATTTGTCAGTGAGCGAGCGAGTAAGCGTCAGTATAAACACAATGATAGAAATGGCTTCACAGAAATCAACACCATGGTCCAACAGACTTCTCTGTGCCTTTTGGCTGATGAGAGAATCCAGAGGGAACTGGACGGAGCACCCCAAAATGAATTTACGGCCACCGACCGGCAAATAACGGGAGGTACACTGGCGTCGACCCGACCACAGCAGTTGAAAACCATGATAGAAGATGGTGAGTGATGTGATATGATGCATCTTTTATGTTATTTATCCCAGCAGTGGAAAGCTCACTTTGAACAAGCAACACTGTTGTCTCCTGTATGCAGACAATGAGCTAGCTAGTTAGCCATCAATGCTAACTCCGTGCTGTGCTTGTATTTTGCGCTTGTGTCAACAACATCTGACGAAATAAACTGGTGTTAATCCTGGTTAAAAAGGTGTTTTTTTACATGTTGCTCTTTCGTGCTGTGCGTGTACTTAAGTTGAGTGTATTTTCGTTCCAGTCTGACCAGCATCTGCTTTGACACTGGCAACATTTAGCACGACGTGTGAGGACTGATAAGAAACAAGTTGCACACAGCGTTGTTTTTAGCAGTGGTGAAGAAAGTACTCAAATTACTCAAATCCTTTGCTTTTTAAGTTCAAGTACAGATAAAGTGCCAAAACTAAAGTAGCACAATTTCCACTTAAGTAAAAATATTACAGAACTCACTTTTGAATGTACTTGAAGTATAACTAGTGCATGCCCGCAGAACGCAAGTATTCCTGTCTGAAACTGGTACTGTAGCCCAATCAGGCTTTACAGGCCCAGATGTAGGCTGTGTGGAATACAGAGGTGTAGCCTATATGTAGGCAATTACACATGCTAGACTTTGACAAATATGAAAGGGCCTGAACTGAGACTTATTTGATTGTGTGAATATTAATTACAGAACAACTGACAATGAATGGGACATCCAATATTAGCCACTGTTTAAGAACCGCTTGTTTATTTTTTCTGTTAGATCATTTATTTGTGTGATCTTTTATGAGTTATAGTCATAATAGTGTATCTTGCACTTTGGGGAATGGGAGTTGTTCAGTCACCATTATAATTTAGTTTATATGAGTAGTTTATAGTCTATCATCAATAAACTCATGCAGTACTATAACAGGACACATTACAAATATTTGAGACCCATTGTAGTGCATCCTTTCATATTTTAGCAATATTATAGGTACAAAACACCGCCCACACTTCTTGAAGCCAGGACATGAAGAGACACAGCGGTGACAGAGCGGTGGCTAAACTTTTATTGATAAAAATTACATGTTTTGACTGAGCAACTCCATACTCGGGGATGCACACCCTTATAACCTCAGCAAAGCACGTATAAAACCATAGGTCAGTCTGACGAACGGTTCAGACAGGAATACTTGCATTCTACAGGCAATGCAGTAGTAGTTAAAGTACTAGATTCCATTCAACTGAATGTATTAACTCATTCTGATTGCTGAGGCCACAGTAAAAAATAAATTTAAATGTAACCCATCCATCCATCTTCTACCGCTTTTCCGGAGTTCCGGGTCACGGAGGCAGCAGTTCAAGCAGAGAAGCCCAGACTTCCCTCTCCCCAGCCACCTGCTCCAGATCTTCAGAGAGGATACCAAGGCGTTCCCAGACCAGCTGGGAGACATAGTCTCTCCACCGAGTCCTGGGTCTGCCCCGGGGTCTCCTCCCAGTGGGACGTGCCCAAAACACCTCAAGTGGGAGGCGTCCAGGACGCATCCTAATCAGATGCCCATACCACCTCAACTGACTCCTTTCAATGTGGAGGAGCGGCGGTTCTACTCTGAGCCTCTCCTGGATGACTGAGCTCCTCACCCTATCTCTGAGGGTGAGTCCAGCAATCCTACGGAGAAAGCTCATTTCAGCCGCTTGTATCCGCGATCTCGTTCTTTCGGTCATTACCCAAAGCTTGTGACCATAGGTGAGAGTAGGAACGTAGATTGACTGGTAAATCGACAGCTTTGCCTTAGAACTAAGCTCCCTCTTCACCACAACAGACCGGTACAACGTCCGCATCACTGCAGATGCTGCTCCAATCCATCTGTCTATCTCTCGCTCCATTTTCCCCTCACTCGTGAACAAGACCCCAAAATACTTAAACTCCTCCACTTGGGGCAGGAGCCTGTCCCCAACCCAGAGAGGACAATCCACCTTTTTTCGGCTGAGGACCATGGACTCGGACTTGGAGGTGCTGATTCTCATCCCAGCCGCTTCACACTCAGTGGCAAATGTATGTAACCCAGCCCTTGTAAAATCTACTTTGATGATGGATTGAGCCGTTGCCAATGACGGATCTCCCGCCTTCTGGGTGCTTCCTCTGCCTGGACTGTCTCTAATTGTCTCTCTGCTCTGTCCTTAGGGTTGCCAGGTTGAACGGTGCTCTGCTCACCCCAAGCTGACTTCTCCACACACTACACTCACCACAGATACTCATACACGCATCCACACACTCACATAATTGTAAATAAAAGGTTAATTGTGTTAATCCTGAGTCGTGTCTGCTTCTTGGGTCAAAAACCATGTCAGATTATGGCAAAATTGTGTATATATTGAAATATTTGAAACATTATATTTTTGTTTAAGTTGCTTGAGAATCTTCAATGAATTTCTAACAACAAAACTGTGACTTACAGCTTTTAAAGCAATAGCAGAATTTGTAAAAAGTAAAGAAGAAAGTGAGGCATATGGTTTCATTAATGACAAGCTCCATCTTTAGCCAGAGGGGAGCAGAATTCAACAGTTCATTATCTGGAGAACACCACTGCCAGTATATCAGTGCCCTAGCATTAGCTGCCCAATAGTAATGTTTAAATATTGGAAGACTCAAACCACCCTCCTGAATAGGCCAACAAAGATGTTTCTTTGACAGTCTATGTTTTTTATAGCCCCAGACAAATTCTAAAATAATTGACTCTAACCTCTTAAAAAATTCAGCAGGAATCAGTACAGGCAGATTTTGAAAAAGATCTTGGGTAGCGATATCATCTTAATGGCACTTTGTCTATCATGGATAATGGCAGAGTCCTCCAATATTCAGTATTACGTTTTAATTTGTCAATACCCTCTAAGAAGTTTACTTTAAACAGCAGTTCTGGATTTTGAGTAATTTTTAGTCCCAAATATGTAATATGATTCTGAATAATATTCACTGGGCAATTTTTCAAAATTAAATTGTTTCCTGTAAAGATAAGTTCACTTTTAGACCAGTTTATTGTATAGCCAGAAATTTTGCCAAAAGCATTTAAATACTGTAAAAGGTTAGCAATTCCCTCTTCAGGATCAGTTATGGTAACAAGTAGATTGTCAGCATACAAAGTCACAAGACGCTTTGATGCACCCACTGGAACCCCCTTAATATTAAGATGACTACAAATACCAATTGCCATTGGTTCGAACGCTATATTAAATAACAAAGGGGACAGACAATCTCCTTGCCTCACACCACGATACAAACTAAATGATTTTGATAAAATACAATTTGTTATAACAGAGGCTTTAGGAGAACGATAAATCATTTGGATCCAATCCACAAAAGTCTTACCAAATCCAAACCTTCTCAGTGCTTCAAATAAATATGGCCATTCAATTGAATCAAAAGCTTTTTGAGCATTCGGTGTCATGACAGTTCTTGCCTACATTTACCCGAATCAGTATAGATTGCATTTAATAAGTGGCACACATTGAAAAAAGAAAATGTACCTGGAATGAAACCCGCCTGATCTGGGAGAATTATTGTTGCTATATGCTTACTCAACCTATTTGCTGATAATTTTGTTAGAATCTTATGATCTAAATTAAGTAGAGAAATTGGTCTATAGTTTGCAGGATTATTAGGATCTTTACCCTTTTTCAATAACAAACACACATTAGCCTCATACAGTGAAGATGGGAGTGTTTTTTTTAAGCAAGGCTCATTTATCATTCTAAGTAGGAGAGGTGTTAAGATATAGAAAGCTTGATAGAACTCTGCTCCAAACCCATCTGGCCCAGGACATTTTCCTGTTGGGAATGTCTTAATTGTCTCTACTAACTCAGCAACAGAAAAAGCTCTATCCAAGTCAAGCTTATTTTCCACATTTAACTGTGGTATATTTAGTGTACTAAAAAAATGAGAACAATCATCCTCTGTTGCTGTGGAGGCAGAGCCATAAAGATCAGCATAAAACAATTATTAATGTCCTGTTGGTCTGTGAGTATTTGTCCAGATTTTGATTGTATCTTATAAATAGCAGTCTTGGCTCACTCCCCTTTAAGTTGTCTTGAAAGTAATCTTTGTGGTTTATCACTTAGTTCAAAATGTTTTTGTCTCATTTTTAATAATAAACTGTTGATTTCTTCCCCAAGAACTGAATTATATTCAGATTTTAACATCAACATTTTATTATAATCAGATTGTAAGAAAGATACTTGATATATTTTTCCAATTTGGTAATTTCCTGATCGGTTTCTTTCAGTCTTTTCTTTTTTCTTTCTTTCTTGAAGATTCAAAAGAAATAACGAATCCTCACATGGTAACTTTAAGTGTCTCCCAGAGAATAGGGTTTGAAACTTCTCCGTTATCATTAATCTCAAGAAATTCTCTAAGATTTTGGGTCATATACTCCTTAAACCCTGGGGCACTCATTAGTACGGGATTGAATCTCCAGTTGTTTTTAGGCTTAGAGAACGAAGACTGTATTTGAAGGGTAACAGGACTATGATCCAAAATTTTTCTTTTATGATACTGTGTATTACTTATGTTTGAAATTAAACTAGCTTCCACTATAAAATAATCAGTTCTAGTATATGACTGGTGTACATGCAAATAAAATGAATATTCTTTCATATCGGGATGTTGTATCCTCCAAATATCCACCATATTTCTAGATTTTATTAAATTATTCAGTGTTTGAATAGAATTAATTGTTGGAGGTGATTTTAAGGATGATCTAGCTAAAGATGAATCCAAATAACAGTTGAAGTCACCCCCAATTATAATAGAAAATTCATCTTCTGAAAGTAGTTCAAAAACCTTACAAAAAAAAGATGGATAATCAGAATTTGGGCCGTATGTATTCAAGAAGGTAATTGGAAGAGAAATAATATGGCCAGAAATCAAATCAAATCTCCCATTTGAATCTGTAATTATAAATTTCAAAATAAAAGGAATAGTGTTCTGAAATAAAATTGCTACTCCTCTTGACTTAGATGTAACAGGTACATGATACACCTGTGAGATCCAACTAGTTTTCAATTTGTACTCAGTATCTACAGTAGTATGAATTTCTTGTAAAAAAAACAATATATCAGCCTTCAATGAATTCAAATGAGAAAAAAAACTTTCCAAGTTTAATATTATTACCAAAGCCCCTAACATTCCATGAGGCTCATGTAATTTCACTGTTTCGAAATACAGTCATGCTTATGAAGAAATCAAATACAAAACAAAAAAATCAAATACTCCAACACTGAATATATGGATGATGAGTGTAATGTCTGTAGATACTTATCTGACAGGACATAAAAGATAATTAGAGACTCAATAACCTGGAGACGTGGCTTCTTCTGTAGCCTGCGCTCATGTTTATTACCAGCATCAGGAGAATACACTTGAACCGCCATCAACAACAAGTACAGGAATCCGCATACGTCATGTGCATTTTACGTGCGCGCTCCCCTGTTGGGATACATCACACTGTGACAACCTCCATACATTACATCTCCCCCTTTTAAGAGGTAATGTCCACTTACACTGAACTTTATCAGAATGGATGACACTTTGCTTACCACAGCTGATTATTATTCCTATGCACGAACTCAGTGCTTTAAACTGAAACAGTAATATTATTCTTTAGAACAACTGAAACACCTTTATGTGCCATTATTTCAACAATGTATTCATTGCCCCCTCTTTTAGAGTGATTTACAACATGGTTTTACAAATCCAATTTAACAACTCTTTTACACACACTACCAGACCATGTAACAGTTGCTTGTTTGTGGTCAGCTGGTGCTTCTTTAGCTTGAGTTACCACAGTGTCATTATTCTCCATGGGTGAAACTGGGTCTGGACCCTTGCTGACAGGATCTGGGACTCTAGGCGCGGCCAACAGATGGCGCCTATTCCTTCTGTATTGTTCACCATGGGCTGTCTCCACTACATATGACCTGGGAGTGGAGCTGTAACTGTGGACAATGGTTGGTGTAGTCCACTGTTTCTGTCCATCCAGCTTCATGAGCACAGAGTCTCCTGGGCTCAGTGATGGTAGAAGCCTCACTCCATTTCTATTGTTGTAGTAGTAGGCTTGTCTCTCTTTAGCTGAAACATCTGCCCATTTTACTTTGTCCTTGTCAGGCCATTTAGGTTCTAGGTTAGACGGCAAGGTGGGTAGTATTGTTCTAATTTTCCTTCTCATCAGGAGCTCTGCTGGGCTTATCCCAGTTGAAGAACTTGGTGTAGCTCTATAGGTCACCAGGGCTAGGAGGGGATCTTCCTGTTTCAGTATGCTTTTGGCTATCTGAACAACCCTCTCTGCATGCCCATTACTTTGAGGGTAATGTGGACTGGACGTCATATGACTAAAGTCATACTCTCGGCTAAACTTCTGCATTTCCTCTGAAGCTAGCTGAGGTCCATTGTTGCTCACTAACACTTCGGGGATGCTGTAGTGTGCGAAGGTAGCTTTAAGTCTAGTTACTACATGACTGCTAGTAGTAGCTGGCAGATTTAGAATCTCCAAATACTTGGAATAATAGTCCGACACTACCAGGTAGTTCTGCTTTTTGAACTCACATAAGTCTATGGCGATTTTCTGCCATGACCTAGATGGAAGCTCACTTGATATCAATGGCTCTTTTCTCCGTGTGTTTCTGTTTTCCCTGCAGAACTCACACTACTGCACTTTGATCATAATACCTTCTGACATTTTGGGCCACCAAATAGACCGTCTAGCCCTTTCTTTACTTTTGACTAGGCCTTGATGTCCATCATGGATCCTCTCCAACAGTCTCTCTCATAGCCGTAGGAATGACTATACGTCTCCCTCTAAGGACTAAACCATCTAGCTCTGATAGTTCTCCTCTCACATGGTAGAAGTCTCTGGCTATCACAGGCACTTTAGCTATGTAGTCAGGACATCCCTGTCTGACGAAACCCAAAACTGTCTGAAGCTGTGGGTCAACATCTGTGTGTTGTTTTAACTCTGCCATTCTCTGGGGTGTGGCTGGCACCTGGCACATAAAAGCATCGATGTGTGCTGCCACGTCGTCATGAGAGCTTATCTCTCCCCACTCTGCTCTGGGCCCCTGGACAGTGCATCAGCTACTAAGCTAAGGTCTTGCCTGGTGCATATTTGGCAGTAGCATTAAAACGCATAAGTCTCATTAACAGTCTCTGACATCTAATGGGAACTCCATCCAAGTCTTTACTATTCATGAGGGGTGCTAGGGGCTTATGATCGGTAATCAGTCTAAAACCATCCAGTCCATACAAATATTTCTCAGACCTCTCACAGGCCCACATGCTGGCTAAGCACTCCTTTTTAATCTGTGCGTACCTTGTCTCTGTGTTGCTCAGGCATCTCGAACAGTAGGCAATGGGTTTCCAATCATCCCCGTGTAGCTGGAGCAAGACACCTCCCAGCCCATAGCTGCTGGCATCTGCTGACACTGTTGTAGGCTTAGTTGCATCGTAAAAGGTGAGTATGGGTGCTGTGGTGAGAGCCTCTTTAAGTTTGTGGAAAGCAGTTTGCTGTGCTGGGCCCTGCCCCCTTTCATTTGATGCTTTTAATAGTTCGTATAGTGGTTGTCCAACTGTAGAAAGCTCCGGAACATATTTTGCCAGATAATTCACCATCCCCAAAAACCTCTTCAGCAATGTCATGTTGCCAGGCTGGGGAAAGTTCACAATTTGGGCCATTTTATCTGGATCGGGCCTGACCCCTGTTCCATTGATGATGTGTCCTAGGAAGTGGACCTGCGTCTGCTTAAACCTGCACTTGGCTTTGTTGAGTCTGAGTCCTGCTGCCTGGATCACCTTCAGTGCTTCCGCCAAGCGTTGGTTATGGATATCCCCTGTCTGACCGTGAATGAGGATATCGTTCTCGGTGCCCTCAAGTCCTGCTAATGTCTCCGCGATCTTCCTCTGGAAAATTTCAGGAGCACTTGTTATCCTGAATGGGAGATGACGAAAGGCATATCTCCCAAAAGGCGTTATGAAGGTAGTGGACTTTATGCTGTCTTTGTGTACGGGTATCTGGTAAAACCCATTTGTGGCATCCAATGACGTGAACACTTTTGACCCGGCAAGTCTAGGCATTATCTCTTCTACCGTGGGCAAAACATATTTCTCTCTCTTTACTGCTCGATTCAGCTTTCTAAAGTCCACGTAGCAGCGAACTTCAGTCTTATTGGGCTTAAGCACTGGTACCGTGGCTGCACACCATTCAGTAGGGTCAGTCACTTTTACAATAATGTCTTCATTTTCCATACGTTGCAGCTCCTTTTTCACCAGTGGAAGCAGTGGCAGGGGTATCCGCCTGGCTGTACGAACTGCGTATGGCTGAGCGTCTTCTTGTAATATTTTTTCACTGGCTCTGTTTTCAGCAATCCTGCTGACCCAAAGACACTGCTGACTTCATCTGTCCTCTTCACCAGGCCCATCTCTATGGCATCAGGTCGACCTAGCAGGCAGTTGCCTTCCCCTTCTATGACATATACTGGGAAAATGTACTGTCTGTCCCTGTGGTTGGTGGTCGCTTGGAACATGCCCATGCATTTAAGATTGCCACCTGGGCTCACTAGCTTGGTATTTGGAGGATTCAGTTTAATTATAGGCCGCATCTTTTTAAATGTCTCTTTAGTTACTGGAGTGTTGGCTATGGTTAATTTTACAGTCCAGTCATCTTTATTGTCTTGTGTGCTCACTTCTCTAAGAAAGTATAGCTGCTTATTGTCTTCTTTGACCTCTCTTACAGCTTTTGAGTGACACATGCACTGCCAATGTCCCTTTTTCTGACATTTGTTGCACTGACTTTTTAATGCTGGGCACCTCCTCTCATCTGAGTGCTGAGGCTTGCCACACCTCCCACACTCTTTCCATTTTTGTGGTGCTGGGCTGTTGTCTCCATACTGCTGCTTGCCTTTTCCTCTCTGTGGGCAACCATGTCGCCTCACTGCATTAACATTAGACGGCTGGGACTCAAAGTGGCTCGTCTGGAGATTAACCTGCCTCGTTATCTCCTCCACCTGGCGCACTTGCTCCACTGCTTGTGACAGCGTTAAGTCCGCCATTAGTTGAAAACATTGGGACAGCTCTTTGTCTTTTATTCCGACAACCAGGCAATCCCTAATGTGCTCATCCCTCTTCTCCCCAAAGCCGCAGTGTTCAGCTAATTCATGCAAAGTCCTTATGTGCATTTCTGCCTTTTCTCCTGGCTGCTGATTCCTGTAATAAAAACATGCCTGCTCATGTATAATGTTCCGCCGTGGAACAAAATAGCTGTCAAACTTCTTAAGCACGACATCATATTTCTTTTTCTCCTCCTCAGAGCTGAACGTGAAAGAGTTGAGAATCTTTTCAGCCTCGCTTCCCATTGCATATATTAGGGAACTCACTTGTATTTCCTCATCTTCTTTGTTCAGTTTTGAAGCCTGCCTGAAGCGGAAAAATTTCTGCTTCCACTCCGGCCACTCCACAGGGTAGTCAAATTTGAACTCACTCAGAGGATTAAACTTTGTCATGGCACTATTTTACCGGCTTCCAGACGACTGACATCATGTAATGTCTGTAGATACTTATCTGACAGGACATAAAAGATAATTAGAGACTCAATAACCTGGAGACGTGGTTTCTTCTGTAGCCTGCGCTCATGTTTATTACCAGCATCAGGAGAATACACTTGAACCGCCATCAGCAACAAGAACAGGAACCCGCATACGTCATGTGCATTTTACGTGCGCGCTCCCCTGTTGGGATACATCACATTGTGACAACCTCCATACATTACAATGAGAGTATGAAAGCAAAACCAACCAACAAAAAACAAAACTGCACACCTCCCCCCACCAACATTCACACACCAATCCACACACACATATCAAGACCCTCCCATATACACACAAAAAAAAATAAAATTAAAACCTGTATATCCCATATTTAAAAGGGCAACACAAAACAAATGGCCAAAGGTCTCTCCATAACCAAAGTAGAGCTTCACACCATACAATTGCCCCCGGTGGAAGGAAGAAACTCTGTGGGTCTGCCTTTCTCTTCACCTTCTGGTATTCCCACTATCTTAATATTGTTGCGTTTCAAACGCCCCTCCAGATCATCAATTTTAGATAAGAGTCTTTCATTAGGTTTTTTTCATTTCTGTTAGCGCCAACTCAAGCGTCTGAAAGCGCCGTTCATGGTCCGATCCTTGTTCCTCCGCAGCAACCACTCTTTCAGTCAATGCCAGCTGAGTATTCATAAGAGTTTAAAACTTATGATCCATAAGATCAAAATGCTTGTTCATTGATTCCAAAATCCTTTCAGACATCATTTCCCACCTGCGGGATGCATATTCTCCCGTATTAGGCCGATGAGCTGCAGCTGTGTCAGATTGTTTGGCGTGCTGCCTTGTTTGATGATTATCAGGCATTTTACTGTTCACAAAACTGAAAAAAGTGATTAACAAAAACTTGTAATGGATTGGAGTAGATCAGTCTTCAAAATGCCACTTTTTCTTCAGCCACTTTACATTAGACGGTGAAATTTACAAATAAATAACTGTTTCCCCCCCCGGAACTCAGTCAGACCTAACTACTCCACGCCCCTCCGCCCCAATCTGATGATCAATTAACAGATCATGGACTAGCAGAGACTTGGGAGTTAGAGACCTAATATTTAACAAACCGCATTTAATTTTTAAATTACGAGGAGGAAGAGAGTCCAAGTGAAATTTAGAGGCTTCATGTTTAATTTGAGATTTACCAACTTAGGGCTAGAACACAACACCCTCAATGGACCCAAGCTGGGGTGCAGCACCCACAACGGACTCAGACTGGGGTGCATCAACCATGACAACCCCAGGCTGGGTCGTAGCACCCACGACAGCCCTACCGGAGGGGGAACAGCATTAATGGAGATCTCGACCGGAGGGGGAGCGGCACCCACGGAGACCTTGACTGGAGGGAGAGCAACACCCACAGGGATCTCGACCAGAGAGGGAGCAGCACCCATGGAGTCCTCGGTGACCCTAGATGGTGGCTTAGACAAAGGAACACAGACAGGAACACACACCATATCATGGTCACTGGCAGCAGTGGAGCCCGGCAGGGGGAAACTCAAGTGTGGCTGAGGGCGGCACCTGGTTCCCCCCAACATGAGCCAGGCAAGATTTCTTGGGGCTACAAAAGGAAACTTGCCTGTGCTTGAGCTCCACCGCCGTCCAGGACTCCGACGATTCCACCGTGGCGATCCAGACCCCAGGCTGGACGGTTGGCACTGAACTCTCCGACGCTGCAAGCTTCTCCACCACACGCCAGTTCCTTCCCAGGAACGGTGGACCCTTGGGGGATGAAATGGAGAAATGGGAGAGGTAAAAGTTGCAGCAGCTGATGGTGAAAGCTCAGCCAAGCTGGGCTGCTGTGGCTGAGCCTCCCCACCAGGAATAAGGCAAGGCATTTCATCATCGGTTGTTAAAGAATGAAAAGACACTCGTCTTAACTTCTAGGGTGTGGCGATGGCTGCCGTCAGGCCAGACAATGTCTTCTTGGGGGCTGTGGAGGTTGTCTGGTGGAATGGGCGGAGCACCAAATCAGGAACAGCTACACCATGAGCCCAGGCTCTGTCGGGGCTGATGGCGCTCTCTCCAACTGTGGCAGCAACTCAGGGAGTAGCCATGGCTTGTACTCCACAAGGAGCTCCATCTCCGCTGCCACCACCCGTTGACACTCCACCAGCTCTTCCACGCTGGGTCCCTCAGGAGGCGTGAAGGCTGCATATCTGATGTAGCCACCTTCGGGACTCGGCTTGACTGAGGGAGGTGGGACCGCAGCTGGGTAGTGACCCCAAACTCAGGGCTTTCGTTCCAGGGAACGTTTCTTCCGTGGCACAGGCTCAGGTGGCGAAGGGGCTCTCCCCAGCCCACAAAGCCGGTGTTGAGCATGATAAACAGAGGTGAGGAGGTCTGTGAGTTTCAGGATGCTCCACAGGCTGGGGAACCCCTCAACAACCTGTGCCGCGCAGTCCCAAACCTGTAGCTCCTCCTCTGAAGTGTATGTTAGGGGAACGTCCAACATAAGATTCAGCAACCCTTCAGCTGCCCAACACTCCTCCTCGTCAAGCCCAAACCCTCTGAAGTCCAGTAATCCTGCCATGCCAATGGGGGGGAAGAAAATGAGCTCTACAGAAAAAAATACGGGAGGAAAAACAAAAAACAAAACTCACAGTCCACTGGCGTCCGATTGGTAGTGGCGTTCTGTCATGTTTGGCCCACTCTGAGGGTAAACAGGGCGCCAAATGCAGACTGAGACTTTGTAAGTTTATTAACTAGAAAAGCACAAAATGCTGAACACACAACAACAAAAAACACAACTCAGAGGCTGGAGCGATAAATGCAAATACACTAGAACGTGAGCAAGACAGAGAAAACAAAAACTTAACTGGCAAGAAGTCCAAGGAATACCAGACATGAGATGAAATTGTCATGATCTGAGCATAGAGGATTCCGCCGTGCTCAGTCTCATTGTCTTTTTCCTTATTTGTTTATTTGTTGTATTTTTGGGTACTGAGTTTGTGTCATTTTATCCTTGAATGGTTTTCATATATCTTGTATTATTTCTTAGTTCCTCTCATTCCCCTGTTTACATTCATTGCAGTCTTGTTATTTTATTTATTTGGTATTATCTGTATTTGTCCTTATTGCACTTCTCTCTCTCTGTCTGGGACTGCAGCCGTCAGTGGCACTTCCGGGTTTTGCTCTGATTGTGGGCAGTGCTCCTGTCAAGCTGTCAGTCCCGTCTCTTCTCCGCTCATGAGTCACAGCTGTTCTTAATTGTGTAATCAATGTCACCTCTGTCGTATATTGCATGTAATCAGTTACATGATTGACTCAGTATCAGCCAGTCCTGACGGGGACGCACTTGTACCATCTCTGAGAACTCTCCACATGGCTTGAGAGGAGCCATGAACCTTTGCTGTACAATGAGCTGGTTAATTGTTGAATGAAAGTGTTAAGATACACTCGCTGTCCTTTCTATTATTAACCACAAGACATGACATGGTAGCAGGAGAGACAGAACTCGCCTTCCAGTCAGCAGTTCAAGCTTATGAACGAGTGTGACGGTGAAAGGAGCCGACCTCAGAGTAAAGCCAAGTAAAGCTAACTGCTAGCACAACTATAAGATAGATCAATTGAGGCCTCCTTCTCCACTCAAGCTGATGGGTAATGTGGAAGAGCAATGGAAGTGGTTTAAACAACGTTTCAGCCTGTACATGACAGCAATTGGAGCAGCTGACAAGAGCGGTGAGCAGAAAGTGGCACTATTCCTGACAGTAGCTGGCTCAGATGCTATCGATGTTTTCAATAGCCTTCAGCTAACAGCAGACCAACAAGCTGACTATAATAAAGTACTGGAGGAGTTTGAGAAATTCTGCACGCCAAAGAGAAATGAAACCTATGAACGATATATCTTTCACAGTAGATGCCAGGCTGAATCAGAGACAACAGAAGAGTTTATAATGGACCTTAAACTCAAAAGTCAATCATGCAACTTTGGACAGTTGACAGATTCGTTAATCAGAGACCGCATAATTATTGGAGTTAGAGACAAGAGCCTTCGAGAGCGACTTCTGGGTGAAGGTGACTTAACACTGGAGAGAGCAATCCAGATATGTCAAGCTAAAGAGGCTATACAGAGTCAAATTAAAACGATGGACAGCGACAAAGCAAACAACAAAGACTACAGCTTGGATGCAGTTGTGAGGGGAAAAGTGAACCCCAGCACTGCTAAAACAGAGAGAGGAAGGCCAAGGCAGAGCAAGGGTGGCAGAGAGCCGTGCACCAGCAACAGGGAGCCATGCAAATGTGACAGCTGTGGAGGACAGCACCCACCACGCCAGTGTCCAGCTTATGGGAAAGAGTGTTGCGCCTGTGGACGAAGGAACCACTTTGCACGGGCATGCAAGCAAGCCAAGCAGAGAGGGGCGATCCACAGCATAGAGGATGACAGTTGTGAAACAGGAGATCTCTTTATAGGTACTGTGGGAGCTGAGACACGTGATGAAGACTGGACAGCAAGCCACAAGGTTAATGGTACACAGATCCAGTTCAAGCTTGACACGGGAGCACAAGTGAACATTATTCCAGAGACTGACTTACAGCGCCTTAAGATAAAACCTGTGATGAATGAGAAACAAATTATAAGACTGAAATCATACAACGGAGAACAGATTCCCACTGTTGGCACATGTACATTGTCAGTGCATGTTAATGATGAATCACATGAGATACCATTTGTGATTGTAAAAGGTAAAATACCGATTTTGGGTCTGAAGACATGTAATATGTTAGGACTAGTTAAAAGAGTGCAGGTTGTCTGTGAAAAGAAGACAGAGCCTCAGATTGAAAAAGAGTATCCAGATGTGTTTCAAGGCATTGGCATGCTAAATGTAAAACACAAAATAACATTGGAGGAGCCATATCATCCAGCTATTCATGCTCCAAGACCTGTACCATTGGCACTCAGAGACAAATTAAAAGCAGAGCTACAGAGACTAGAAGCTCTAGACATAATCTGTAAAGTAGAAGAACCTACTAAATGGGTGCACTCACTAGTCATAGTGGAAAAAAAGAATGGGTCTCTTAGATTACACATTGACCCAAAGCAGCTGAACAAGTATGTGAAAAGAGAACATTTTCAGCTACCAGCCAGAAATGAGCTACTCAGTGACATAGCAGGAGCCAAATATTTCTCCAAACTTGATGCTTCAGCGGGATTTTGGCAGATACCCCTAGACGAAGAGAGTACTGCACTTTGCACTTTTAACACACCTTTTGGCAGGTACTCCTTTAAAAGGCTACCTTTTGGGTTAACATCAGCACCAGAAATATTTCATCGAACAGTACAGCAGATTTTTGACAAAGTGCCAGGCACAAAAGTGTACATTGACGACATATTAGTTTGGGGCAAAACTGTTGAAGAGCACAACACTAGGTTAAAACAAGCTCTTGAGGCAGCTAGAGTGAACGGACTGAAGCTAAACGCAGACAAATGTGAATTCAGATAAACAGAAATAACTTTTCTAGGAGAGAAACTGTCCTGCACTGGTGTAGAGATTGATCAGAGCAAAGTAGCTGCTATCAATAACATACCACCACCAACTGATAAAAAGGGAGTTCAGAGATTTCTTGGCATGGTTAATTATGTAGGCAAGTTTGTACCTAACCTGGCAACACACACTACTCAGCTTAGGAGCCTACTTTGTGGCACAAGTGAATGAAGCTGGGATGCTAACCATCAAAAGGAATTCGATGATCTCAAAACACTGATCAGGCAAGCTCCAGTCTTGAGATTCTATGATGACAAGAGAAAAACAAAAATTTCAGCAGATGCTTCTAAAGTAGGCATAGGACCAGTATTGTTGCAGCAATATGACAGCAGATGGAGACCAGTTGCTTATGCATCACGGGCACTAACAACATCAGAGTGTAATTATGCTCAGATTGAAAAGGAAGCATTAGCACTATCCTATGCATGTGAAAAGTTTATCTGATTTATGGCAGAACATTGTGGGCAGAGGCTGACCACGGACCTTTGGTGACTATTGCAAAAAAGGGCTTAGCCAACACACCACCAAGAGTTCAGAGAATATTTCTCAAACTACAGAAATATGATTTGCACCTTGAATATAGACCTGGTAAAGCACTTCTTGTTGCAGATACACTTTCCAGAGCTGTAGACAGCACTGAGAACTCGCAAGAGCGTGAGCACGATGATATGATTCATGTGAACCTGATCAGAAAATCATGCCCAGTGTCAGATGAAATGTGGACCGTCATAGGAAGAGCGACGGCTAAAGATGAAACACTGACTGAAGTAATCAGAGCCATCTCCAAAGGATACAACTGACAGTCTATTCCTTCTCCTTATGGACACTTTAGAGATGAGCTATCAGTTGTTGATGAAGTACTGTTTAAGGGCTCAAGAATCGTAGTACCTCAAATATTACGGGAAAACATGCTGATCAAGATACATGAAGGTCATTTAGGCATGGAGAAATGTAAAAGGAGGGCAAAAGCAGTCCTTTATTGGCCAAACATGAATGCCGACATTGAAAGAAAGGTCAGGGCCTGTGAAACGTGTCAAAAATACCAGACGAGACAGATTAAAGAGCCAATGTGGGTGGATGAGACAGATGCAGCAAATCCATGGCAGAAAGTTGGCATTGATCTAATCACATTGGGGGGCAAGAACTGTGTTCTCATAGTGGATTATTATTCACACTATCCTGAAATGGCTTTACTGAAGGACACTACAGCTGAAACTGTGATCACTCACATCAAGCCAATTTTTGCACGGCATGGCATGCCTGATGTGGTGAGATCTGATAATGGTCCACAATTCAGTAGTGCTGAATTCAGTGGATTCTCAAAACTCTATGGGTTCAGACACATCACCTCAAGCCCTGTGTATCCACAATCTAATGGACTGGTGGAAAATGGTGTAAAAATTGTCAAGCGTCTTGTTAAAAAAGCAACTGACTCACAAACTGATCCCTATTTGGCATTACTGAACTACAGAGCCACACCTTTGAAAAATGGGCTATCACCTTCAGAGTTGCTGTTTAATAGAAAACTCAGAACGAGACTACCATCACTGCTAGAAACGGAAAAGAACAGCAGACTCACTCAGACAGAAGGAAGAGAGAAACAGGTGCAGAAAAGGTAGTATGACAGAGGCTCAAGACAGCTATCTACACTTAAATGCCATGATAGAGTAAAGATGCATGATGGAAAATATTGGAACATAGAGGCAAGAGTCCTGAAAACTGTAGCACCAAGATCTTATGAGGTACAGACATCTGAGGGAGTGACTTATCGCAGAAACAGGAGACACTCACTCCATGTACCTGAACCTGAGAAAACAAACAGTCAGGACAAAGACAACTCAGATTCTACTCCTTGTCAGAATGATGAGCAGGTTGTAAGTGCTCAAGATAATCCACAAGGAACAGTCATTAGAAGTTTAACAGAGCTATCAAACCACCACGAAGGTTAATAGAGGAAATGTAAAAATCAAGGGTGTTAATGTAAAGAACCACTTGAATTAGTCAGAAATTATGTTTATTAGACTTCACATAGTTCTGAATAATAGTGAAGTTATTGATTCTAAAATGTATTTGAATTGTTGCTAGTTGTTATACAGCAAGGATGAGAGAAAAAAAAAAGCTTGTGTACAAGTATGGAAAAATGCCGAACATACTGTATGATGTAATGTAAGTGAGTTTATGGAACCTACATCTTGAGAAGGGGGATGTGGTATATTGCATGTAATCAGTTACATGATTGACTCGGTATCAGCCAGTCCAGAAGGGGGCGCACTTGTACCATCTCAGAACTCTCGACATGGCTTGAGAGGAGCCATGAACCTTTGCTGTACACTGAGCTGGTTAATTGTTGAATAAAAGTGTTAAGATACACTCACTGTCCTATTATTAACCACAAGACATAACCTCCTGCCCTATTTAAGCCCGCAGCTCTGCTCATTCAGTGCTGTGGTCTTCTCTCGGTGATCAGACATGCTCTCCTAGTCTGCATCATTATTTGTAAGCACTCTTTCACTCTGACAGGTATCCCCCTGTTTATTTATGGTTAGTGTGGTTGCTAATTTTTCCTGATGGGCTTCCCTCGTCTTCTGGCGTTTTTCTTACGGCTTAGCCTTTAGGCATTTCTGGGCAAGAGACTCCTATCCGGCCTTCCCCGTTACTCTGTGTTTTTGTATGTAGTGTATTTTTGGACTCTGTTTATCCACTTCTTGTAAGTGTTGTATTTTTGTTATTTGCACACTTGGTGCCCGGAGTGGTTTATTCACAATAGTACTTTTGTTTCTTGTTCACGGTGTGACTTGAGTTATTAATAAAAACACAATTCACAGTTCCTGCATGTGGCGTCATTAATCAGCCATTGACAGTGCAGTTCATGACAGAAATGATGCCGCTGCACCAGGGAGCCCACGAACAGAAACTGACAGCTGGAAGTGATACGCGAGCTGTCATAGTGCCAGCAACGATCAACACACAAAAAAAAAAAACAAAAACAAAGAAAGAAATACAGAAACTAAAGATGAATTAACCAAAAACAGTCAGCAAGGAGAACAGAAAAATAAACAAAGTGAATCTAATAACTAAGCATGGCCCCCACCCGTGCACCGGATCATGACAAAATCCTCTTATGTTGATCCAGTATGTAGCTGCTATGTGAGTTCTTCTCAACTCCAGAGGCATGGGGGGCACGTTAAATGTTACAACAATAAAAGAACTTTCCTCTGCCTTCAAAATGTTAATTTTCTTTTAATGAAATATTTTTACTATGAATTACTTATTGTGCAGATTCTTTGTTATTTATCACCAAAATAAAATAAATTAATTTTTATTTATTATTTATTTCTATTTTATTCATAATCAATCACTGGCATTTGTGACCTGGGTTACAACAGCACAATGAAATTGTGGGTGCTCCACCAGACTACTGCGCAGTAAAGTAAGAGAGAAGGATTAGATAAAACACAGTTACAGAACACCAAACATCGTAAAAGCTTTCTTATTTTTTTTATGCTGCTAATAGTTGTGCCATATCCACCTTATTCCTGGGGGTGCCAGTAGGAATGATTATGGGCAGAACTTCTGGTTTTGGCTGAAGTAGTGTTAAATCAGTCAGCAAGAGTGGAGTAGTGGGACATTTAAAATAACGTTTTTAAAAGTTTTTCAAATTCATTTTAATGTGTAGTCCACATACATGTTTTGCACTCAAGTGGCATCTAATTTCAGCGCTTGTAGTTTTTGTATTTTTTTGAATGTTTTGGCATAGTTCTGGTGCTTGTTGCTGGTGTTCATGGTTGTGCCATAAACTGTATAAATGGAGGCTTCTCACCAGCAATGCATAGCATGCACTGAAAACTAAAAAGGACTGTTCGTGTGAGCGGTGGTACAGACGCAAGAGCACCAGGTATGTTTTCACTTGTATGAATGTCACAGATCTGATGATTATGTGTCATATATGTCACCAGATGCAAGGCTGCATGAAGTAAAATAAAAAATAGTAACAGTTTGCTTCCTAAGGCTTAACGATTTAAGCTCAAATAGTTTTTGGGGGTTTTTTTGCATTTGTTTCACTGCCCTGGAACGATTTGGGCTTGATATTAGCAGTTTCAGCAAGCATTAATTTTTAAATTATCACAAAATATAAATCAATAACATTTTGAACAATTGTCTGAAAAGGTCTGTACATATTAAGTTAAATAACAAGCATTCATGGCATGACAGCAGCATGAGCATTTTAATTTTGGGGTAAAACAAATGACTGCAGCTGTCTGTATTTACCATGACAGCCAAGCACAGTGTTGTGGTTCTTTGTGGCTCTGACTAGATTCTATGCCTGCTCTAAGGTAAATTTGATTATGTCAAAATGCATTCGGCTTTATTGCGGTGGAGACTTTGATATATCGCAGCGCTTTTATTTGTTTACAGCGTTAGCATCTTAGCAGTGGAGCTAACTAACGGGAGCTACTGTCTACGAAGCCACTTTTTAACATCATCTTCCCATCCCTCGATAGGTGCGGGAAGTGGTATGATTAGATTCCCGTTTGAGGTGTAAAAGGCTGTGTTCCCCCATTTTTGATGCCAAAGTAATTTTTTTTTAACAAAGAAAAGTGCCCCGTTTCAGTGACAACCACACATTCTAAACTAGTACCGGAAGTTGAGCCCATAATTCACGCAAGGCCTCATGGGGGCTAGGAATAAGGTGGATTGTTTCAGTTCAAAATAAAAATAAATAAAAGTTTGGTTTCATTCTGGAGTCTACCCACTTCTTCTTGTGTATGGGAAACTTTCCTTTAAGCAATAACAATTGTATGAAGTTACCAAAAAGGTTTATCATTATAACATTGAATAGAATGAAAAAACACTTGCCTGTCATCCCGGTCTTGGATGTTGACAGCTGCAGGTGACAGGCAGACATCCCTCTCCGTGTCATCGGCGATCCTGACTCTCTCTTTGGATTGTGGAGGAGACGGCTCTGACAATGTGGAAGTGGGCGGCGTCGGGGAACAGACGGGAGACCTCTCAGCAGGGGGAGAGCGTGCCGGAGGGAAGCAAGGAGAGACTGGTACAGTGCGGAAACAAGCTGACGGAACAGGCGGGGAAAAAAGGACCGAAGGCTGTACCAGCGTGGGAGGCCTCTGGTTTGGTGGTGGGAGATGAGCTGCTGAGGAAGTAGGAGTAGTCTTCCGATGATAAGTGGGATGATTCTGTCTGTGTGGAGCTGGAGCCGGCCGCGAGCGCGCAGAAGTAGACGCAAGCATCGGAACCCCCTCCCTCAGCCCCTCTTCTGTGCATGGGAAGGAAAAAATGGAAGCAAGGATTTCCATTGCCTTCTGGTGATTCCATGAGTTGGGAAACGCCTGCATGACTTGTGCTGCGTCTTCTTGGTTCTCATAAACCGTCCCGGGACAGCGGGAGGCTCGGGTCCATGACCAAATGCCCTCCAGCAGGCACACCACCTGCCGCTCCACTTCGCCCATGACGGCTCCAAAAACAGGTGGGAGAAAAAATGCCTCACTGCAGAAGCTGAGTTATTTTACTGGTGACAGCCATCTGTCATGAAACGCCCCTCCGGGGCAAAAGACAAACTCAGGCGCTTAACTGCAGTGAGGAACATTTATTTACAGAAAAACATAACAGTCCAAAAAATAACTGTGCAGACATACAAAAAGGCAACAGAAAAAAAAAACTTACACAGATGAGTCTCTCCTGGCAGAGAAATCCCAGGAGGATCAGGAGGGGGAGACTGCCCTAGGAGCAGGAGAACAGTCTAACATCATGGTTGGCTGCTGCATTGGAGAAAGGTGCTGCAGTCAAATAAATAGTGGGGCACTAACGAGCTGCAGGTGCAAGTGGCAGGATGACCTTATTACCAACTGATTGCAGCTGAGGAAACCTGAAGCACAGCAATCAGTTGGTGGGGGTGTCAGAGGGATGAAAGCAGAGCTCTGCCAAGCAACAAAAGGTAAACCACAACACAAGTACAGAAAATAACCAGACACATATTTTAGAGATAAATAATACTGAAACATAAAGTAAGGGTCTGAGCTCAGAGGAAGCTGAGTTCAGTACACAACAAAAATAGCATTGGTTAAGAAAAATAGACACAATTTTATGAAGAAAATGATGATTAAACTATTTTATTAAAAGGAAAATTTGGGCTACTCTGAAAAGGAACGGAGATTAATGAAAAGATAAATGCATTCGAAGTTCTGAAAGGAGTTCGAAGATATTAGGTTTATAGAACTTATACAAGGAGTATTCTGAAGAATTAAATTAAATTTGGACAACAGACCTTCAGCACTGCAGAGTCAGATTGTGTCTCCTTGTGGTAACAGGCCTTCCAGTACCAATCTTGGTCCAGATGGATGTGTATTGATGAAGTTGAGAGAAAAGGGCAGGCAGGTTCTGCCACAACATGGTCTGGGCTCTGCTCCTTTGGGTCAACAACTGTATAAGCTGGATGCTTATCACACTGGGCAATGTCTGTTAATGTACAGAAAATTTGATATTTGGTCAGGTTGTCAAATTCTGGATAATATTTGTTTATCGTTCAAAGTCCGATCAGAAAATAAAACTTGTAGTTTGATTGTTTGGGTGGGGGTTGTGGCAGAGGGGTAGTACCTTGGTAGGAGGACAGGCGCCCCGTCTCCTCGGGTGGTTCGAACACCCTGGTCCCCACGCCCACCCCAGCTGGTGTGATAGATGGAAAGACATTTGTCATATAAGATACTGTTACTATATTTGTATTTGTTACTCAAGCATTCAAGATAGATATTTGTTGCTTAAAATACTGTTATGGATTTAGCTGTTTATTTGGTCATTCTTGTATTTGATTGAATGAGAGTTATTATCGATTATTCAGCAATGCTATCGGTGTTTGATTTAGAGACTGCGATGATGAAACCGTCATTCTATTAGTTATGCCTTAGAGCTCCAGCAAGGGGAGTGCGCGCGCAACTTCCTCACTTTTAGTACAAGCGAGTGAGGAGATGCACACACTGTGTTCACCCTTGTCATTTTTCCCTTTTTAAGGTAATTGTTTAAGTTGTGATTGTTAAAATGTTAGACTTTTAATACAAGCGAGTGAGGAGATGCACACACTGTGTTCACCCTTGTCATTTTTCCCTTTTTAAGGGGCTTTACATTTGGAGGCAGCGCTGGGGTGAAAAACGTGAGGCCGACACCGCAACATGAAGGGAGCCATCTTACGTTCTTTATCCCGAAAAACAACCCAGGCAGGGGAGTGTTTCAGCAGAACAGATCGGCGGTAGTTACGAGGCCAGCGAGGAGCAACGCGCATCCTGAGGTGTAGAACAGCCACCGAGGAGCTGCAAAGCCTTCAGCATCAGGTCTCAGCACCACGTGTCCACACTGTCTGTTACTCACTTGCCCAAAATGGAGTCGGAAATTGAAAATCTGTTGTTTGAAATGAAAGGAGCTATTCCAGCTTACTACGGATCAGCTAGTGAAAATATGTGATTTGATTGAGATCTCAGGAGACAATCAAGAGAAAATAACAAGGAAAACTCGTTGTGCATTGGTGTCTTATATCAGTCAGCACATCGAACGTGACAAATTAAAACAACGGGAAGATGAAGGTATGTCAGAACTGTTGAGCATACAAGATACAATAAAAAAGTGTGAACCAGAGTAATATAAATGATGTGTCACAAACAACGCATGCAAAGGAGAATGTAATGAAAGAGCTGGAGCAGCTGAAATTGGCAGTGCAGCGAAAAGAAGCTGAAATGCAAGTTTTAGCAAATAATGAGACTGCCCCATGCCACACAGCCCTAGTTGTTGTAACCAATCCACTCTGGCATAAAGACTATAAGATTTCTGGTCAGATTGGTGAACCTGGACAGAAAGACAGACTCACTTTCTCCAGTTTAGCCCGCTAAATTGAGAACGGCCTCAGCAAAGGATATCCTGAGTCAGAGATAGTGGATGCGGTCATCAGAGCCATTGTGCCAGGTTTGCAATTTAGGAGTTACCTCGAAGGTAAATGCGACCTGTCTCTTCCTACCCTTAGGAGAATTCTTAGGTCACATTATCAAGAGAGAAGTGCCACAGAGCTTTACAAGCAGTTGACTGCAGAGGTCCAGAGCAGTAGGGAGACCCCACAGAACTTCTTAATTCGAACAATGGATTTAAGGCAGAAAATATTGTTTGCATCACAGGAAGCCAAGACTAGTCTTAAATATGACCCAGCTCTCGTGTAAAGCATGTTCATGCACACAGTATTAACAGGGCTGCAAAATGATAGTATCAGGAGCGACCTTCAGCCCCTCCTTTTGCAGACAACAACCTCAGATGAACTGTTGTTAGAAAGATTGAACATAGCATGTGCACATGAAAAAGAGAGGCAGGATAAAAGGAGACAGTCCGTGCCACAGCGACCAATTAGTGTACACACTATCCAGTCTAGTGATAACAGCAAAGATAAGTGTGTAGCCCAGCAAAGTGTGGCTACACTTCCCCCAAATGTGTTGTCTGACCTGAAAGAAATGAAAGCAGACATGACACTGTTAAAAGACCTTAAAGCACAGGTGTCACAAATAACAGAGTCCATGAGTAAGACAGAAAACATACCAAAGATGTATCCTGATGTAACCAGAGAATCCAGCTATGGAGTCACTTACCTTCCGCTATATGTCCAGCCACAGTACCCCTCCCTGGATGACCAAAGTGCCCCCCCCCCCAACTTTCAGGTGGACCAGTTCAGGAATCGTGGTTCCCCAGGGGTCCAGTGTTCCACAGAGGAACAGCGCAGTTTCAACAGAGATTTGCACCCCAGAGATATCCAATGCCACATGTGCGGCCGAGGTGCTCTGCATGCCAGCAGAGGGGTGAGGAATACTGCCAACATTGCTATAGGTGTGGGAGTAGTGAGCATTTTCAGGCAGGCTGTAGAGCATATAGGGAGCATTTTCAGGCAGGCTGTAGAGCATATAGGGGGCATAATGCTGCAAGAGAGAGCTCTTTAAATGGAAAGCGGTTGCCCCCAAGGGACAGGGAGTGACCGGCTTTGTTAGGAAGTCCCAAAGTCATGCTAGCTGGGGGAGAAGAGAGAGGAAAGCGGAGAGCCCGAAAGACAGTAGCCCATCCAACCCAGCAGCCACAGCCGCAGCGGGGAATAAGAAGGTCGTCGCAACAAAAGTCTTGGGTACAGTCAAATGGTTCAATGTCAGAAATGGATATGGTTTCATCAATAGGAATGACACCAAAGAAGACGTTTTTGTACACCAGACAGCCATCAAAAAGAACAACGAAATACCTTCGCAGTGTTGGAGATGGTGAAACTGTGGAGTTTGATGTAGTTGAGGGAGAAAAGGGAGCAGAGGCGGCAAATGTTACCGGCCCAGGAGGCACTGCAGTTCAAGCAAGCAGGTATGCCACTGACAGGAGCCGCTATAGGCGCTACCCCAGGAGGAGAGGCCCTCCCCGTGGAGGAACTGGTAGGCTGCAAAATCACTGGGAAGACACAATTCATACCGTGGTAAGGCAAGTTGGGCAGGATAGTCCCATCTATGAACTGAGACCGGAGCAAGGGAAAGGAAAGCCCAGGACCCTGCATCGGAACCTTCTTATGCCATGTGATCACCTGCCGCTGGAGACAAGAACGCATTCACCTGTAAAACAAAAAAAATCAACAACACAGACTGCAAAAGCTAGGGACAGCCCCGAGGAAGAGGAAGATGACGATGATGATGATTATTTTCCCATACCACCTCAGTACCCACTTCAGTCCTCAGGACCATGGACAGCGACTCCTGCCAGTACAGAAAGAGCAGCTGAATTTGACTGGAGAGAACTTGCTCCCCAGCTAGAAAGCAACAATGATAATTCCTCAGTAAGCCAGGAGCCACACAGTGACATTCCATCAGACACAGGAGAAGACTTGACAGAAGACCAGCCTGCCGAAGATACCCTTTTCCTGTCAGTTGAAAGGAATGAGAACCAGAATCAGGAACAGCAGCAGCCTCAGAGGAACCGTAGGCCACCGAAGATCTTCAGGTATGATCAAATAGGAACTCCATCCTGTTACAGTGCCGCTGCATCACGCCTTTATCCAAGGGTTCATTACTCAGCGCAGCCACATCACTACCAGCCTATATGTGTATACGGGATGTAGACTGGTAAGTTGCATTCTGATAAAAATTGAATGTATCAAAAGAGTTCCAGCCTGTCAAACGTGTTATTTGGATTCAAAATTGAATGTATCAAAAGAGTTCCAGTCTGTAACAAAATGCATACACAAGAAACACTGGACAATGAGTATTTGTTACTTGCATGATAGAGTGTATGAAAAGAGTTCCAGTCTGTAACAATACATTCTAAGTGTCAGATGTTGCAATAGAAGCACTGAACTAATATGTGATTCGAGTATTTTGGTCATGAGAAGTTTGAATACCTGATTTGCGCTAGGGTTTTGATGTTGAGGACAACATTTAACATTGAGGGGGAGTATGTGATAGATGGAAAGACATTTGTCATATAAGATACTGTTACTATATTTGATTGTTTGGGGGGTTGTGGCAGAGGGGTAGTACCTTGGTAGGAGGACAGGCACCCCGTCTCCTCGGGTGGTTCGAACACCCTGGTCCCCACGCCCACCCCAGCTGGTGTGATAGATGGAAAGACATTTGTCATATAAGATACTGTTACTATATTTGTATTTGTTACTCAAGCATTCAAGATAGATATTTGTTGCTTAAGATACTGTTATTTGTAATGGATTTAGCTGTTTATTTGGTCATTCTTGTATTTGATTGAATGAGAATTATTATTGATTATTCAGCAATGCTATCGGTGTTCGATTTAGAGACTGCGATCATGAAACCGTCATTCTATTAGTTACGCCTTAGAGCTCCAGCAAGGGGAGTGCGCGCACAACTTCCTCACTGTTAATACAAGCGAGTGAGGAGACGTACACACTGTGTTCACCCTTGTCATTTTTCCCTTTTTAAGGGGCTTTACACTCGTACATATTAAATTAAATTAATTAAATCACCCATTATTGTCATTCAACTGTACAAGCAATCATGGACAGTAGAACGAGATTGTGTTTTACCTATCTACTGTGTTAATCACACACCCAAGTGTAGAATCAGAGGGTCGCTGCCATGCAAGGCAGCCGCCACAAATTTCCCTCCTCCATTCCATTTTTGCTGAGCACCAAGCTGGACGGCAGGAAGTTCCACTTTTATATGGTCTTCGGCATGACCCAGCTGGGATTTGAACCCCTGCCTCCCGAGTGTGGGGCGGATGCTCTACCAACTGAGCCACCACTCCGGTACTGAGCCACCACTCCGCTAGTGGCTCAAGTAGTTCAGTAGTGGTAGTGGCTACGAGGTATGGCTCCTTGTAGCTGCCGTGGGTACAGTAACAGTCACAACCCGGGCAACGGCGTCACCTAGCTGGCTAAACTACATACGGGTACCCAGCATAGAGGACCTCGCTGGGGAATGGAGGAACATCTGTCCACCCCCTCTTGTACCCCCTAGTCATGGGTTAAATGATCAGCTTTTGCAACAGCTGTGAGGGCAGTCCTTGAAATGAGGATACTGGTCGGTTGCCGCGCCTGCCCCAGTGGCTGCACATTGCGGTTTCTGCCCCTACCGCCGAAGCTGGGTGTCAGGAAGAGAGGGTGGCCTTGGGCTTGCACACTCCACCGCCATCATAATCATCAGGTGCAGGTGTCTTCTTTTGGCTGCTGCATTACTTACCATCAGTATCATTATCACATGCATAGAAGTCCTGCAGCGAGGAATGAGGTGGCGACGGGGGCAGGAAGAGGATGCTTCTGCGATCCTCTAGTCACGTCTCCCCACGCATGGCGGTCCGGGTGTGATGGTCGCTCTAGTATCAATTCGGAGCAACGGCCCAGTTCGTGTCCTGCCTGGATGACAAGGCAGCCCTTTTTAGGGATAGCACTGCCTTCTTCAGACGGAGAGGGGGGGAGAAAAGGACCCCTAAAGAAAGCTTGCTCCATTTTGGCTTGCTCGCTAGCTGTTGCAGGCAGGTCATCCACGTCTGCGGTCGAAAAATGAAAGAAATGAAGAAAGTGAAAAACACAATAAACATAGCTGCTTGGAATGTCCGTACCCTCCAAGACAGTGACAACAACCTGCAATGTTGGACAGCCATTGTGGCTCAAGAATTACTCCGCTACAACATCACAATAGCAGCCCTTAGTGAGACTCGGTTGCCTGACTCAACACAGATCACTGAGCATGAGTCTGGCTACACGTTCTATTGCAGTGGGTGCCCGATTGACGAGGCATGACAGTCAGGAGTCGGCTTCGCCCTCAAGACATGTTACGTCAACCTGCTGGACTTTCTACTGCATAATACATAACATAACATGTATTAGTGTGTATGCACCAACTATGACACACACAGACGAGAGCAAGGAACAGTTCTATGAGGAACTAGACCGTGTTATTCAAGCTGCTCCTCATACCGACAAGTTGGTGGTCCTAGGGGACTTCAACGCTCGCATGGGAGCCGTATGGACCACCTGGGAGAACGTTATTGGCCACCACGGTGTTGGAAAGGAGAATTCTAACAGCACCTTGCTCCTCTCCTTGTGCGCCCAGCATCAATTATCCATTACCAACACATTCTTCCAACAGGCGAAAAAACTGAAATCCACATGCATACACCCGCGTTCAGGCCATTGACACCAGATTGACTTTGTCATTACACGACAGCGGGACATCAAGGATGTGCACCTTACCAGAGCAATGAGGGGAATGACATGTCTCTCAGACCACCGGTTGTTGTGGTCAAGGGTCGTGTTCTCCTTCAAGCCCCCATGGCGCAGGATTCGGAAGACACCCATGAAGAAGCTCAACATGGCCACCGTGGCCATCCAGTTGTTGGACTGTCTTCGCCGTGCCCATCTTGAGTATGTGAATGATAAGAGCTTGATTGCAAAGAAGCACATCTACCACCATGTCCGGCAGACAGTGCAGGTCTCGCTGCGTAGTATGATGGACCAGTGGTGGATTGCTAGAGCTGAGGACCTCCAGGAAGCTGCCGACAAGAATGACATGAAAGTGTTCTACGATGGCCTGAAGGTGGTCTATGGTACAACATCACAGGGCAGTACGCCAGTGTACTCTTCGGATGGTCAGACGTTCATTAGGGAGCCGGCTCTCATCCTGGAGCATTGGGTAGAACACTTTAATGGTGTCCTGAATTGCCAGTCTGTAATCTCTGATGAAGCCATCGCACAGCTTCCTCAGAGACCTATCATAGAGGAGCTGAATGTCCCACCAACGGTTACTGAGATTAAAGATGCCATCAAACAGACCTCTAGTGGTAGGGCAGCTGGTGGAGATGGTACCCCGCCGGAGATCTATAAGTGTGGCGGTAACATCGTCGTCGCCCGTCTCGACCAGTTATTTGCCACCATATGGGAGCAGGAGGCGGTTTCACAAGACTTCAAGGCTGCAATGATTGTTCACCTATACAAGCATAAGGGAAACTGCCACTGCTGCTATAACCACAGAGGAGTATCGCTCCTCGCCATCGCTGGTAAGATTCTAGCACGTGTGATCATAAACCGCCTCAATCACTATGTTGTCGACAACATCATTCCCGAGGGTCAGTGTGGCTTTTGAGCAGGACGAGGCACCATTGACATGATGTTTGCAGCCAGGCAAATACAAGAGAAGTGCTGAGAACAAAATTGTGATTTGTTCATAGTGTTTGTAGACCTGACTAAGGCCTTCAACTCTGTTGGGAGAGAGGGCCTGTGTAAGCTGCTCACCAGGGTTGGGTGCCCTCCTAAGATCATCAGTATCATCTGCTCATTCCACGATGGCATGGTCGGGAGGGTGGTTGAGAGTGGTTTAATCTCCGATCCATTCCCTATCAACGGCACTAAGCAGGGGTGTGTTATGGCCCCGCTACTTTTTAGTATTGTCTTCGCCGCAATGCTCCTTGATGCTTTTAAGGACTGCGGCAGGGGAGTAAGGATCCGGTTTTGCACTGACAGCAATGTATTCAACTTGCAATGTTTAAAGGCTAAAACAAAGACGTCATGCGTGATGCTGCGAGATCTTCTCTATGCCGACGACTGTGCGCTCATCGCTCACACTCTTGAAGATGTGCAGTTCATCGTTGACCAGTTTGCTAGAGCAACGAGTTGTTATGGACTCACTATAAGCATCAAGAAGACAGAGGTTTTACATCAACCTCATCATGGTACGCTCCCGATAAATCCTGTTATTACCATCGGTGGCAAACCCCTCAAGGCAGGTGAGTTGAGTTCTGCTACCTGGGGGGCACCATCTCGCGGAACGCTAAGATTGATGATGAAGTTACCCACTGTATCAGCAAGGCTAGTGCATCCTATGGATGCCTACAGCATTGTCTATGGTCGAAGCGTGGCATTCGTCTAAGCACCAAGATCAGGGTCTATTGCACCATTGTTCTATCTACACTTCTCTATGGATGCGAGTCATGGACAACCTATCGTCCCCATGTGAAGAAACTTGAACAGTTTCACATGCGGTGTTTAAGGAAGCTGTGTGGAATCACGTGGCAAGACAAAGTTGCCAATACTGAAGTCCTCCATTGCTGCAATATCACCAGCATCAAGTCATTCATCATACATGCCCAGTTGCGCTGGACCGGCCATGTTGTTCGGATGACAGATCAGCGCATTCCTAAAATCCTGTTATTTGGCCAGTTGGACAAAGGGCGGAGGTCACGGGGCGGTCAATGGAAGTGGTATAAAGACATGCTCAAAGCCTCGCTCAAGTCGTGTGGGATTGATCGTGTGACATGGGAAATGCAGACCAAGAACCGCCCCTTTGGCAAAAGATCTGCCATGAAGGTGTTGATCTCTTTGAGAGAGATAGAACTGCCTGTTTAGATGCCCGCCACGAAGCACGTCACGGTGCCACCAAGCAACAGAGACGTCTACAGCAGTCGGTGTCACCCACTCAGCCAATTATGTACTACATCTGTTCCGATTATGATATGCCATGTGCTTCACGCGTCGGCCTCATCAGTCATCGCTGTCACAAGCATCCCCTTACAATTTAACGCAGCCAGAAAGCGGGAGATCCGTTGTTGGCGATGGCTCAATCCATCAAATTCTGGATAATATTTGTTTATCGTTCAAAGTCCAATCAGAAAATCAAACTTGATAAATTTAAAAAAAAAAACAGACCACAAATCTGTTTCTTCCAGTGTGTTGTGGTCAGAACAAAATCAACTTAAGCTTGGTGAAAATCAAGACAAAATCATCTTAGCATGGTAATTTAAGAAAAAAAAAGGAGTAAAATAGGAAAAAGGTGAATTTTGAAGAAAAAAGAAGAAAATTTCACAGAGCTTACCCTCCGGGCCTACTTCAGAAGGAGAGAGCAGAAACTGCTTCTTCCCCTGACTCAAGACTCAACTCCCAACTGGGCACAAATGAAAACTTTCCAATTTAGGTGTGGCAGTATGGCCCAGTAAATTTTATGACAACTGAGCTTGACCAATTACATTCAAAGATCAGGATTGGATCTGCCCATTAGCCTAAACTTTTGACCAATTGCACTGAGTATCTTTGTTTGGTCTAGGGTCGTAAATTGACTAAAAAGGAGGGGCATGGAGACTTGGAGGTTAATTGACCAGTTCACATTTCTTGGAATGTACACCTCACTCAGGGAGAGATAGAAAGATGCATAGGATTTGATATGAAGAGTGAAATCCTCCTAAAACATGTATATGCTGCCTATTAAAGCATAAATTCTTTAAAACTTTAGTGACTAAAATATTCTACTTAAAGGGCCTATATCATGCAAAATCGACTTTTTTGAGCTTTTAAGCATGTTATAATGTTAATTCCTCACCAAAAACACCCCCAAAGTGGTATTTTGCTCCATTCACGCATCTCTGAGTTTTCCTTCTCAACCCTGCTCTCTGAACTGCTGCTCCCCCTGTCCCTGATAATGATTGGGTCCCCACGTTCATACGTATGAACGTGGGTGAGCCGCCCACTCCAGGAAGTGCCTGTGCTGCCAGCACCGCCCCCAGGCTAACGCACACACCCACTTTCTCTGCGCAGCTAACGGTGCGGTGATCGGCAAAACTCTTTCACTTTAGCATTGACGCTATGAAGAAGTAGTTCCTCTCGCACCTAATCTGCTCAGTGACAACAACTGTTTTTCTTTTTTACGTAAGACAATGTCTTCTAAGTGGCGTAAATGTGTCTTTGGCTTTGAGAGATTTAGGAGTTTGTTCAGCCTTCCTAAAGAAGAGCCTACTCGTCAGAAATGGTTGGAGTTTGTTATCGTCATGAAATGGGCAGCAGCCACAAGAAGGAGAGGTGGAGCCTCAGAGATCGAGGCATCTTACTTCTGGGTTGGAAAAGTAGCTCGCGAAAATAACTCATATTTCATAAGAAATTCATTCCCCAGTGTACCAAAGGTAATATACTATCACAAACATGCATATAGTTTACTCTGAAAGGCTTAAATAGCATGATATAGGCCCTTTAATAAAGGAACAAGCAATGTGTCTACATTGTAAATGTATTTTTTTATAGTAGGCATGCAAAATTAATTTTTTTGTGAAGATAAAGGAACACATATCAAATCATATCAATAAAAACATTTCAAACCATAATTGTCCATCACAGGGTCCCACCATAATCTTCAAAAGCGGATATTGTCTGTGGAGAAGGATACGTTATTTCATTGTTCACAATTAATAGTTTTAAGCATCAGAGAGGAAATCCTTCAGTCCTCAGGGAAAATATTCCTGTGTTATCCATCGGAGGGCAATGTTGGACTTTTGAGTTTTAATGAGAAAGATCTTGCTGGTCAAGAGTCTGTGGATCATCAGGCCATAAACCTGTCTCTTTGGCATTCTTTTGGCAAATGGATTTGAGGGGAAGTGACTCCAGATCCTGAGGAGGGAGTAACTTATCCACTTTATGGCCGATGGCATAAGGCTTCACAGCTCCGGTCTTGGGTGAAACAATTTCTCCTCCATCCATCCATCCATCCATCCATCCATCCATCTTCTACCACTTTTCTGGAGGTCCGGGTCGCGGAGGAAGCAGTTCAAGCAGAGAAGCCCAGACTTCTCTCTCCCCAGCCACCTGCTCCAGCTGCTCAGAGGGGATACCAAGGCATTCCCAGACCAACTGGGAGACATATTCTCTCCAGCGAGTCCCGGGTCTGCCCTGGGCTGTCCTCCCAGTGGGACGTGCGCAAAACGCATCAAGGGGGAGGCAACCAGGAGGCATCCTGATCAGATGCCCATACCACCTCAACTGGCTTCTTTCAGTGTGGAGGAGAAGCGGTTCTACTCTGAGCCTCTCCCAGATGACTGAGCTCTTTACTCTATCTCTAAGGGTGAGTCCAGCAATCCTACAAAGAAAGTTCATTTCAGCTGCTTGTATCATTCTTCCGGTCATTACCCAAAGCTCATGACCATAGGTGAGGGTAGAAACGTAGATTGACTGGTAAATCAACAGCTTTGCCTTAGAGTTTAGCTTCCTCTTCACCACAACGGACCGGTACAATGTCCACATCACTGCAGATGCTGCTCCGATCCGTCTGTCAATCTCTCTCTGCATTCTCCCCTCACACGTGAATAAGACCCCAAGATACTTAAACTCCTCCACTTGGGGCAGGTCTGTCCCAGCAAGACCTGTAGGTCATTGCTGGATGAAGCCAGCAGGACAACATCATCTGCAAACAACAGAGATGAGATTCTGTGGTCACCAAGCATGACACCCTCCGTTCCCTGGCTGCACCTAGAAATCCTGTCCATAAAAATTATGAACATGATCAGTGACAAAGGGCAGCCCTGGCGGAGTCCACCTCTCACTGGGAATGAGTCCGACTGAGTGTTGGCAGTATGAACCAAACTCTCACAACGGTTGTATAGAGACCAGATAGCTTGGAACAACAAGCCCGATACCCCATACTCCCGAAACACACCCCACAAAAAAACACAAGGGACGTGGTTGAATGCCTTCTCCAAGTCTGAAAAACACATGTAAACTGGTTGGGCAAACTCCCACGAACCCTCGAGGATTCTTGAGATGGTAAAGAGCTAGTTCGATGTGCCATGGCCAGGACAAAAACCACATTGCTCCTCCTGAATCTGAGGTTCGACCAACGTTTAGACTCTCCTCTCAAGTACCTTGGCATAGACCTTCCTAGGGAGACTGAGGAGTGTGATCCCTCTAAAGTTGGAGCACACCCTCCAGTCCCCTTTCTTGAAGAGAGGAACCACCACCCCGGTTTGCCATGCCAAAGGCACTGTCCCCGACCTCCACGCAGTGTTGCGGAGGCGTGTCAACCAGGACAGCCCTACAACATCCAGGGCCTTGAGGTACTCATGGTGAATCTCATCCACCCCCGAGACCCAGCCACCAAGGAGCTTTTTAACCACCTTGGCAACCTCAGTCCCTGTCATGGGCGAGTCATCCCCCTCGTCCACAAGCCCTGCTTCCTCTGTGGAAGGCGTCTCAGTGGGATTGAGGAGATCCTCAAAGTATTCCTTCCACCACCCAAAGATATCCCCAGTCGAAGTCAGCAGCGCCCCATCCACACCATACACGGTGTGGACAGGGAGCTGCTTCCCCCTCCTGAGCTGCTGGACAGTTTGCCAGAATCTCTTTGAGGCCGACCGAAAGTCTTGTTCCATAGCCTCACCGAACTCCTCCCACACCTGAGTTTTTGCTTTAGCAACCACCTCAGCTGCACTCCGCTTGGTCTGCTGGTACACCTCAGCTGCTTTGGGAGTCCCACAAGCCAACCAAGCTCGATAGGACTCCTTCTTCAGCTTAATGACCCCACTTACTACTGGTGTCCACCATTTGGTTTGGGGGTTGCCACCACGAGATGCACCGACGACCTTGCAGCCACAGCTGTGGGCAGCTGCTTCTACAATGGAGGTGGAGAACATGGTCCATTCAGACTCCATGTCTCCAGACTCCCTTGGAATGTGGTCAGAGTTCTTCTGGAGGTGGGGGTTGAAGACCTCCCGGACAGGGGCCTCAGCCAGACGTCCCCAGCACACCCTCACTATACGTTTGGGTCTACCAGGTCTGAATGGCATCCTCCCCTGCCATCGGATCCAACTCACCACCAGGTGGTGATCAGTTGACAGCTCTGCACCTCTCTTTACCCGAGTGTCTAAGACATACAGTCGCAGGTCTGATGACACGATAACAAAATCAATCATCGACCTGCGACCTAGGGTGTCCTGGTGCCAGGTGTACATATGGACATTCTTATGCTTGAACATGGTGTTCGTTATGGACAACTGCGGTTAGCACAGAAGTCCAATAACTGAACACCACTCGGGTACAGATCAGGCAGACCGTTCCTCCCATTCTCCCCCTCCAGGTTTCACTGTCATTGCCCACGTGCGCGCTGAAGTCCCCCAGTAGGACAATGGTGTCTCCAAGAAGAGCACCCTCCAGCACCCCAGTCAGAGACTCCAGAAAGGGTGGGTACTCTGAACCATCATTTGGGGCATAGGCACAAATGATGGTCAGGACCTGTTTCCCAACCCTAAGGCACAAGGAAACAACCCTTTCATCCACTGGGGAAAACTCCAATATAGAGTCAGCAAGGTGGAGGGATACAAGAATACTCACCCCTGCTCGTCGCCTCTTGCCTGGGGAAACTCCAGAGTAGGCCAAGCTCCAGCCCCTCTCCAGGAGACTGGTTCCAGAACAAGAGCTGTGTGTTGAGGTGAGGTCGACTATATCTAGCCGATATCTCTCAACATCATGCATCAGCTCAGGCTCCTTTCCCACCAGAGAGGTGACATTCCACGTCCCAAAAGCCAGTTTAGGAAGTTTGAGATTAGACCACCAAGGTCTCCATCTTGGACCGCCACCTAATCCACATAGTACCGGACCCCCATGGTCCCTCCTGCAGGTGGTGAGCTCACTGGAGGGCGGACCCATGTAACTCCTTTGGGCTGAGCCCGGCCAGGTCCCATGGGCAGAAACCCGGCCACCAGGCGCTAGCCATCGAGTCCCTCCCCCAGGCCTGGCTCCAGGGTGGGGCCACGGTAACCCTATACTGGATGGGGTACACTGAATCCTTGTTCTAACATTCATCATGAGAGTCTGTTAGATCGTTCTTAGTCTGGCCCTTCACCCAGGACCAGTTTATCATGGGTTTCAATTTCTCCTCAGCAAAGAATAATTTTATAAATTGGAATCCAGTTGATAATGCTACACATCTTCAACTCTGCCACGTCAAGTTCTGCCTCCTGTCTTTTTGCCAGCGCCACTGACTCCAAACCATACACCATAGCAGGTCTCGCTACTGTCTTGTAAATCTTCCCTTTCGCTTTAGCTGCTGTCCTTCTGTCACAAATCATCCGACATTCTTCTCCACCCTCTCCACCCTTCCTGCACTCTCTTCTTTACCTCTCTTGTGAATTTTCCATTGCTTTGGATTGCTGACCCCAGGTATTTAAACTCATCTACCTTCACTGCCTCTACTTCTTGAATCTTCACCATTACACCTGCCTTCCTCTCATTCACACTTATGCATTCTGTCATGCATACCTCCATCTCTCCAGGTTCTCTTCCATCTGCCCCCTACTCTCACTATAGATCACAATGTTGTCTGCAAATATTATGGCTCACAGAGACTTCTCCCTGACCTTGTCTGTCAGCCTGTCCATCAACATGGTAAACAAGAAGGGGCTCAGAACCAATCTCTGATGTAATCCTACCCCCACCTTGAATCCATCTGTCACTCCCACAGCACACTTCCCCACCGTCTCACTGCCCTCATACATATCCTACACCACCCTCATATACCTCTCTGCCACTTCTGACTTTCTCATACAGTACCACACTTCCTCTCTTGGCACCCTATCATATGGTTTCTCTAGATCAGGGATAGGCAACTGGCGCCCACGGGCCACATGCGGCCTGCCCCCTCATCCACCGCAGCCCACCAGTCCATTTCCAAAAGTCAATTATTTATTTATATCACATTTGCCGTATTTGGAACCGCATTCTTAAATACACTTAAGCCACATTTCCACTATATAGTTCTGCGCTACTCTTTTCTTTTCTTTACTACTTGTTTCTCCCGCGGCTGCGCCTCCATCACAACCGCGGAAAGCCGAGTATTGCTGGGGTGGGCGGGATTGAGGTGGCGCTACACTGCTGACGTAGTAAAGGACGCGACCGACTCCTCAACAACACAGAAAAAAATAGCGGATTACGAGCGGAGGATTTCCACGGTTTTTAACACAATGAATATCTTTAACGAGACAAGAGAATTTTACAGGAGAAGACGACGTGGATTGAGACAACACACGTTGGAGCAGGAGAGGAGAATAGCGGTTGCCCAGGAGGAATCTGAAGCAGCTGCATATGAAGCAGAGATCATTTCATTTGTTCAGTGTTCATGTGCATACATATGTCAAACGTGTTTTTTAAATAAAATGTTGTGCACTTTTAAACTACGTCGCCTCTGTTGTTCAAAACGGTTAAATGTCTGGGCTCAAGCAGCCCCTTCCACAATAAGACATATAGGTTCATTATATAATCAAACCCTAAAAATCTTGGACAAAAAGCCCATTAGGTGGCATCACTGTAATGTTTTAAAAAAATACAACCTATTGAGTTTTGAGAGCTTCATTGACCTCTGTCTTCTGAAATTAACGTTCAAATGTTTCCATAAATCAGCACCCGAGCCACTTGCTGGTTTCGTCCAAAGACAGGACAGCAGCAGAGCCACCAGGAGTTCTGTTAACAATAACTGTAAAATATTCCACCGCAGAACCACATTTGGACAAACAGCTTTCTCTATAAAGGGCAGTCACATCTGGAACACAATGCCAAATGAAATTAAAATAATAACGGACTTTAAAACATTCACTAAAAATGTTAAAAACTGGCTGAAAAATAAACAAGAATGTACTCATGTATGAATTATTTGTCTGCAAAGTGAGAGTGAATGAAGGGAAGGAATAAATGTGTTTGTTTATAGTGAGTGACGGAGGGAGGGAGGCCTGAAATAGGCAAATGTGAGTTATGTTATATGTGTTAAATGTGAGTCAGGCTGTTATATTTGTGTATTTATAATATTTTATAATATATGTGTATTTATAATATTTATGTTAAATGTGAGTCAGGCTGTTATATTTGTGTATTTATAATATTTATAATATTTATAATTGTGTATTTATAATTTTTCTGCATTGATGTATGTGGTTATTGTGTATATTTTTTATCTTGATTCTTTTTTCTAAAGCCCATCCAGGGACAAGAGTTGCAAATTAGCTAATAGCTATACACTCTATGTGCAACACATCAGATTGATTGTCTTTGATTAATTGTCTATGTTTATTGCACTGTCCCTGTCAAATAAACTAATCTACAAATGTTAACAGACGGTTAATTAAATGCTGAAACACCGGGGTAATTTAAAATAATGCAGAAGCTTAATCCTAAACCCCTTTAACTTACCAAATAATTTATAATATTATAAAAAAGCCAATCCAAATCTAGACCCATTTTGTGTATTGTGTAATAATGATACACTGATGATAAACTGACTTCCCAAAAAAAGCAGCAGCTAGACAACGCACTTTTGGTTTGATGGAATTGCCAATTGACCTTGGAATTATATGTGGAAACTTGTTATACTTCCAGTTAACTTTAACTTACAAAATAATTAAAAATATTATAAAAAAGCCAATCCAAATCTAGGCCCATTTTTTGTATTGTGTATCATTTGAGTATCATTGTACAATCTATTGTTATTTATAAGGGTTATCTGTTCAGTGGTGGCTAATTACACACTAAAACAACGTAGAAAATGACTGCAAAGAAAATGCTGCAGCTAGACAACTCACTTTTGGTTTGATGGAATTGCCAATTGACCTTGGAATTATATTTGGAAACTTGTTGTACTTCCAGTTAACTTTAACTTACCAAATAATTGATAATATTATAAAAAAGCCAATCCAAATCTAGGCCCATTGTGTATCATTTGAGTATCATTTTTCCCATCTATTGTTATTTATAAGGGTTATCTGTTCAGTGGTGGCTAATTACACACTAAAACAACGTAGAAAATGACTGCAAAGAAAATGCTGCAGCTAGACAACTCACTTTTGATTTGATGGAATTGCCAGTTGACCTTGGAATTATATGTGGAAACTTGTTATACTTCCAGTTAACTTTAACTTACCAAATAATTGATATTATAAAAAAGCCAATCCAAATCTAGGCCCATTGTGTATCATTTGAGTATCATTTTTCCCATCTGTTGTTATTTATAAGGGTTATCTGTTCAGTGGTGGCTAATTACACACTAAAACAACGTAGAAATGACTCCAAAAAAAAAAAAATGCTGCAGCTAGACAACTCACTTTTGGTTTGATGGAATTGCCAATGAACCTAGAAATTTTATGATGAAACTTTTTTTAATCCTACTAAATACTGTGACATTGTCACACTGCCCAACACCAAATTATAATTTTCTTTTTCAAACCAAAGATCACTATGGATCTATTGAATCACAATAGCATAGGTTTATCATATACATGTCAACATTTACATCGAAAATGTTATATTTGGGTTTACATGTATGGGTATTTTCGCTTTATATTATACTAGACTGCTTATAATTTATTGGAATTCTCAGAATTTGGAATGCCGATATAACATTCAATTCACATGTACTTATCTTTTACCTAATTCGACTTTTACCTTTATCAGTGTCTACTGCTGAATGTAAATTACACCTGTGCAACTGCTTACAATTTTACTTAAAAACTGTACCCAATGTAGAGCAATGGATACAGCAGTGGTAATATTTATTAAATTTAACAATAACAATTACATTACCATTAAAAATCTTGACACCTTTATGGCTGAACAGCAGGATTAGGGTCATATGAGGCAATGGAATGTGTATGTAATTATTCACCTTTATCATCCAGTGTTATAATATACAAACCACACTTTTATCCAAAAGACTAACATTTTATTACATTACAAATATTCCCAAAACATGTTAACAAATGGGGAGCTTTCAGTACTTCGACCAGACTGCCAAAATGGTTTAGGAAGGCTCCGTGGAAGGAAGCCGTCTGTCAGCTCATCCCTTCTTAATGCAGCTAACTGCAGGTGTCTTTCGCGCTGTTCGTGCTGCCGTTGATGCTGTTCGAGCATCCTTTCATGGATCCGCATCTCCTCAGCATGATTCTGGGCCATCAGTGATGCAAGGTCTGCAATGTTGTTGGACCTTTTCAGCTTGCCTATATGAAAGACAGAAGTCATTGTATTTAGATAACACCGGATCAAAACATGTCAGAAAAAATATTATGGAATTAAACTGTTGAAAGCCTGTGGTGGGATGCTTCGTTGCTGTATTTAAGCTCAACTGTCATGTTGTTGCCCCTCAGTAGAGTGGACTATATGCAACTTCTGTGGTGATGTGGTTAGGCCCCCCTTCATTTCAAAAAGGATTAATTGTAAAAAGTATTTTGATTTAATGGGTTATTTTTAAAAGAATTTCTTTGTACTGTGGCCTCATAAATCAGAATGGGTTAATAGTGTTAGCTGACTTGAAGAATTTCAATCAAGCATTTTGATTTGAAGTCGGTACATGTGCTCCTTTTTTTTTGTGAAAATACAACAGTATTTCCACCACCAACACACCTATAACACTGGGCCACTGTGGCTATGAACACCCCTGAATCTAGTATTTTTATAAACGTAGAAAGACATTTTAAATTCCTTATTATGCGTCTATAGAAAATAACAATCACATATAAAAACAACCGGGTGGTAATTTTCAGTTTGTTGTGCCTTACCAGCACTTGACCGGGAGATGCCGGGGCAGTCCAGTGAGGCGGATCCCAAGGGATTTGAAAACTGTGTATAGAAGGAAAAAACACACAATAAAGCTCACAAACAAAGTGCAACATGTACCGCAAACACAAAACTTTTTAACCAGAATACAATAAGCTTACGTCAGCGTTTTGTTCACGTGAATACTGAAATAAAAGCGCGATTCAGCAGCTTGATGCGAGGTAGCAGCAAGGTACAGAGGTAGCTAGCTATTAGCGGGCTAGCCATCACCACAATTGCCCACAATCAAACAACTTTCTTTATTGCTTAAATAAAGTGCGCTTTTGACCGAAAGGCAAGAAGACGGACAATAACAAAACAACACTCACCGTCACCGTTTTCCAATTCCGTGGCCGTGTCGAGTCCAAATTCTCTGCCATTATAGCAGGCCGGACACTTCCTGGTATATTTTTTCATTGCGAGTTGCCCCACCAACTCGCTCTGGATGTAGTCATCGGCTACGAGGGACAGAAAAGTCCGCACCTCCTCGTTTGTTCATGGAATAAACTTGTGCGTGGACATCGTTATATGAGAACACAATTGTGAATCCAGTCACCGCAGTTACTCGCTGAAATTACAAATGGCGGTCGTGTAGCTTCAACAGAAAACAAAACGGACGCGTTTGGTGACGTTACACCCTGACCAATCAGCGTTTAGCAGTCGATTGACGTCAATTCACACCTCACTTTTCGCTCGGCTGTACCCTGCCTCTGAACAGGCACGAAAATCGTAACGGTTAAACCGTGAGGATTTGGATGGAAATGGCGAAAAACCGAAACAAGTAAAAAAAAGTAAAGCCAAGGTGATACTGGTGGAAATGGGGCTTTATAGAGTCCACTAGCAGAGGTAGCGCTAATTGAAACCTATATGCCACTCTGTGAGCAAGTGATCAAGGAAGGAACAAGAGTGAGGGAGCCAGAGGGAAAAGTGCACCGGCTGAGAACGTGTTTTTAAGGCATGTTGCCTGCTAAGACTGTATTAATAGGCTGTAAACAGCAGTAAATGTACAAAGTAGGCTGCTTATAACGTGAATAAATACTACCAAGGAGCTGTAGCATTTATTCTTGTTTGGCAGGTGAAGCCTCATGGAACTCGGAGGCTTTTCTTCTAATTGTGCAGAAAAATATTCAAAGCTTTGAGGTTTCTTTCTAAAGAGTAGACTGAAGCACTGATAGTTTCAATTCCATGTCAGCAGTAAAAGTTCAGAAACTGTGGTCATTGTAATCTGATTTTTTTTTTTGTTCATTTATACCAGTGGCTCTTAACCTTTTTTTTATTCCCCATTTTGGCGAGCCATTAACAAGCCCACCTACACAGCTATTTCTCTGCCCCTCCACACCCACAATGAATTCAGGAGCAAGCTAAGTCTCATCATATTTCCTTTTCTTCTTGGCTTTTTTAAAAAAATTATCTTCCGGAATTTCTCTTTGGTCATCATTTTGATGGAGAGAGTTTTAAAAATTAGGCCATGATATAATTTATCCATCCATCCATCTTCTACTGCTTAAACCTTTTTGTGTGTGTGTTGGTGGGGGGGGGGGGAGACTGGAGCCTATCCCAGCATCTTTGGGCGAGAGGGAGGGTACATGCTGGACAGATTGCCAGTCCATTGCAGGGCAGATATTTTATTAGTAATTTTAATTCTAATATGATAAAACACTGAGTAGCTTTTATTTTCATTTGCATTTCCAGTTTTAATTGTTAAACTTTTCACTTTGTAGGAAATAATACTCCCCCAGGTTATATCTGGAAACCCGGAATAACCAACAGAGAGTGGTGTTGCTTTGGAACACAAACTTTATTACAACAAGATTATATACACCTTACAGTACAGGTGTCTGTTACAGGAGGCTGAGTGCCAGAGAGAAGAGAGAGCCAAGAGGCCCTAAGATGGCCGACCCTCACACTATATGAGCATGGTGTGATGACATCACCAAACGGCTATGTCATCATGCCAATGCTAACCCAAACTTGTGGTTACACCACACTCAACCCCCATCTTTGGAAAAAAACAGAAACACATACATCTGAATTAACCCTCCCCAGTTTGGCACATCATGAACCCCCAAACTACAGTAGCTAGGGCCAGCGGGTAGGCTACAGCGTAGCCCAACACAGCTGAGTGGGTTATTCTGCCACTAACTGCTGGCAGCCATGCCCCTAGCTAAACAGTCCTCTCTTTTTTCTTTTTCTTGAGGAAGGCAGTCCAGTTGGAGGGACCTTGTAGCGAGCCCATGGCGGACGTGCCCCTGGAGGCGCGGGGGCTCACGGACTGGGATCGTCTCTCACAAAACCCCAGTCTGGGTCCCACACCATGTGAGTTGGCTCCCACGAAGCCCTGTTGTCCAGGGTTGCTGTTCGAACCCGATGGAGACGGTTGGCGTGCCACACCGAACCATCTTCCAGTTTGAAGATTGCTAGGCCTAGTTGCACGATGATCCTGATGGGTGTTGGGGGTGGTGGAGGCTGTGTTGGGGCCAACTGTGGGTCTGGCTTTTCGGTTCTGTGGACCCGAACCCAGTCCATCACTGCAAGCAGCATTTTATTCAGCTGTACATGGCGTTGAAGCTGTGCTGGTGTAGCTCTTATGTCTGTTGCGGGGTATCCACCAGGTTGTGATGGTTCTGCTGTGTCCTGTTGGGTCATGGACTCTTCATCCTGTGTCTCGGCGGCGATTCCTGGAGGCTCATGCTGGTCATGGATTCGGAAGACATCCAGTGGCTCTGTTGTGTTTTGTTTGGTCGCAGACTCTTCATCTTGCGGCTCAGTGGCGGCTCCTGGAGGCTGGTGCTGGGTGTGGATTCGGAAGCAGTCTGGTTTCTGTTCTCCCTCATCTGGTGCTGATTGAGGTCAGGATGATATGTTGCTGTCGCCGGTGACAGGACGGGCTGTCCTCAATCACTGGAGTCCCCTTTCTCCACAAACTCCCTCTCCTGCAGTTCCGAAGCGGCTGTCTGAAGCTCATGCCAGGCGAGGATCGGAGGTGAGTCTGGTTTGTTCTCCCCCTCTCCTGGGAAGTCTGGTCATAGCGATATGTTGCAGTCACCATTGGTAGAACTTGTGCCAGGTTGTTGTGTCCCGGGGTTCCCAATAGACGCGGGCTCCTTCTCCTGCAATTCTGCACCAGCTCCTGGAGGCTCATGCTGGGTGAGGGTCTGAGGTGAGTCCGGTTGTTGCCCTTCTCCGGGCATTGCTCCTCCTGTGAGTACGGGATGGCTGTACCCTCGTCATTGTCATCCGGTTGTGTCACGTTCCACTCTTCAATGTTGGTCAAACTGAGTCCATTACTGTTGCAGATAGAGAAGCACTATTGATAAAATAGGTCACGGTGTAGGGAACCCACGCTGGGATATTTATCTCAGACTGGAAGCAGAGGGGAGGGGAATAGTCCCTCTGCTGGTAGAGCGTGGTGGATTAAACAGAGAAGGACAGTACGTATTGTAATGGGAGAAGTTATGGTAATGCAGCAGGAAGGAGTAGCTGCGGGGACAGAAAGGGATGGATGTGTGAATGTATTGTGATGCAAGATTTCAGGCAGCAGGGGGAAGGAATGGAGTGATATAAAAGGAGAGACCCTGGTGTATTGAGAGATTCTTTTTCTGTGTAAGAATGAAGTGAGAGAGAGAAATATAGTTTGTCTGCTGTGCAAGTCTGGTTCCTTTATTTGCACTCTCCACAACATCCTAATGTGTTGTCTCCATGTGTCACCGCTTGAAAAACAAAGTCAGTAACAACTCTTGACACTTAGCTGACTGTTAGTGTGATGCTCCTGACATTGCTGACACCATACCCATACAGTACCACTGGGTTTTTCTGATCGGGTGATTGAAAAAGAACTTCTTCACCGTGGCCCAGTTTAACATTGATCTCACTGCAGCGGTGTCGAGCAGGAGCAGCAAGTTGACATCGTCCAGCCCTACCATGCAGAATGCATACACTGCGCCTCCGGACCTCACCATGTGAATTGTCATTGCGGGCAAGCGACTTGAGTTGGCCAGCGGTTTCAGTTGTGGTGCTGACTGGCAGACTTTGGCGAAGTGTTTGAATTTTCTGCATCTTTTACATCGTTGCCCCCTTGCTGGGCAGAAACGTGCTCTCTCTCGGTGCGTCGGGGAACCACAGTTGCCGCATGAGAAGCACCCTGTGATGTTCTGATTTGCGGTGTTTACCTCGGCCTCTTCTGCCTCGTCACCGGGTTCTTCTGTGCTTACGTCATATGCAAGCAGTGTGTGGCTTGGCTGTCGTTGTTGCTGCACACCTATCTCTATTGCTAACCTGTCAGCAGACTCCAACTGGAATGCTAGCTTGATAGTGTTAACTAGCGTCATGTTGTTCGGTGCCATTAGCATCTTCAGCCGCAGCCGCGGGTTACTAGTGTGCTCAGCCAACTGGTCCCGCACCATTTCGTCCTCCAACAGACCAAATCTGCACATGCTAGCTAGGTTGCAAAAGTCCGCGACAAATTGTTGTGTCGTCTCTCCAGGCTTTTGTCATCATTGGCAAAACCTAATGCGCCGCGCCAACACATTGTCAGGTGTAAGGAAGTAGCTAGCTAGCAGCTTAACTGAATCAGCAAATGACTCCATTGGTCCTAGCATGTGGAAAATATCTTGACCTTCTAGGCCCAGATTGTGAATTAGTAGAGCTCACTTCTGTACCTTGTCCAACTTGCCCAGGTCCAATGCCGACATGTAGGTGGTGAAAGCATTGAACCAGCACAGGCACGGTATGGGTGGCTCACTGGGGTTTTCCAGAAATGGCTTTTGTGGCCTCATGCACGCTTCAGTGGTTTACTCTTGTCGTCAAATGTTATATCTGGAAACCTGGAATGACCAAAGGAGAGTGGTGATGCTTTGGAACATGAACTTTATTAAAATAAGGTTATATACAGTATACCTTACAGTACAGGTGTCTGTTATGAGAGGCTGAGTGAAGAGAGAGAGCCAAGAGGCCGTAAGATGACCGACCCTCACACTATATGAGCTCGGAGTGATGACGTCACCAAACGGCTACGCCATCACGCCAATGCCAACCCAAACTTGTGGTTACACCACACACCCCACGGAAGGTTTACATGTAAATCTTGCCCTTGGGAAGTTAGGAAAACATTTTGTGGCCCTCGCTACCACCAAAGTTGCCCACCCCTGCTCTAGATCCACAAAGACACAGTGCAACTCCTTCTGACCTTCTCTATACTTCTTCATCAACACTCTTAGAGCAAACATTGCATCTGTAGTACTTTTTTTTATTACAAAACCACACTGCTGCTCACTGATTGTGACCTTTCCTCTTAATCTGACTTCAGCAACTCTCCCATATCTTCATAGTGTGACTGATCAACTTTATGCCTCTGTAGATACTACAGCTCTGAGCATCACCCTTCATTCATTCATTCATTCATTCATTCATTCATCTTCTTCTGCTTAATCCTTTTCGGGTCGCGGGGGGGCTGGAGCCTATCCCAGCATCTTTGTTCTTGAAAACTGCTACCAAAACACTTCTCCACTCTTGAGGCATCCTCTCACTTTCCAAGATTGTGTTAAACAATCTAGTTAAAAAGTCGACTCCCATCTCTCCGAAACATCTCCATACCTTCGCAGGTATATCATCTGGTCCGACTGCCTTTTCATTCTTCATCCTCTTTAAAGCTGCCCTCACTTCCACCTTGCTAATCCTATGACTTCCTTGTTCACAATCTTTCCTTCATCCATTCTCCTCTTGCCTCATTTTCTTCATTCATCAGCTCCTCAAAGTCCTCCTTCCACCTTCTCAAAACAGAAAATTAACATTGAAAATAAATATTAAGGTTTTGGAGTAACAAACTAAGGAGAACTGAGTAAAATTTTGACATAACGTTCGGCTCAGGAGACGCACACACACAGGCTCAGAGTAGTTCAAACCGTTTCTTAACAACAGGGATGTTTGGGTGCGTGTCTGCGGAATGTTAATGTGTTGGTGGTGGCGTCTGCTTCGGACCCAGAGGCAGGAGACCGTTCAGCCGGCAACCCTATGGGAGAAATCAGACACAGGGTGATGAGCACACACCAACACAGGAGGAGAATAGGCGAGGGAGAGAAGCTTACTTGTTGGGACAGATGACTGGCGCTTCAAGGATGGAAGCCCGGGAGACAGCCACCTGCAGGGCTCGGTGCAGCAGCGAGGAGAGACAAGGGACGGGATAGTCCGCCGCCGAGGAATCCACCTGTGCACAGGGGAGCAGACTGGAGAGATGAGGTAAGCGATTTTCTTACCGGAGATAAGGATGCTGAAGAGAATGTGGTAGAAGCCCATGAAAGAGGAATGAAGTCTACGGCTTCAGGCCGACGCTCAGGGCGAGGCGGCTTTTATCCTTCGCCGCTGACGAGTAGCAGGTGCATGAGCAGGTGGCGCCGCTGATGAATGGCGCGGCGTGACAAATTTAGCAAAAGTTATTAGCAAACTTTACCAGAATATACAGTATTTGTAAAATATACTTTTGGTACTAAATAAACTTTACTTAAGAAAAACCTGAGTAACTTTTATTAGAAATTCTAAGTGAAAATATTTGACAAGTTTTTTTTTTTTTGTTTTTTTTAAGTAAATGCCACTGCA